>JANRMT010062806.1:107281642-107304207 GCA_026402145.1 Polypterus bichir lapradei | reverse complement strand
ACAGGAAACACCAGGACTCTAAAGACTTGGACCTTCATCCTTTTGCAGAGATATTGGGAGCGCCACACACCCCTTTCCAGCGACCTTATGACACCCCCATGCTCTCCCAATCCATCTACTGACTTCATAGGAAGAGTCACCAGAGACATGAATGTCACTACCGAGGTAATTAAACCTCTTGACAAGGTCGACACTCTCTCTACAAAAAGACACACTGCTAATGACTGTGTCCAAGGGGTCATTAAATGCCAGGATCTTGGTTTTTATCAGGACACTCGCAAGCCCAGACACTCAGACTTCTCGCTCATTCTCTCGAGAGCACTGATCAGAGCCTCCATTTAATCCGCGAAGATCACAGCATTGATGGCAAAGTCAAGAACAGTGAATCTTTCTTAGCCAGCAGATGCCCCACAGCTGCTGGACTCTACCACCCTGCCCAACACCCAGTCCATGTAAGCACTAAACAGAAAAGGAGCAAAACCCACCCACCCCCACCTACCCCGACAAACCCCAGAATCAACTGGGAAAAGCGCAGAGGTTCTGCCTCCGCTCTGCACAGCACTCACAGTACCAATGTTAGACTACAGTAAAATATTAATAAACAACTTAAAGTGCTTAAATTATTATCGTGTGTAAAAATGTAATGTATAAAATATACATGTTAGAACTGATAAAACTACTTGTTCACATGTTTTCATTAAATATCCATGAACCCCTTTTAATTTTTTTCACACAGTTAATCCAACTTTTACAGAACACTTTGTAACTGGCAGTATTCAATACATATCATACATCCTCTGCTTTTTAATAATTGTCTGTATTGTGATTTGGAGTCCCTAACTGTCAGCATGGAGACAGAAGGATGGTGACTAAGCAGAATGAATAATCAGAAACTGGGAGACAGAGCTAAACAAATCATCAAAATACAGAGCATGAAATAGGAATGAGAAGCTTTGGAGAAGGTGCATGAAAAATGAGGGAGAGAAAATGATTTTTAGAATAGTGAAGATTAGGAGTAAGGTGGCAAGGCTTTAGTCAGATAAAGCAAATGAAAGATGAGCAAGGTGTGGTCTTCAGTGAGCATGATAGGATCCAAAACAGACAGGAAGAGTTAATTTGAAAAGCTGTTGAATGAAGAACATCCAAGTGTAGTATTTGGAGATGCAGTCCCAAATGAAGAATTAATACCAAGAAGAAGAAGAGGGGAAGTAAAGGAGGCACATAAATGAATGAAAAATGGAACGGCAACAGGACTGGATGAGTTTAGGAGAAGAGAGAGTAGATGTGTCGTGGGATCTGATGCAGAACATCTATGAACAGGGGAGAATATTCAAGGAGGAACAGTGTGATTGTACCCATTTATAAGGAGAAGGATGATATTCAGCATTGTGGAAATTATTGAGGGATAAAATTGATCTCACAAAGAACTAAAATTTGGGAAAGGGTTATAGAGAGAAGGCTTAATGAAGAGACTACCATAGGAGAGGAGCAGTTTGGTTTTATGGCTTTTGATATAGTGCCATGTGAAGAGTTCAGGAGATGAATGAGAAAAGAGTGATAGAGAAGTATGTAAGGAAAGTATGAGGGAGTGAGGACTTGGGTTAGAAACAGTATTGGGGCTACAGACAAGACCTCAGTTAGAGTAGGTCTGCACCAGGGATCTTCTTTAACTCCTTACCTCTTTGATCTCATTATGGATGTGTTGAGTCATGGAGTAAAAGACTAATCCACCTAATGCATGTGCTTTGCTGATGATATTGTGTTGTGAAGCACCAGAACAGAAGAAGTGGAGTGGAAGTTGGAAGAATGGAGAAGGGCTTTGGCTGATAGAGGACTGAAGATAAATAGGAAGAAGACAGAATATCTGAGGTTTAATGATGATCAGGATTCAGATATTAGCTGGCAGTGAGAGATGCTGAGTGGATAATTTTAAATATCTAGGATTAGTGGTGGCCCAAGATGGAAAATTAGGTGCAGAGATAACCCATAGAGTGCAGTGTGGGTAAAACAATTGGAAGAAGGCTTTACGAGTATTCTGTGATCAAAGAATTAAGGTAAAGATTAAAAGTGAGTTTTTTAAGGCAGTGATAAGACCAGAAATGACGTTATGGAGCTGAGATATGGACAGTGAAAAGAGCGGAGGAGATGTTAGGTGTGGCAGAAATGAGAATTTTGAGATGGATATGTAGAGTTACAAAAAAGGACACAATTAGAAATGAGATAATCAATCAGAAGTGCAACAAAAGTGGGAGAGATATCTGACAAAGCACGGAAAGTAGGTAGAAGTGGTATGAATATGAAATCAGGAGAGACAGTGAATAAATGGACAAAAGACTGATGGGAATGGAAGTACAGGGGAAGAGAAAGTGATAGAGGCCAAAGCAGAGGTGAATGGATAAAGTAAAAGAAGATCTGAAGGAAAAATGCCTGACTGGTGAGGAGGTGAAGTACTGAGCTGTCTGGAGAAGGTTGATCAAGCACATCAACTCCACATAGAAGTGGGAAAAGATTAAAAGCAAGAAGAAGAAACAGTAATAAGGAACTAAGAAACAGGAGCATAAAGTCAAATATGATTAAATAGCAAAGACAAGACACAGAAAGGGGTTTTAGAATCCTAAAGTCGGATCTCACGCCCATCATTTTGGACAACCTTCAATCACCAGTTCAGATGTCAACAGTGCTGTCCACCATACAGAATGCTGGGATTGCTCCCATGGATTTGTGAGTCATGATCAAAACAAAATAGCAACATTCAGAATCATGATGATGTTGTCCTTCACATGTCTGACAGGTTTGATTTGTTTACTTTGGTTTCATTATGAAATGTTTTTGTTCTATGGTGCTTTGTAGTTGTATTTTCAAAAATCAACAATATTAACAACATTAGAAATAATGACAATAATAATATTTCAATAAAGATAATTCATTTTTAGTGAACAGGTAAATCTAGCAGTTCTTAGAGACAGTGAAAATGTTCCTTAAGAGGTACATGCATTTGTACACTACTTTAAATGCAAGTTGGAATCAACGTTTTTTTTTTTTAAAAACATGAATCTGTTTCAATAGAAGACGCTTCAGTTCTCAACCCTGTAATAAAGAGCAGCTGCTTGCATCCTTCATCCTCCAATTGTGCTCCAGTTTATCGATTTACCTGCCCATAAATAGATGGGTTATCATAGTATGTCCACCTCTGGCTAGCTTGCAATTTACCACATGTCAGCGCTCAGCTACATTTGTTTTCATAACTCACTCCTTCAGTTCAGGATTCTGGGAAGTCATAAGTTAAGTAGGTGCTGGGGAATATCAATATCAATCCAGTTCTGTTTTATATAGTGTTTTTCCTTAGCCGTCACAATCAAAATGCTTTAAACAAACAAGGAAGAATACATAATAAAGAACCACAAGATAAAAATAGTAGATAATACAGACTAAGAAGTCATTGTTCAGTTGCAGTTAGTTCAGACTGCAGCAGCAAGAATCTTAACCGGAATCACATCTCACAGCTTTAGCAATGTTACATTAATTACCTGTGTCCTTTAGAGTTGACTTTAAAATACTACTAATGATATGGAAAGTCTTAAATAATTTTGTTGCTTTATACGTTTTGGATTGCTTGTCACCATACATTCCAAGTCGTCACCTTAGGTCTTCTAGTAGTCTGCTTATTATTTTAAAAGCCAGACATAAAAGAAATGGTGAGATGGCTTTTTGCTGTTATGCACCAAATATCTGGAATACATACCAACTGACATACGCCAAGTTAACCCTGTGGAGCATTTTAAGAAAAACAACTAAAATATCTACTTTTTAATTTTTCATTTTCGAAACTGCTTTTTAGTTCTACTCCAGAATTTTTGTATTCTTCAATGAACTTGCAATTTGTATTAATCTCTACTTTTCTCTGTTTTCTTTCTAGTTCTTCCATAGTGGTGTTTTATTTATATTAGTTTTAGTTGGTCTTTTGGCCCTGGAGCCCCTGCACATTTTGTTTTGTTCTCTAGCTTAACCGCAGTTTTTTTGTTTGTTTGTTTTTTCTGTCCTACCACCTGACCTTATTGTTGGACTCACTTTTACAGACTTACAGATGTATTTCTCTATTAGTTATATATCTATCTTATGTAAATGTGTGTTATTTTCTTGTGTTATTTATTATTATTCTTGCCTTATTTTAATTTGCTTTTAATGTTTCAGGCTAATGACCTCAAAGGTCTTGTCTGGTATTGTTTAGCCAGGAGTGGAGCCCTGGATCAGTTTTCCTCTCTCTTTATTTGATGTTTTTTTATGTTATTTGTCTTTTTGTGTTATTAAGTATGTTCATAATATGAATCCTCTCATGTTGCTTGAATTTTGACGGAGGTACCCCAAGAGATGAAGCCAGTCTGACATCACCATTCCAGAGCCTCCCCTCTGGATATTTAGGTCAAAGCCAAGGAAGCTCAGGAGTGGCGCATTGAAGTTGTGAATATTCTCTATGAAAGTTTTGTTTTCTTAATGGATTTATTGTTTGTTTTTTTCTTTGTTTTTATTTTTTATTGTTTGTTTTGCCTTGTCCTTGGCTTATTCTTTTGAATTTTGTTATAGGAAACGGGAGCATGTGGCATGAGGAAATCACATCTGCATCAACAATGAACTGCTTTTTGTCTCCAGAAAAGAAAGAGTTCCTTCTAACCCCAAGAGCCAAACTCAAAGGAAGTGGTGAGGTGGCCTTTTTCTTTTATGCACCCAAAATCTGGAATACACTACCAATAGAGATACGCCAGGCTAGTACTGTGGAACATTTAAAAAAAAACTGCTGAAAACCCACTTCTTGAATCTGGCATTTCCATAGTTACATTTTAGTTGTACTCTTAATAGATAGAATTATCATAGTCAGTGTGGTGTAGAGGTAAAGGCTTTGGACCTCAGGCCCTGAAGTTGTGGGTTCAAAACCTACTTCTGCCACTGTGTTTTATCTCTCTCTCTCTCTCTCTCTCTCTCTCTCTCTCTCTCTCTATATATATATATATATATATATATATATACTGTATATATATATATGTTATATTGTGGTGGACAGCCAGAGCCCTTACCTAGCCGGGATGCCCTGAGTATGGAAGGAGCAGGGGAGAGAATGTTTTTAAGACACAAGACAGTGTTTCTCCCCCAGAATGGTAGAGGGCAGCCCCCTTGGCTTGCAGCTCAACCCTGCTGGAGCCCGTGGCCACCGCCAGGGGTGCCTATTTGGCAGCACCTCCGTCACACCTGGAAATGCTGCCGGAAGAAGCTCTTTAGGCACCTGGAGTTATTCCAGGTGCCCTATAAAGGGAGCCAGTTACCACCACTCGGGGGCCAGAATTGCAAGGAAGAGGACAAAGCCTGAGGAGGAGAGGAGGGGGAAGGACTGGAAGCAAAAAAGGGACTGTGTTGGTGATTTGTGCATTGTGCTGAACTGTGGAAATAAACTGGACGTTGTGTGGTAAACTCGTCTCTCTGCCTGTCTCTGTTGGGTTAGGGCAGCTGTACGCACCCTTGGGCTTCACTATATATATGTGTATGTATGTACGTATATATATATATATATATATATATATATATATATATATGTTGCTTACCTGCAAGTCACTTCACCTGCTTGTGCTCCGATTGGAAAACCTACAAAAATGTAACCACTTGTATGATAAATGTTGTAATTCGCCATGGATAAAGGCATCATTCTAATAAAAAAATTTAAATATTCTTCAGGAATTTGCAACCTTTATTAATCTCTACTTTTCTCTGCTTTCTTTTCCGATTCTTCTGTGGTGGCATTTGTGCCAACCACCACCTGATCAAAGTCCTGTGCAGCCACCTGCGAAGCTGGAATAAAGGCGGTTGCCCCCACTGTCCACAAAAACCCACTACATTAAATCCTCACAGATGAAGCCTGGAAACCGTGAGGAATGATTGAAAGAACGTTTATGTTTGGTAGAATGCCCAGTGGGGGCTGAGTGGTCTTTTAATCTTCAAACCCCTGGGGCCTCATGCATAACGCCGTGCATAGAATTCGCACTATAACATGACATAAGCACAAAAACTGAAATGTGCTTACGCACAGAAAATTCCAGATACAGGAATCTGTGCGTACTCTAACTTCCGCGTTCTTCCGCTCCATAAATCCTGATCAGCATGAAAACTAACGCACGTTCACGCGCCTTCTGTCCCACCCCGTCTCCTCCCAGAATTACACCTCTTTGAATATGCAAATCAGTATAAATAGACCTTAAGCTCCCCGTTCTGTGAAAAGGCAATGGCAAAAGCAAGAGGGAAAATATAAGAATTTCAGCGAATACCAAGTGGAGGCAAAGAAAAACGTACTATTTGTTGGTTTATACAGTGGTATAATCAACAAAAGGAAGTTGATTGAGTGACATAGCGTGTTGGAGAAACAAGCTCAAGTTCACAAAGTCGCACAGTGCCCAACATAAAAAGGAAGTTGTCACGTATCAAAGTCGCTGTGAAAAGGCGAGACGTAGCCCACCGTCTGAGTTTCATATGGAAACTTATTAGGGTACAGTGAGGAAAAAAAGGCACAGAGTAGGAAAAAAGCATGAAATGTTAACTTCAATCTCAAAATATCCACTTTAATCACGTAGTTTATTTTGTCATTAAAGTAGAACATAAACTTCATCTTAAAATCGTTTAATTTACTAGTTTCTCAAATCCCATCGTAACTAAAGTAGCCTGTTAAATGCTTTGTTTTGTATTTGATCTTCAATGTGCTCTATGTGTGTGAATCACCACGTGCTTCCATTCTTTCTCTTTCTCCGACAAAACACAGAATCCATTACATTCGTGATATTACAGCTGTCTGAAGAATTAAAATACTGAGATGTAAACGTGATATCTTTTTCATGATGATAGGAGTTAAAGCATGTTATTAAACACGGGAACACGGTGCGTGATTGTGTGCAACCTTCAATGAAATTATTGTAGCAGTGCTGTCTCTTTCAAACATATTATCCTCCAATTCCTGTCCTTACTTTTCTTTCTCCAAATACCCAATCGCCACACAATCAGCTCTGTAATAGACGTTAAGCCATCTGTAAGCTTACAACGATGATTCTTCAAAACTTTTAAAGAACATTGAAATATCTTCATAGTACATGTTTAATTATTCTATCCGTCTATCCTTCCAGTGTCGCGCCATCCTCAGCAAATATACAGCACAAAGCAGGAACAATCCATGAACTCGCTAGCGCTGCGGCACCATGTTCTCATATGTTTAATTATTAACAATACAGATTATTTAAATGAAGTTAAAGTTGTATCTGTATAATATAATCAACATATTTTGCTGCATTTCATCTTAAAAATGATATCGTCATCATATGTAAATACACGCTTTATAAAGTGGTGCAGGTTGTGCAATATTATAACTGTAGTGCAAGTTTAGTGGGGTAATTGTACTTATAAGTACAAACAGTCCTACAAGGAGCAATTGATTGAGTGCGTTTATAGTTCTTGGGATGAAACTGTGTCTGAACCGCGAGGTCCGTACAGGAAAGGCTTTGAAACGTTTTGCCATGGCTGAGGCAGAGTGGGCTTGATGCTGTATACCGATAATTCTCTTTCCGATCAGCTGCTGCTGTGATTCTCCACTCAGATACAGAGTGGTGCAGTGAGAGTAATATGGAAAAAGATGATCCGTTGTGGCAACCCTTAATGGGAGCAGCTGAAAGAAGGAAAAAAAAGGTGCAGTAAGAGTAACAACTTTAAAGAAGTTGTGGTATTTGGAATACTATGGCTATTCCCTGGACCATTATATTGTTACAGGTTAATTACAGTCAGATGCATTACACTAGTAAACAATATGCGGTTAGTTTCAGTGTATTTATAAAGCTGTGTAAGGAATATGGTTCTAAGAAATAAAGGGTACCCACACAGGAACAGCAGCACTGCTTTGACGCTGGGTGCCGCCAGTCTGCAAAACCGAGCGGAGAACTTGCGACAGGGTATGAGGTACCGTGGAAAAGTACATGGCTTTACGCCAAGTGTAGGTTTTATACATCGCTATTTGAACGTGTAAAACGTTCTAACGCAACATTTCTGTGCGTACGCACCGTTTATACATGAGGCCCCCGGAGATTTTCTACTAATTGTATATCTATGGTGTATAATATAGTATGGATTTATTTAGTTTTTGTTTGTTACCTTATTCCTTAATATTCTTGCCTAATCCATCCATCCATTATCCAACCCGCTATATCCTAACTACAGGGTCATGGGGGTCTGCTGGAGCCAATCCCAGCCAACACAGGGCGCAAGGCAGGAAACAAACCCCGGGCAGGGCGCTAGCCCACTGCAGGGCTTCTTACCTAATCTTGTTTGCTTTTTCTTTTCTTGTAACCTTCGCTTTGACATTCTTGTAGCAGTTTGAGTTACATTGTTAGTATGAGAATTTTCTTTGTAAATAAATGTTGTTGTTCTTCTATCTAATAAGAACTGTTTTACTCCAGAAGAAGATGGGCTGATTTTTTCAAGAGCATAGCTGTTTGAAAGTATTCCAACAACCCACTAGACTTCTGTCTTCATAGGTCACTGGAATTAATTTACAAATTTCTATGGGAAGTGTCATATATTTCATCGGCATGTTTGGTCCTAATTTAATGTTAAAATTGTGGTGGATCTTTTGGGGCTATCTTCAGAAAGGTCTGTTTCTGTCATAGTATCTCTCAAAAATCTGTGTATAAATATAAATATTAAAGAAGAACATTCTTGGGGGTATAATGGGGTAAAGCTGCAGGTTTTTTGGCATTTCAATTATCTGCTTGTTTCCCCTCTCTTTGTATTTCACGGGAGCAAATGCAACTAGCTTCAACTCTTTTGAAGATTTTTATATCCATAGGTTGTCCCATTTGGATGGCAAAATTTAAGTCCCCAATGTATTAAAAGGATACGTTTTGATTACAAAGGGAAGATAAGAAATTCTCTTCTCTGGAACGCATGCCCATGCATTTGTAGTATTCTTTATTTTGTTGTTTTTATAACTTTATTCTATTCTGTTACTGTATATACAGTAATTTATAAAGTGTCAATTATTTTACTGATTATTTATCTGCTGTCATTATAATTCAAGCAGAAAAGGTATAGTCCCTTTAACGGTAGACACATGCTGGGACTTGGCCTCTGAATAGTTATATTTAGTGAATATTCTTTAATAGTCAGGCTTTGAATTAATTGTAATACACATTAGGTTAAGGTCCTTAGCTTCTGAGGGTTTATTCTGAAACACACACTAAGAAAAATGTTGTTTAGCCTCTGGGGTTGCATATAAAGTTTTATTTATGTGACAGATGCTAACGAAGCTACCTAGCACCTGTGGTTTTGTTTTAAATCACACACTAGGTAAACACGACTTTAGCTCAAGTGTTACATATGAAAAGCAACTATTAGCATTAGTTGTATTATTTTCTGGGTGTATACAACATAAATCTTTGCAAATGATAGTAAGTCAAGCTAGCTCATATATTACAGTAGCTAGTAATGAAACTGAGTGAGTTGAAACTTAACATCTGTCTAAACTCATGAGGAGGTAGAAATGCCTACAGCGTATTAGGACCTGTTTGCTGAGGATTGCCTTTTAGGCAGCTCTTTTTGCTCTTTTGTGATTTTTTGCCATCCTGCCCGGGATTGGTTTCCGCCTTGTGCCCTGTGTTGGCACAAGCAGACCCCCATGACCCTGTGTTCGGATTAAGCGGGTTGGAAAATAGATGGATGGATGGATGATTTTTTGCTATATTCAGTTTGATAAATAAATATTCTTCGTTCATAAATATTATTTAGTGTGTTGGTTTGTGCAAGCCAAAAGATTTTACAGTTTCCTTTCCATGACAGACATTTTGCATTTTTGGAACATTTTAAATATATTTTTTAAGAACAAAATTCTTTTAGGTTTGTGTAGCCTGAAACAGGCCTTCAGAGTTGGGGTTAAGCTGTTTAGGGCGAGGCCTATTCTAGGCAGGTAAAAAAGGCCAGGCCTACCTTATGAGAGATTTGAAGGCCTTGCACCCTCTATACTTATGGTACTGACTGCAAATCATACCAGTGCCTCATTGAACAACATCCCTGGCAGTCGTTGGTTTGTGAGTGGGGCAGGGTGAGTTGTGAATGGATTGCAGTTTGCCATTGCTGGTTTATACGTGGGTTGCAGATTGCCGCCAGTGAGTTGTGGGTTGCTGTTGTTGACTCACGAGTGGGTGTTTGTGGGTTGCCTAATTGATCAACAGTGCTGTGCAATGTGTTTCCAGGTTTCTACGAGAGCTTGTATCATCAAGGGAATGGTTTGTAATTTCTGCTGGTGGGTCATTAATGAATTTTAAATGGCAAAACTGGGTTGTGTGACCACTATGGAGAACCAAAAGTGTAAGAGAAGGCAATGTGAGACAAATCTTCTGATATAATATTCTACCGTGTCTGTCCGTTTGTCTGTCCAGGATTTTAAATCACCTGTAGCTCGCAAACCATTTGACCTATTGACCTGAAATTTGGTACACATATACTCTGTGATGTCTACTGTCTGCTTTTGGGGTGATGATTGACCTCCAAGGTCAAAGGTCATCCCAGGATGGTCAAGGTTAAAAATCAAATAACCTGTAGCCTGAAATTTGATACACATATACTAAGCTGAAACTCTGCACTACAGCTTTATATTAAAAGCGAAGAGTTTTGGAATTATTACTCTTTTTATTTTTATTTTATTTTATTGTAGAATCAACTCTCGGCAGCGGGTAGCAGGGCGACACATGCGTACAGGCACCATTCTCATCCCTACCACCTTCGCCACTTCCCCTACCTCTTCATATCTTACATCATTCTTGAGGCAGATTGAAGACTTAAGTGCCATCTTAAGTGAAAAATTAAGGAAAATGTACTAAGTAATTGCAACACAAGCACTGACTTAATCAGTTTTAATGGGAATAGATGCAGATGAAAGACGAGAAGAAGCAGACCACTACGGTGGAGAAAAGAAGAGCTGCTCAGGAAGCAGTAAGCGCATCAACCTCTGAGTAAATGAATGCTAAACGTACAGAGAAAGAAAATCAAGTGTATTCACTGCACGTCATCGTGCAGTGCACTGTTACTGGTGTATAATAATTAGTCATGTGGAGTTCCAATCAAAACAAACCTTAGAGGGCCTTCCAAGAGTCACAAAATACTGGAAATCCAGTGAAATAATAATAATAATAATAATTATCATCAGGGGCGGCACGGTGGCACAGTGGTAGCGCTGCTGCCTCGCAGTTAGGAGACCCAGGTTCGCTTCCATGTCCTCCCTGCGTGGAGTTTGCATGTTCTCCCCGTGTCTGCGTGGGTTTCCTCCGGGCACTCCGGTTTCCTCCCACAGTCCAAAAGACATGCAGGTTAGGTGGATTGGCGATTCTAAATTGTCCCTAGTGTGTGCTTGGTGTGTGGGTGTGTTTGTGTGTGTCCTGCGGTGGGTTGGCGCCCTGCCCAGGATTGGATTCCTGCCTTGTACCCTGTGTTGGCTGGGATTGGCTCCAGCAGACCCCCGTGACCCTGTGTTTGGATTCAGTGGGTTGGAAAATGGATGGAAGGATGAATAATAATCAGTAGTGGTTTGTAAAGTGGGGTGCTGGGGTAACACCCAACCCCCAAATATTAAAAAAAAATTAAATTAATTAGGTAACGTGAAATATTCATGAAATAAATTTGTCAGCACATGTCAACATCCATTAAAAATTGGTCCTGACTTACTTTCTGCATGAATGCCTATACTTCCTGAGAAAGGGTGCTGGAGAAATGAGAGTGTATGTAAGTCCTTAATCTTTTGGCAAAGAGGTGACCTGATGTTGCCTTTTAATTGGTTGTTTTCAGATTTTTCAGACTCTAAAACAATTATTGGCAGGGAATTACAATTGTTTTAGGTTTTTTTAATCTAATGTGATTGGACAATCTTCAACGCACTATTTCAAGTTCACATCCATGGTTCACAGTATACATACGCTATTAACGTAACGACAGATGAGCAAGCAAGACTTTAGAGAGATGGCAACTTCAAGTGGAACTTCAGAAATCAAAGAAAATATGGTTATTCCTTTAATGAAACATCCCTTCATAAATTGTTGACTTGAAGAAAAAAAAAGATAAAGGAGCTTGGACCAGACTGACCTGACTTAAGAATTCAGCAGCAGGAAAGTGATCGAGGATGAGGTTACACATAGACTTCTTCCACTCTTGTTATAAAAAACAGAGTTGTCTAACTGTATGTGATGTATATAATGGCTTTTTTTGCTTTCCCTGTTTGCTGTTTCAAAGTGTCAAAACGTTATGGACAACAATGGGGATACGAGACCTTAAACTTTCAAGCGGCATGAAAGTAGCTGTAGTCATCTAGATCAGGGTTTTTCAGTGGTGCGCCGTGAGAGCTACTCAGGTGTGCCATGGAAATAATAGTGTAGCGCACCTGGGTCTGAAACTGAGAGGGAGAAGTTCCACAGGTGGTCGAGACCTGTCTGAGAAGGACCTGGAGAAGCTGGAATACAAGCAGCTCCATGATTGCTGTGTTGCACACCCAGCACTTAGAGCACTTTTAATGCATTTCCAGGCTGCTAGAGTCCATCTGCCCTGGGTGTGTGGTCGCCAGTGAGATTCACAGCACTTGGTGGTTAGTGAGCATATGAGTTTCTTCTGAGGCAGTGATGGGCAGGAAAAAGGGCAAAACACCTTAGAGGTGCCACCAAATTGCTCATTCAGTGCTTTGTCTACAAACACTTTTTTGACTGGCTTCTCCGGTAGACCCCCTTTGGGCAGTAGAGCACATGCATGAGACATATACTAAAGGTGTTTGTGGTTAGTAAGATAGTGGTGTACCTTGAAAGAAACACAAAATAATACAAATAATTAAAACCATAACACGATTATCATTAATTAAAAATGGCCAACAAAGGCATACAAAAAGGAATTTCAACATAAGCAAGTTGAGGAACCCTGGCTGAAATGTAACACTCGTGTCCAGTGTGCTTTCAATTTGAAAAAACATCTCCATGTAACAGGGTTAATTCAACATATATATATATATATATATATATATATATAAATATAGAAATAATCCAACGTCTGTCTGTCTGTCTGTCTGTCTGTATGTCTATCCGCTTTTCATGAGAAAACTACCTAACAGATTTAGATCAGCTTTTTTTCAATAATTTGCTGGAACATTCCAGTTGAGTTTACGACTTTTCTCTAAGTATCACAGTTTGCTTGTGATTTATTTGCGTGAATCCTAGAGACACACAGTGGCCTGAGAGGAGGGGGGCGGGGCCCTCCTCACTTCACACTCCACCCACGAGCGTGTACCTTATCTCTGCTTAGCTAGCGAGCGAGATAACTACTTAACAGATTTAAATCTGGGTTTTTTCTATAATTTGCTTGAACATTCCGGTTGATTTTGCAACTTCTCTCATCACACTAAGAATCATAGTTAGCTTGCAGGAGCGACGTATTCATGCTAATTTCAGACAGAGGCTGCGGGCAGAGGGGAGGGGAGAGCGTGACGTCAGGGGTAGAGAGCTGGGCAGGGCCCTCCTCACTGTCCTGTTTCATTGCTACGCGGGCAGAGCCGTGGGGGACGGCTATTATATATATATATATATATATTTATTTTGTTTACTTATATTTCCCCAAATTTGTCATGTCCTATTTTGTGCAATATATATTTAACATAGGCAGGACCCATTATTGGGAGAGAGGGTACAATTATGTGGACTCCTCCTATCTTCAGTACGCAGGAATTTGACTTGTTTGAGGAATATTAGTAGTACTAGGGTGTTGTACTGTGTTAGCCATTATGAATGTAGAGAAAAGCCAAGCAAAATGACACCTTTTATTGGCTAACTAAAAAGATTACAGTATGCAAGCTTTCGAGGCAACTCAGGCCACTTCTTCAGGCAAGATATAATCATCAGCTTGCCTGAAGAAGGGGCCTGAGTTTCCTCGAAAGCTTGCATATTGTTATCTTTTTAGTTAGCCAATATGAGGAATGTTAGAAATAGGAGCACCCACCCCAGATCACATGCAGGAGCCTCTGTTACGTTGTATTTCTTTTAATTCTCCCAGGTATTACACCAAGGAAATAAAATACCTGAAGTAAAAGACAACTGATTTTTTTTTTTTTTTTGTCTGTTCTGTTACCTGACACGAAGGAAAGAAAAGAGCAGTGTGGCGGAAGGTTACATCCAGCATGGAGTCTCATTCATTTAGCAAAGTACCTTTGCTGTTTAAATAGCTTCTGGGTGGGATGCCCGGTGTTATACTGGAAGTGACATCACGGCCTATCCTGACACTCATCCAATTGTCTTTAACAATTGTTTTCACCCTGACACTGCAGATGGTTGTCTTATCTCAGCATTGCCTTCCAAAGTCTTATTACGTCCTTCCTAAGGGTCATTGTGCATTACACTACTGAGAACTATTCTGGTCTTAGTATATTATACCAGTAAATGGTAGGCATTGTGGTGTAGAGGTTAAAATTAGGTTCATTTAGCTTTAGAAAATGGTAGATTAGGGTTAGTTTTGTTTAGCTTTTGGATAGCCTCTGTCCCTCAGAACTATGTCTTTGAACATTTCCCTTTGTCCCCACTAGCATTCAGTGAGTGATTGCATGCTCCACCCTGTGTTTTGATTTTGCCTCTAGGCCTCTTTCTGCACACCCCTTTACTTCTCACTCTGTTGATCCTTAAGGACAAGCTGTATTGGCTTGGTATGTTTGCCTGTTTGCAGTCTTCATCGTTGTTTGAAATCCCCCTTAGAGAACTGCTGCTGACCCTCGTCCAGGAGGGTTTGTTCCAGCCATGCAATCGGCGACATGTCACAGGGCTGACCACAAACCGTTCACAACCCTTTCTCCTTCACTTCAATTGTAATTCATGACTCGGTGTGATCCAAATTGGATCAACTCATAACTTAAGAAATACTGGGTTTAAAGCTTTGGAGTCCAATCCCTGAGTCTGTGGGCTGAAATCCTACCATTGACATTGTGTGACCATGAACAAGTCACTTCAACTGCTGGTGCACCAACTGAAAAAAACAAAAAAAAAAAAATGTAACCCATTGCATCTTAAATATTGTAAGTTGCCTTCGATAAAGTTGTCAGCTGATAAATGAAAATTTTAATCAGTCTGCTTAAGAAGCAAAACAAATACCTAATTTTGCTGCAATGCAATCATACTTGTGTAGGCAGACAATAAAACAATATGTAAACAACACCCTTCAGTAAGAAATCGTGATGATTATAAAATAAGCAGCAGATTAGTGAGGGAGCAGAAAAATAAAGCATTGCACTCTTAACTGCTAATGCACTGTTGGTACTGTGGCTAAAACCGCAGAGAATGAGTCAACTTTATTTTTCTATTGACCTCTTCAGATTTCTGCCTTTCTGCGATGATGGAATATCTAGTCTATGACTCTAGATGAAAAGAGAAAAGATTCTTCATCTTAAACTTCCTCTGGCACTGTACTGCTGGTGACAGTTTTAAAATATCACTGTCCTTGTGAAACTGTCAGGCTTCGCAGCGTTCTGTATGCACATTGAAATTCAGGCTGTCAAAATATTTATCTAAATTGCTATAATTACACTATACCATATACTATGGGGTACACAAAATCCATTCCGTAAGATTAATTTCATTAATTTAGTCTGACCTTTTTGAGATAATTTACACAAAACTTCTGTGTCTCTTCTTCCTAAAGGAACCAGGCAATGCTGCCCAGCTATCATGGCTATTATTTACCTTGGCAACAGTGCTATTAGCACACACATTAGGTCAAGATCATACATCAGAGAGACAACATCTGGAATTAAAATACATAAAGAGCTGCAATATTTAGATGATATATTACTATTCTTGGGGATCTTAATGGCTTTGTGCTTCCCGTTTTTAGCTAGAATGAAGAAATGATCTGCTTTATCATGCCACACAATTAACAGAAAGATAAGAGAATTACAGTACATGTCCTTGATTTGTCCTGCAAACCTAGTAAGATGATCGATTTGAAGTAATCAGAGATGAGTAAGTCTGGAAATATTTTAGTAAGGACTGAAGCCATTTTAAATGTTTTGAGAGGGAAATGAGCCACAAAAACATTTTTTGAGATCAAGTATTTGTTTGAATAGCAAAATGCAGTAGGGAGTGTGGGTGCAATGTGGTTAATGCTACTAGAGGTCAGAGTTCAGCTCCTAGACTATTCATTATCTCAATTGCATTTGCACATATTTGTATAGGTATTGCCTGGATACTCTAGTTTCCTTCCACATCTCAAGATGTGGTCTGTGGTCTCTGTATTTCTGCTCTGCTCTGCTGATAGTCGTCTCTGACACACACACGTCTGCCCCCTGAAGACTGTGCATGATCTGTCAAACAGGCATTTGGGGCTTTTTCTGTACCATAGTGAGGATTCCTCTGTCATCAGCAGTGGAGGTCTCCCTTGGCCTAGCAGTCCCTTTGTGATTATGAACTCAAAAGTGCGTTCTTTCTTCTTAATGATATGCCAGACAGTTGATTGAGGTCATCCTATGATGTCTTAAATGGTTTTATTGTTGTTTTTTGGCTTCATAATGGCTTCTATGACTTCTCCTCATGTTGAACAGACTCCAAGTCGAGGTATCTTATGAAGCAATGAAACACACCTCAGGAATCAAAAAGCCCTGTAATGCCAATTGACACACACATTATGGGGCCCTGGAATGGGGGGACCATGTAGAAAATGCATTTTCATTTCCACATTGTAGGACCGAAATATATGCAAATCCCCTTAAATGAACATCTGCAATGTGCATTTTAATCATGTCTGAATTGTTCGATTTGTAATTTTAAACTAGTGGAGCAGAGGGATAAATCAATAAAATACGTGTCTTTGTCTCAAACATTATCGGGGCCCTGTACTTTTATGTTCACTTTATTATATGTATGCATTTGATATCCTGTATTGAAGTTTCATACATTAATCAGCGTTTCTCAACCTTTACGTATTTGCGGCCCGAGTTTTCTTAACAGTTTTAATCGCACCCCCGTAACGTTTTTTTGACAGGAGCCCACTAATACCAATGTGTTCTTTTGTAATTAATGATATATCATAGATGCATATTGTGAATTTCCCCTTGGGATTAATAAAGTATCTGTCTATCTATCTATTTTTTATACCTACTTAACTTTTATCGACATTTATCTAACTCTATATTTATTTTTCTAGTATCATAATGTAGTTTAAGTTAATTTGTTTTGGTTTTTAATAGATGTATTTTTCATATTTTTAATTCTTGTTTTCTTTTTTTCACATCTTCACGCCCCCCTTTTTGTTACTTCATGGCCCGCCTGACAGTTTGAGAACCACTGTACTAAATAAATATGCTGTTTAGCTTTCATGGACATGCTTTTTGACCTATAGAAAGGTGTAAACTCCTTGGAGCTTTCGAATTTATTATTGTTATTATTATTATTATTAACTCACTGGCACAATTGTGTGTTCTAAAAACTAAATATTGGACTGTACAGTGTCCCGCTTCCTTTCCCTTGTAACGCTAGTATCACCTTGCCAGGATGGAGCCCTGTCACAATAAAGTAGGGAGAGTGCTACACAATACTTTTCCATTCACATCTCATCAGCACCACAGCATGAAACTTGCCACAGCCTTCTCAACTCAATTCCCAATAAACTCACCTAATGCAGGCTCAAGCAAAATGGAAGCTGGAAGGAACTGCGGAAGACTCACAGTAATAGAAAAACAACTAGAAATGTCCTTAAAGGACTTCTCTCTACAATGTTTCATTTTGTCTTTACACTGAATGTTTATCCTGGAAATATTTTTTTTTTTCTCTGCAAAATTCTTTTTTCTGTGTCATTTAGGATCTGATTACAGTCCAGCTAAAGAGCCAAACCACAAAAATGAGACAAACAAGTCCCTACAGAAAACCTCCCTTGCCTGAAGAAATGTTGCTTTGGAGTCAATTTTTCAAAGATACAGATTGTTTGTTGTGTTGCGATGTTATATTTTCTCTTGCCCATGACTACTGAAATTGCTGAACCAAAAGTGTTTATTTTAGTTTCTTGTAAAATTGAGATAAAGATTACAAATCTGTTAGCAGTGTTTTAGTTACTACAGAATGCACACTACTATCACTAATTCAGTAATTTATTACCATTGTCACTCATGGGCATCTGAGGAACACTTTCCAGGCTCAGATAACTATGCAATACCCCACCAGGGCAAGAGGGGGTCTCACTGCTAACAATGCCCACTTTTTAATCCTCTGTACTTTCAAGAAGCCGCCCATTGAGTGAACCTAAGCCACGCCCACTATCAGTGAAACCCTACCTGTTTTGGTCGGGATGATATAAATCTGAGAGCTCCCAAAAGATGGTGTCTCAGTCTGAGGAATTTCTATATGACAGAGCTCCCCAATTTGGATCTGCTTGAGAGAAAAGAAATTTTTAGAGACTCTCATAAAGAATTACGCCAAAATGGGATGCAGAATGTCTCTCAAAGTCCATATCCTTGACGCTCATCTTGACAAATTCAAGGAGAATATTGAAGCTTACTCAGAGGAGCAAGGCGAGCGCTTTCATCAGGATATACTGGACTTTGAACGTCGTTACCAAGGACAGTATAACGAAAACATGATGGGGGACTACATTTGGGGGCTTCTTCGAGAAAGCGATTTGCAGTACAGTCACAAATCTAGAAAACTTACTCATTTCTGAACCTTTTTGAGTGGTTTTGACTGTCTTTGTCTATTTACCATGCAAGTGTTGTTCTTTATCAGACCGCATGAACGAAAAGATAAAAATTCCCTTGTTTTGTCACTATAAATACGAAATTTTCTGGACTGTGGTCATAAAATCAAAGTTTGTGCTGAATGTAGTCGTTTTTCCATAGGCTTTAGACATAAGCAGTGTGAAGGACAGCTGGGTCCCATGCCCGGCAGGGACGCCCCTGCTGCTTATGTTCCGGGTGAGCCTCCATGGACAGTCCAGTACCTCCCCCGGGACGCTTGGTGGCAGCCTCCCTGGCCGACGGTGTTTTCCCAACCACCCGCAGGGCTCCATGGGAGATGGAGTCCTCCACAGCTTGGTTGGGGCCTGGCGTGGCCGCTAGGGGGAGCTGCCTGCTTCCCACAGCCCGGCTGGACGAGCCTGCAGTCCCACCCAGAAGTGCAATTAGGACCAGGTGGTTAATCACCTGGAACGCTTCCGGGTGGGCTATAAAAGGGCCCAGCCACCAAAACTCGGTGAGCCTGAGTTGGAAGGAAGAAGGAGACGAAGCTTGTCTGGGAGGAGTGGTGGAGCAAGGTGGAGAATTGTACTGTGAGTTTGTGCTTTGGGACTGTGTTTGGGTAGTGTGGCACGGGGAAGACGTGTCACACAGCTGAAGAAAAAAATAAAGCCTGTGTGTTTTTTTACACGTGCCTCTGCAAGGTCTGTGCCAGGTCGGGCACTATATAGCGCCTTTTACAGCAGTTGAAATATAACTCTTGGAAGCCAGGAATAAAAATTGTGTTACATAGTGTTATCGATGTTGCAGTAATTGTGATGCTCTTTCCATGAAAAAAATGTGTTCCATTAAAATTTCACTTTTTCTTGGTGAATTGTGATATTTTTTTTAAAAAGTGCAGCAAAAAAGTTTTTGGTGTCCGGTGGTGCATTAACCCCCCAAATATGTGGCTTATTAAGGGTTAAGTGACAACATATTAAACCTTTAAGTGATTAATATGATGTATAGTCATTATTTTAGTTCCCTTTAAGGAGGGCCAATGCTGCATATTTGCACTGAAGAACTTTTTTGCTTATTCATCATTTTATATCAGCTTCATGTTGTCACTTTTTGGGAAACTGGACCACAGGTCAGAAATATCTCAGCAAATCTTCACTCGATAATACCCGCTGTGCTGGAAGTCATTAACCGATGAGGCGCTACATCCAGTTTTTGCATAGTGTGGTTGCACATATGTAAAACTTGTTTTAATGTCAGCATAAAAAGGCAATTTAGAGTAGTGTCCAGTTTTTCTAAAGTAACTGGAGTACTCTACTGCAATGAGGGCACCTAGTGAGAATGAGGCTGATTTTGTTAATCGTAAGCAGTTACATTTCATCTGTGATGCCAAGATCAGACTAATAAACACTGTGACTCGGTGGCCTGTGTTAACTCGTGAGTCGTTTATTTTGAGACAGAGTGGCTTTGACAGGCGTGATGGTGCTCTGTGTGGTGGCTGTCATATTGATAAGGTAATAGGCAGAACCCTCAGTTTTTCATATGGTCTGAACTATTCAGTGCAACAGCAATCATATAATTACATGTATGAGGTAATAGTGGCTACCAACTCAGACACTGGCACCTTACTCCTTTCCTTGACCCACAAAACAGAGAGGAGAGGCATTTTAATGTTGCACTTGCTCTTGGCGTACAGCTGCAGAGCTCAGTATAAGATTGGATGCGTCAGTAGGAAGGCTGCTCTACCAGTCAATGAAATTCTATAGCATAATGTTTGCCTATGTATGAGGTTGATTAGTGTACTCCATATGTGCTTATTATAGGATGGGGTTCAGAGCTCGTCCACGTATTCACATTTATGATTGTGATTTCTAAAGGTAAATTGCATAAAATGTGCCCGCGCATAAATCAGTTTTTTTTTGCCTACACATTGTCCTGTTCTTTGGCATATTTTCATGCTCAAACCAATGCAACCTTTTATTAAAGAGACCCCAGGACTGCAGACAGTAGTCCAGATGCAGTCTTGACCTCTGTCATTTCAAGGCACCTTGCTCGCCTCCAGTCTGCTATTATATTTCCCTTCTTTGAAGGTGACACTTAATGGAATCTTTAGTTAACATACAATCTTTTACAATCTATTACAAGTATATACTTAAAGGATGTTGTAACAATATTAAAGCATAAGGAGAAGGACTAAAGGTAACTAAAAGGATAACTAAGTGATTTAAACTTAGGCATGTGAGGCTTTTGCCTCATCTTAGAGGAGACACCAACATAATTACTAAGGTTAAAATTAAGTAAATGAGTAATGAACACCCACTTATAAAATGAGGACAAACTAGTGGGAAAGCCAAAAACACTCCTGTTATGAGTCAATGAGAAAACCTGTAGGACACCCCTATTAACAAAGCAATGTTTAGAATAATGGTTGAATTGACATTGTGGACCACCAGGGTGCGTACAGCTGCCTTTACCCCGACTCAGACAGGCAGGACACAGATTGTTACACAGCACACATTTATTTATAGACGGGGAATCGCTTTCTTCGCTCCCCACAAGAGCACAATGTCCACAAGACAAAGCACAGTCTTTTCCTTCTCTCTTTCTCTCTGCCTCCACTCCTCTCCCCGCAATTTCATCCACTCCTCCCAACTCTGGCTCCCAGACTGGAGTGAGGCGGCTTCTTTTATTCAGCACCTGGGAGTGCTCCAGGTGGTTCATCAGGATTACTTGGAATCACGTCCAGGTGTGGTGGAAATCCAACATATGGCTCTGCAGCTTCCCCTGGTGGACCCCGTGGACCCTAACAGGGTTGTACCAAACTCCAAGTCCTGGTGTGCTCTGCAGGAATCCATGGTGCCACAGCCGCCCTGGAGAGCTGCCCTCTAGCATCCCAGGGGAGGTTTTGCCATCCAGGTGGCGTCCCAGCCAGGCAATGGCCGAGGCCGTCTGTCACAACATGTAAATGAAATTGCTGGTGGCTGTAGTTGATTGGTTATGGTGATAGAATTCTGTACATTAAGAGTCAGATGACATGATGTATTAGATGTGGTAAGGTAGTAGAAAAGTATAAAAACAAGTGAACTGTTTAATCAATTGCTCATTCCATGTACCGAGACAGTTGTGCCTATCTGTGTGCAAATAAAGAATTGTTCTGCTTTATCATCTGGTCTCCGTAAATGACTTCTTTGAAAACAGAGGAAAACTTCTTCCACAACGCTCTCAACGTGCCTCTTACGACCTTTACCCCTCCTTGTGTGTCTCACTCCTGCACTTCCTCTTTCGATTGTGTCTCCAAAGCCATACTGACCTTTCACATCAAAGCAAATTGAATTGACCAATCAGATTGGTCTGTGGGACCAGACACACACATAGACCTTAGCATCTCTTTATACATTAAATGTAACATGTCTTTGAAATTGTTACATGTATTGTAATATATAAGGGTTTGAAATATTGAACATTTTTCAGGTACACTTTTTTAATATATTTTTTGGTATTGCAAACGTGTCACCTGATATTATTCTTTTCAGACGTAACATAGACGCACCCCATTTATATTCTCCTGAGCATTCAGACATGTAATCTTTCAAATTACCACTTGTAAATTCATAAGGTAGCAAATGGTCTTTGCTAAGACAGCTGGAAGCTTTTAACTTCTGATTAAGAGACAATTACCTTTATCATACTTCATGACACTTATGAAAATTATGACAATTTAACAACTTTCTAAAATGGTTTAAATAATTCCAAGACTTTTGCTTCTGTATTTATATACTGTATATATATATATATATATATATATATATATATATATATATATATA
>JANRMT010062806.1:107184701-107272742 GCA_026402145.1 Polypterus bichir lapradei | reverse complement strand
CACTCACTCACTCACTCATCACTAATTCTCCAACTTCCCGTGTAGGTAGAAGGCTGAAATCTGGCAGGCTTATTCCTTACAGCTTCCTTACAAAAGTTGGGCAGGTTTCATTTCGAAATTCTACGCGTAATGGTCATAACTGGAAGCTGTTTTTCTCCATTTACTGTAATGGAGTTCAGCTGGAGGGGCGGAGTTCGTATGACATCATCACGCCTCTCACGTAATCACGCATTACGTAGAAAGCCAGGAAGAGCTACAAAACGCGCTTTAGAAAACATGCATTATATAATTAAGAAGGCAGCGAAACAATTAGAAGCGAGCGAGTGACATATATATAAAACCATATTCAGCAGCTCACGTGAACTGACGCAGTGCGCAGATGAACAAAAACCTAATTACACTGCTACGCTCGAATAGATAAACCACACGCAGTGGCGCGATGGTAAAGCATTCGCCTGTAGCGTCCACGTCCGAGGTTCGATTCCCGAGAGGGGATGCACTAAGTATGTACGTGCGCTTCTCGATTTATTTTAACCTCGCATCCCCTTAGTTTGAGACGTATGAAAACGCATGCGGTTAACGCAGAAAGACAGATCACCTATTCACCTATTGAAGCTTCATGAATAATGGATACTTTATTCGCGATCAATGATTGTTTTGGTAAAGCCATACTCAGTGTATTCATTAGATGAACGGTAAAAAAGTAAGAGCGAGGGGACGGTAACTTACTGAAGCACACAAGCAAAACCACAATAGCACGCGGGCTCGATGTACTGACTTGCGCGATCACATTCCAAAAAATATTTCTTTTCAAGTTCAATTTAGTCCATATGAGTCAAACTCAAAGCCCATGGGCCACATCCGGCCCGGCGTGTAATTATATCCGGCCCGCGAGATCATTTTATATACTGTATTATTGCTATTAATGGCCCGGGTATATGAAGCGCTGGTAACACAATAAACTACAGATCCCATAATGCAGCGATTCAGCTGCCTTGCCGAACATTTACCGCGTTGCTGCAAGTTATTGCGAAGCTAGCCCACACGATGCCGAAGAGAAAAGTTGATTCTGAAAATAGAGCCTTTAAAAACCGATGGGAGGCTGAGTATATGTTTACTGACATTGCCGGTAAACCCGTGTGTCTCATTTGTGGAGCTAATGTGGCTGTAATTACAGAATTTAATCTTTACAACGACTGACAAACACAGAATGTAACTTGAACACAACACATCGTACAAATACGACCCTGATTGAAACAAATAATGATAATCGAATCCTTGATCACAGCAACACTCACAAAGCAATTACTGTATATTGACAATCATGTTACGTTATTTTTAAAATGAACGGTTGCATTGCTTACCATGTGTTTACTACGCGCGACCAAAACTCTAAATGTGTGTAGTCCCTTAGTCAACGTTCAACTTGCATGTTTCATAGTTGCGTCGCGAAGGCGATAGATTTCATGTGAGACGCGTACGTTCCTCAACGGGATTGCGAGTCAAGAGAAGCGGCAAAAGACAGCGGGGCTGCGGCGATCTCTGAATTGACTGTTTGTCACTGTGTGCAGAGCTGCCTGTCGCTTAGAACGATTAAATAAACCGGCTTTCTAATCTAGGCTGGTTTGGTTTGGTTTGATTCTATTTTTTTGGACTACACAAAGGCTCAGGACTCGTGGTTCTACACAAACGTACGTTATGATTATGATATGCTGTTTCTTTGAGAAAGAATGTACAGATTTTTTTAACACTTTGAGCCCACGTTTTCACCGGCAATGTATGTTTACATTTAAAATGACCATCGGTTGCGCACGTGGGGCTCAAAGTGTTAATGAAATATTTCAGAAAAATTACAAACTTTTACATGTTTACTTATTGCCCAATGCACACTGACATGACATTAGTGTGTATTGTGTATATGTCACTTGTGTGAATTAGGCCCAAGATTATTACAAAATTATTATTATATTTGAATTAGCCCTTTATTCTACCTATTTTGTAGAATGTCCGAGAGAAAGACAAAACGTGAAAGCGGGTTTGTTTTCCGAATCTCTGCATTGCATTACGCATTTTTCTTACGTTGCCTGTATCAGTAGCAGCATCTGAAAGGAGCTTCTCAAAACTCAAGATAATTAAAAATGATCTCCGTTCCACTATCGGGCAACAACGATTGAGTGATGTTGTGCTTCTGTCTATAGAATCTGAAATTTGTGAAAAACTGGATCATTTAAACATAATAGATGAATTTGCTACTGTTAAAGCTAGGAGAATAATTCTTTGATGTTTAACTAATAAATTAATGTATGTATGTGATTTTTTTATTTTTGTGATTCTTTATTTAGTTTTTATAAAAACTAATCGTTTGAAATTAAATTTTATTTATACATCCCGACTCTAACCCTAACACCGTCTTAATCCTGTTTGAAGTAGTACATGTAATAGTAATATCCGTCATATCATAATAGAAAATAGGTACGTAGGGCGGCGAAACCACATTCGCACAAAGGCGGCCATCTACCCAGGATCGGCCCTGTGTGCGATTACATACGATTAATCAAGATTAATTATTACACAGCCTCTAATTAATTGGATTAATTTTTTTAATCGAGTCCCACTCCTAATATATATATGTAGATTTGTATATATATATATATGTTTATATACAGTATATATGTAGATATGTATATGTGTATATATGTATATATGTGTTTGTGTGTATATATGTATATATGTGTGTGTGTGTGTGTATATATATATATATATATGTGTGTGTGTGTGTGTATATATATATATATATATATGCCAGCAACACTCATAACAATGACAAAACAATTATATTCTCAATCATGTTACGTTATTATTAAAATGTTTCCTTTTCTTTTTAGTTCTCTGCTGCCAAACGCGGGTATTTTGCTATGTATATGTATATATATATATATATATATATAGAGAGAGAGAGAGAGAGAGAGATGATTTTTAAAATATTTCCTTTTCTTTTTCATTGCTTCTTTAACACACTACTTCTCCGCTGCGAAGCGCGGGTATTCTGCTAGTAAATAAATAAATAATAAAAATCTGCAGGAGTTCCAGTCCAGACCTACACCAGGCATTCTGTCTAACATAAGTATACTGCTTTACATAAATACATAAGTGTAGTTCTTTATTGGTTCTCTTTAGGCTTCATTTTTGAGGATTCAACACAGTGGGTCTTATGACAAGTTGGGGTATCTTCTCTCATTCAGATGTCACAGGTGGCTGTACAGAATTTTGATCAACTGGTGGTGGCAATGAACAAAAATCCATACAATCGCAAGTATTGAAACACAACCATGTATTTGATGACAGATGCAGACACACGCAAAGAAAACTGACAGTTTATTCCAGTATTTGCGTATAACATCAGGATTAGTGTTTCTGTGAAAACATTGCAAGTCAGCTGCATTCAATCGCAGTTTACTATGTCCACAATGTGCCAAGTCGTGTGTTCTCCTTTCGCCTAAAACTTTGTGCAGAACTGCATTATGTGTTATAAGTAAAGGCAGACATACTTGTTGATAAGCAGTTATTGAAATGTTGATGCATGAAAGTCAGATGAACCAGACAAGTCCTGAATCAAATGCTTCTGATGTAAGTTAAACTATATACTACGCTCAAAGAAACATTCAGTTAAAAGATGAGTGCAAAGCAGGAATTCATTCTTGCTGGAACCTATAAGCCTATCAAATCTTTGTCAGCTCCTCCAAATGTCAAGCCCACATTTGAAATGAGTAGGTACAGTTATGGAATAAGTCCACAAAAACAATTGTGTATTAAAAAAGCAAAAGAATAGAATAGTGATTTATGCAGAGGTTTTGTAATATAAAAAATGCTTTGAAACTACTATTTACTGAAGTTTATAGGTAGTGAATTGTAAATTGAAGAGGAAGAAGTACTGTTTTGGTTAAATAAGTTGAAATGTAATAAAACACCAGGACCAAATAACATTTATCCTTGAGTACTTAAGGCAGTTATCGAGTAAATATAAAAACCCTTGGTGCATATTTTTCAGAAATCCTCGTACACCATCAAGATCCCTAAATAGTGGATTATTTCAAACATAATCCTATTAACTAAAATGGATGATCAGGCTAATTCAAGTAACTTTAGGCAAGTAAGCTTAATGGGCATCACAGGTAAATTAATGGATGGAACTTTCAAGGAAAAGACTGAGAAACACATAGCAAGAACAGGAATTTTAGGGAAAAGTCAGCATGGAGACAGACAGGAAGGTTGTGTTTCACTAATATGCTGGAATTCTTTAAGGAAGCAACAAACAAATATGATCAGAGAGGTGTATATAATTGTCTTTATTTTCAGAAGGCTTTTATAGGGTACCACATGAAAAGTTTGTGATCAAACTACAAAAAGTGAAAATTCAGGACTCAGCCTGTAGGTGGGTACAAAATTGGCTCATACACAGGGAACAAAGGGTTACAGTGGAGAAAACTTTTTCAGAATGAGATGATGTTAAAAGTGCTGTTCCGCAGCGATCAGTGCTGGGACTGCTGCTCTGTTTAATATACATAAATGATCTGAACAAGAATATAATCGATAAGCTGGACAAGTTTGCAGATGAAAGCAGGTGGAAGGACAGATGATGGAGAATCAGCTAAATTGTTATAGAGGAACTTGGACAACAAACTGGCCCAGTCAGATCTGTGGCAGAATGAAATTTAATGTAAGTAAATGTAAAGTATTAAATGTAGGTAGTAAAAATGATACATTTGAATACACAATTGGAGGTCTGAAATTTCAAAGTACACCCTTTGAGAAGAACATAGGAGTCATAGTGGATTCATGAGTATTGACATCCAGACAGTATACAGAAGCAAACAAGAAAGTTAATAGGATGTTAAGTTATATACTGTATCACAAATTGCGGAGTCAAGCAATTATTATGCTTAAATTATGTAACACACTAGTGAGGTGTCAGTTTGGGTCTCCATATAATCAAAAAGACACAGCAGCGCTAGAGAAAGTCCAGAAAAGAGTGGCTGGGCTGATTCTGACACTAAGGGGTATGAGCTAGGAGGACAGATTGAAGGAGTTCAACCTTTCAGTTTAAGCAAACTGAATTTAAGAATGGCATATGTTGCTATCATTACAGGAGTTAGTAGAGTATATCCTAGTTGTTACTTAAAAAAAAATTCTGGAAATTTTTTAAAGGTAGATTTTGCACAAATGTTAGGAAGTTTTTCTTCACGCAAAGAAACACAGACACATGGAATGAATTACCAAGTAGTGTGATGAAGAGTAATACTTTAGAGAACAGGTTCTAGCACCCAATAACCTCATTACAGAAAAAAGCAGTTTCAGAAAATGGAATTATAAATTATATCTCAAAATATTTCCTACAATGTGTATAAAATACGTGTAATGGTTGGACTGGACTCCCTCATAAACTGAAATATAGGATGATAAGGACAGCTTGAAGGCTTTTCTTTTGTTCTGTTGTTTCCAGGGTTGTGAGCATATCTTGTCAAATGACCTCAAGCAAAGATGGCTAGACCCCCATTATTATTAGTAATAATAATAATAATACATTTTATTTATAGCATCTTTCCCATTGACTCTCAGCCTCCAGATTTGACAGTGAAGAGAAAAATCAGCAACAATTGCAGAGTTAACTTAGCAGCATCAATATGGTAATTCTTTAATGCTGAATGCACTTTATCCCTTAACCACATATAATTTTTCAGTATTAAGAAAGAAATTTATTATAATTGCATACAGTTCTTCATTCCCACTTAATAATCATATAAAAAACACTGCTTTTTTATTTTACTTTTTGAAGTTTTTTTTTTTTTGTCACATTAGTTTTCTGTGCCTAAAGCAAACTGTGCAAGCTTACTTTGTCACCTGTAGACAAGATGCACACAACTCATTTTAATGCCTATTGTTCACACAGAATTCTTAATGTTATCAGTTATACATTATAGTGATAACTGATGAGCCATGAAAAAGAAGCAAGGAAAGATTTAATTTAATATCAGCTCAAGGTAAAGAATAGAATATGTTAAGCCAATTAAATTACAAAAGAGTGGACTCACTCCAACTTTCTTTCTGCGGCCTATGAAATAATAAGTATGCTCTCTACACTCTGTCAAAGCCCGTGCTGGCTTTAAAGATAAAGTTACGGCACAGGAAACATTCTGCGTTGCGCTTGAAAAATCAGTTCAAAGTGTTAAATTCCACTCCCAGTTCTTCCCTAAAGTCAGCTGTAAATTTTTAAATTTGTTTGCCACCAAGTCAAGTCATGTGTACATGGACAGATGTGCTGGTCCTCTTACAGCTCAGTGAAAAAGTGTTGTTTGCTTCATGAAAAGTGATTAAATATAAAGCAATTGTCTCACGAATACCTGCATGCCTTTAATATGTAATCCAGTAAAGCAAAGAGATTCTAAAATGGCCTGGACACATTTGTTGTTTCCCCTAGAAAAAGTCATAAAGATTTGGATTTGAGTGATTTTTTTCAAATTAGCTGTTTCTTTAATTCGTATCACACAAGTCTCCAATCGCATAGTCATTTAGCCAAATTAAATGGAGAAAAGTCACCGCTGTGCTCTTTGGTATCATTGTGTGTCCCACCCTGAACATGGACCAGAGGAGATCAGACAGAAAATGATAGACAAGCATGATAAAGGCAAAGGCTAGAAGACCATTTCCAAGCAGCTTGATGTTCCTGTGATAACTGTTGCAAATATTATTAAGAAATGTAAGGCCGCAACTGGACGTGGCCACAAGAGAAAAACAGACCCCAGAATGGGCAGAAGGATAGTAAGAATGGTAGACAAAAAGCCAAATACAACTTAAAAAAAATGGAAGCTAAGCTCCAAGGTCAAAGTCCATCAGTGTCTGATCATACCAACCATCGCTTTTTGAGTGACAGTGGGCTCAATCTAAGAAGACCCAGGAGGACTCTGCTGTTATAATAAAAACATAAAAAAAGCCAGACTGGAGTGTTCTAAAATGAATATTGACAAGTCACAATGCTTCTGGGAAAATGTCCGTTAGACAGTTGGGACAAAACTGGACTTTTTTGACAAGTCACATCAAATCTATGTCAACAGACACAAAAATGAAGCTTTCAAAGAAAAGAACAGCAGCCCTACTGTGAAACATGGAGGAGGCTTGCTTATGTTTTAAGGCTGCTTTGCTGCATCTGGCAGGGGGGGACCCTGAGTCTGAGCAGAGAAAAATGGAATCTCAAGACTATCAAGGCATGTTCAAGACATTTTGAAGCAAAACATACTGCCCAGTGTCAGAGAGCTCTGTTTCAGTCACAAGCCATGGATCCTCCAACAGGATAATGAGCTAAAGCACACAGCTAAAAGCACCCAAGAATGGTTGAGAACAAAACATTGGACCGTTCTGAAGTGGCCTTCTATGAGCTCTGATTTGAACTCTATCTAATATCTATGGGAAGAACTGAAGCACACAGTCTAGTGAAGACCCCCTTCACACCTGACACAGCTGGATAGATTTGCACAGGACGAGTAGGCCAAATGACCAGTGGACAGGTGCAGAAGTCTCACTGAGATCTCGAGGAATCACTTGTTTGCAGTGATTGCCTGTAAAGGTTTATCCCACATGTGCACATGAGAGGCTGCAGGGGGGTCTAGCTAATGCTGGAACACAGGTACAGGGGGTAATCAGGTGTGCTAATGCCTCTTCTCCCATTCTTACAGGAGCAGTAAGACCTAACCCTCTTCATCTTCCAGCTTCAGACCACATCCCTTGATGACCTCACTTCCGTTTCTCCTCCAGGTGACCCGCCTCTTCCTTTCCCTCAGCTATAAAAGTCTACCACCTTTGCTCTGCAGTCAGTCCCTGATTGTGACTCAGTCTGGACAGACTACTTGGCACAACAACCCACATTTCACAATATGTGGGGTGAATCCCCCAAATCTTTTTCTTTGTGTTTGTCTCTATTTACAGGTTTTGCAACAAAATATTAGGTTAAAGGGTCACATTATTTTTGTCCATGCAAATTTCATTTGTGTACTTTATTTAAATTATTCTGTTGAATCAAAACTCAAAAGCAAAGTCTGATTTTGTTAAATTTGGAATACATAATAATGGGTGCCAATTACATTTGTTGGTTTTAAGTTATTTCAGAGATAATTTAGGATTCATCTTTTTTAATGGAAAGTCTCGAAAAATTTGTCCACATCTACAGTGAAGTTCATACTTGCATGGCTCCTCAGCACAGTTTACTAAAATACAATACACAAATACATAAATATAAACTATACAACACTTGGCATATAATTTGCAGTGCATATAAAATGTATTCACCCCTTGGATGTTTTTACTGTTATACAACATTGAATCACAATGGTTTTAATTTGACTCTTCCCTTGTTGATCAATAAAAAAGACTCTTTAATGTTAAATTGAAAACAAATTTTTGTGAAGTGGTCCAAATTAATTATAAATATAAAACAGAAAATAATTGATCACATAAGAATTCACCTCCTTTAGTACAACATCCATAAACATCACTGGTGCAGCCGCCTGGCTTTAGAAGTCCCATAATTAGTTCAATAAGGGGTCACCCTTTTGGGGTTTTCATTAACTGTAGTGTTAATGCACTGCATACAGAAAGACCAGCTTGATTTGAGTCAAAATGGTGGGCTAACCTGCACAATGCAAATCTGTGAAAAGGGAACTGAGAAGCATAAGACATGATTGCATCATGAAGTTTTTTCAGATTTGGCAGCTGATCACATTCATGTTGTGAATCTTCTGCTCTACCAGATCCCAAAAGTTTCTATTGGATTCAGATCCAAAGACTGGGGAAGGCCATTGAAGAACACTGAACTTCTTGTCCTGTTCATGAAACCAGTCAGAGGTGAATTTTGCCTTGTAACATGGTGCATTATCATGCTGTAAGTAGTCATTAGAAGATGGGTAAATTGCGGTCATGAAGGATGCAAATTGTCAGCAGCAATACTCAGATAGGCCGAAGCATTCGAGCGAGGATTGCTTGGTATTAATGGACCCAAAGTATGTAACACACCATTAGACCACCAACACCACCGCCCTGGAATGTTAACACAAGGCAGGTTCAGTGCATGGATTGATGATGGTCTACCATCTGTGTGTCTCAGCATGTTTTTACATTCATCCACTGTGTACTTTTGGTGAACTTGTGCTTACTGCAACCTTAGCCTTCTGTCCTTGGCTGATAGGAGTGGAACCTGACATGGTCTGGTATTGTTGTAGCTCAACTGCCTCAGGTTTTGATGTGTTGTGCATTCTGAGATGCTTTTCTGCTCACCATAGTAGTACAGAGTGGTTGTCGGAGTTACCATAGCCCTTCTTTCAGCTCGAAACAGTCAGGCCATTCTCCTTTGGCCTCTCTCATCAACAAGGTCTTTCCATCTGCTCACTCAATGTTTTTTGTTTTTGCACCATTCTGAGTAAACGCTAAAGACTGTTGTACATTAAACTCCCAGGACGTCAGCCGTTACGTTAATAATCAGACCTGCCTGTCCGACCCCAACAATCAGTCAAAATCACTGAGATCGCATTTTTTTCCACGTTCTGGTGTTTGATTTTAACCGAAGCTCCTGACCTTCCTCTTCAGGTGGCTCAGTGGCCGCACTGCTCTCACACTAAAGAGATCATGGCTTCGGATCCTTTGAGAAGTGATTAAAGCGCCATATAAATGTAAAGTTTTTAATTGTTATTATTATTATTGCCTAATTAAATAATTATATGGAGTGTAGGAGCATGGTTGTTCCTAAATATTTGCTCAGTTACTGTATTTCCATATTATTTGTGATTGTGAAGCATTATTTTTTGCTAACACACGTTAATAATTAAACAATTTTATGTTTAGTGGGGCTATAGTCTCGTTGTGGTTTGATGATTTTTTATTATTAGTGACACTCATGATATCCAAAGCCTTAGTCATTAGGCCACCGTTTTCCCTCAGAATCTTTATTTTTAGTTTATTCCTTCCCAGTATCTGTTGTTTAGTGTCTGACACTTTTTTTTTCCTCTTTCTGACCTTTTGCAGTCAGTAGTAGTTGCTCTTCATTAACCACCTGCTCACATCCCTGAAGCTCCCACGTGGTCAGCAGCTGTGGATCGGCACAGGCCGTTATCTACTTCTCTGAAGGGCTCCAGCTCCTGAATCACTGACTGGATGGGAAATCATTTTATCAACTCCCTCCAAGTGTAACATCAGCTGCAGCCTTCACTTTATAACCTGTCTCTGAAAATACGTTTTGATATTGACACTCATGAGTTTTCCGACAGGAAACGTTTCACCATTTTTTTCTAAATACATCTAACTGAATTCCACATTACAGTTTAAAAAGACCATTAGAAAAATAGCCTTCACTTTTATTAAAGTCCATTAATGAATCCGCACCAAATGTTTTTCCTTAGTTGATGAGCTCTCTCTCTCTTTTTTTCTCTGCATCGCTGGATGCACAACATGGAACCTCAGCTTAAGTTTAAATATAAATAATAAAAAAAAATTAAATTAGTTATTGTTTTAATGTTTTTTTAGGAGACATTTGATTGCAGATTTTAGTTCTGCACCCAGTCAAAGGGACATGTTGCTCCTGCACACTGAAAAACACTAAGTCCAATTACGAGTAGATGATGATTTGTTATACTGGAACATGCTTCATGAAGAAAGCCAACAAACATGGACAAGTTCCTCAAACCAAATGCCTTAGAAAGGCATCACCTGGTCCAAACTCTTTTAATTTAGTATCAGCCTCACACGATTCATCATCAAAACCTGAACCAAATGTAAATACAGCTTAGACTTTCAGAGAAATAGGTTTACTTTTACCTTTAAGTGTGCTGAAGAAAAGCCATTCTGCATTATCTTACTGCCAAATGAAATCATGACGCATTCAAAAAAGAGATTTGGAAACAAAGCATGTTACTTACAGAACTTTTTAAAATGAAAAACTTTCTAATGTGTTTAAATGACAAGCCAGCAGACAATTGGGGCATTGCTTTGTTGCAGATTGAACTGCCAAGTATAAGAAAGCTTGTCTTATTACAGCTCGGCTTGCATTGTGCAGTACGTGTGTTCAGCAAAGGTCTAGATGAGTCAACCACTTGCAAATTAAAACATATTCCACTTGCCACTTTCTTCATTTAACTCTGATTTTAATAACCATATTAAAATCAGACAAGCTCAGGTTCGGTGCCACATGACAGATTGGGCATCAAACTAAAAGAAGTGGGAGATCAGGGTGTGCAAAATTGGCTCCAACACAGGAAGCAGAGGATGATGGCTAAAGGGGCCCTGGGTGACAATAAGAGAGTTGCCAGTGCTAGTGCTGCTGCCATTTTTAATATATATAAATGATCTGGATTGGAATATAAATAATGAGCTGATTAATTCTGCAGAAGAAAGCAAGCTAGATGAATTGGCAGATAATCTTAATGTGTTGAATCATTACAGAAAGTCTTGGACAGTATACAGCCTTGGACAAATTTGTGGCAGATAAAATTTAATTTACTGTATGTAAATGTAAAAGTGTTAGGCTTCAATACACAATGGGAGTTCTGAAAATCAAAAGTACACCTTGTGAGAAGGATTTAGAAGACATAGTGGACTTGGCACTATCAACTGCCAGAAGGTATTCAATGAAGTTTTCGTCTCCTGGGTACAAAAAGGACATAGCAGTGCTAGAAAAAAGTTCAGAGAAGAGCAACTAGGCTGAATTGTAAGGAAAAATTAAAAGAGCTGAGCCTTTTCAGTTTAAGGAAAAGAAGATTAAGAGGAGACCTGATTGAAGTGTTTAAAATTATTAAATTAGTCCAGTGGGTCGAGACGGTGACTTTAAAATGAGTTCATCAAGAACACGGGGACACAGCTGGAAACTTGTTAAGGGTACATTTCACACAAACATTAGGAAGTTTTTCTTTACCCAGAAAATCATAGACACCTGGAATAAGTGACCAAGTAGTGTGTTAGACAGTAGGAATTTAGTGACTTTCAAAACTCGACTTGATGTTTTGTGTTTTTTTTCAGAAGAATTAAGTGGATAGGATTGGCGAGCTTTGTAGGCATGAATGGCCTGTTCTCGTCTGGATTGTTCTAGTGTTCAAATGACATAGCAGCACTGGAAAATGTCCAGGATAGAGTGACTAGGCTGATTCCAGGACTGCAGGGGATGAAAAGAGCTGAGTCTTTTCAGTTTAAGCAGAAGATTAGGATGAGACATGACTGAAGTGTTTAAATGAAGAGAATTAGTCCAGTGGGTCGAGACGGTGACTTTAAAATGAGTTCAAGAACACGGGTGTCAGAGGGGGGACATTTTTGTACACTGGGTCATTCCATTTCTCTCTTAGGAAAAGAAACATGCAAATATTACATTTAAAGCCCGGCAGATGAACAGGCAATAGGCACCCATTGTTGGCAGTGGGGGCAAGAAGTTAAAAGGCTGTCTGCAGATTGTAGGTATTGGCTGTATTGCAAAGGTGTCCCCATTTTGAAGTTTATGGCTGGTTGAGATTTACAAACAATACCACGTGTGATAACAGAACTGCTGCTTCCTTGGAGGATCCTGGATAATCCAGTTACTGATTGTGTCAGGATTGTTTGTGTAAGTATTTGCTGTCTTGCAAAGGAGTTGCCGCTTTGAAGTCTGGCCTTGGAGGATGTCTGTATTTACCTTACTTGGAAATATTGGTCTCTAAACAGCAGATCTGTACTCATTAATGAACTGATAATTGCAGGGACTGAAAGAGATTTAAGCTCTGGCCAGGAGAAGGCAGGAGGAGGAGAAACAGTCCAATGAGAACGCTGCCAAGACTCGCAGAGAGCACAGGGGCTCACTGGCAGACTGGGGTACATGGCTGGCACGACGTGAGGCACAAGGACGGCAATACTTCCAGGGAGGAAGAGACAGCTCTACGAGGAGATGCCGGTTGTGGGTCCAGCGAAGCCGCATGAAAGGACCGAGCAAAGCTGGCAGACAAGAAATAAGGTGTGCCTAATTCACAGCAACACAAGGAGCCCTGGGTGGAAAAAAACGAACAACGAAGAGACGGCGATAGGGATTCCACGATTTTGACAAAACTTCTCTTGGGAAACGAGTGTCCGGTGAACAAGAGTGCATCCGTGGACAGTTGAACAATTAAGTGTTGGGGTAACACTGAGAACAAACTGGACTTTGCACCACTAAAGGTTGTATCATCCAATTCTTGTTTTTAATGGACTTTTAGAGTGTGGACTGTGTGCTTTCCTTTCTAAAAAGAAATTTTCTTCATGATACTGTTAGATTTGGTTTATGTTCATTATTCTTTTCAATGTACTTATTATTGTCTGGTGTAATAGAAGTTACTGTTGCTTTTCCTGAAATTACTGTTGTGTCTTTCATTGTGTGTTTACTCACCGCCCAATTTAAAGAAACCTGTGTGCTATTATTGGTAAATTTCAGGAGTTCCCAGTCTCTTGATAAAACTGGGTGGCGTAGTCGGATATTTAAATGGTGTCTAAGTTAGATTACCTGTAAGTGTGACCTGACACCTGTCACACGGGGACACAGTTGGAAACTTGTTAAGGGTAAGCATATGACATTTGTTACCAAGCAGTGTGGTAGACAGTAGGACTTTAAGAATTTCCAAGTCAGCTTGATATTATTTTAGAAGAACTAAGTGGATAAGGCTTTGACTGAGTGGCCTGTTCTTGTCTAGATTGTTTTAATGTTACCACTAAAAAGACAAATAAATTTGATTCACTTGTGTCGAGTTATTTTTGGATGAGTACCATGAGTATTTCATTTATTACATACACTGTATTTAAATGCTAAATATGTACTTACTGATATTTGTTAATGTGCAAAATTCAGGGAAAGATTTTTGGCTAGTTTACATTGATAATTCTGCTAATAAAAGGTGATGACTGAAGAAAAATAGACACAACTGGGTCCCAAAGCCAAAAAGTTTGTGAACCACTGCTCTGGCCATCAGCTCCACAAGCTTGCCCATCCTATTAGAACATTACAATTTTTGAACAGAATAGGCCATTAATGTGACATGAACAGGCCATTATTGCCTTTTTTTGGTTCCAACTATGTCTTTAGTACACTTTGAAATGATTTTATTTTGTTTCTCAACTCATCAGCTCAAAAGATTGGATTGAAAATAGCAAACAGTATTTTGCTTAACTAAGATGTTTTTACAAGTTTCATTTTAGCTCATAACCTTATTAAGGAGTTATTTTATTATTTATTTTAAAACATGCAATTGAATTTCTGTTTAAAACACAGTTCACATAAATCATTACAATTATGATTATGATTATGATGCACAAATTATGATATACTACTAGCTACCTGTCTCAGGCAGGATGAAATCTAAGAAATAAATACCATTTGCTATGCGATTCACAAAAGCAGGGTCAATGTTTGTAATGCACCATCTGTTGGAATGAAAAATGCAATGCATATCATTACTAAAAATATTTGAGATGTGCCATCTTTAGAAATGACAGAGACATAGCAACTGTACAGACAGACAGACACTTATCCTTTTATTAAGGTGAACGTCACCATTGGGTGCTTAAATTTCAGTATATTTTGGGATAATATCTTAAATGAAGAAGTTCTAAATATAGACCCCAGGTAAGAGGAGCCATGATGTGCAGATATAACTATATTAAATGTAATAGAACTATAATTCTAGCTCACCAGATATAGCTGCAGTATTTTAAATGTAATAGAACTGTAAAACTGGCTCACCCACATATGGAATTAGGAAACAAGACGCCTAATTAACTAAGCCAGATAATTAAAGGAATGAAAAAGTTTCTAAACACCACTGAGTTTGACAAACTTTTTTCAATGCCATATCTGAACACAAGACAGCTAATTAGGAATGTTTTCAAGAAGTTTGCTTTCACACCTTGTGTATCTGAAGTCATTTTTTTCTGATCTCTGGTATCGGCCCGGTTCTTTCTGAAAAACGGGAACGCTTCACTTGAACTCAGGTTTACAGTGAAAATTCATGCTCTGATGCATCCAAAGCCCAATTTAGTTAATTGATCCATCTGTCCATGAAAGAACTAAGAAATCTGATGAGACAGAGATAACCAAAATGCAAGGCAGAAAAAACAGAGTTTCTTACAGAAAAGCTAAATTACACTCCAGAATGAAATGACCAAATTTCACATTTGAAATGTTTTCTGTGTTACTTAATTTCAGCAACAAACTAATAATATTAAACTTTTCCTTTTGCAAAATTCAGAGAATAATTACATATGGCTATTGTCCTTAAACAACAGTTGTGGCTGCACCACAGTGGTGATGGGACGATCGCCAACTCTCTATGACCCTCAGTTGGATTAGGCAGGTTTCAGACTGCTACATTAAGTGCTTTGTTATTCTAGTAGAGTATTCTTCATTGGGTATCGACCCGGGACAGTTATATGTAATTAAAATTATTACCACTCTTGTGAGAAGCATCCTGTACTTTTATAGCTGCAAAGAAATCAGGCACCTGTACCTAATGACTGCAGACCAATGGCAGCTGCGTCCTACATCATGAAGACCTTTGAGTGGCTGGTCCTGGACTATATGAGTACTTCAATAAAAGAACATTTGGACCCAGTGTAGTTTGACTGGAGTTGAAGTTGCAATCATCTATCTGCCCCACAAAGCTTACTTCTACCTCGGTAAAGCTGGCAGCACTGTGAAGATTATGCTTTTTGATTTTTTTTCAGTGATTTCAACACCATCTAGCAATCCCTGTTAAGGGGTAAACTCAAAAATATGCTGGTGAATGAGCCAATGGTATCCTGGGTAATGGACTATTTGACTTCAGTTTGTGAGGTTCAAGGACTTGAGGGAGGTTGTTATTGTTTGTTACAATGTCTGTGTATTTCTTGAGCTTCTGTAATAGCTAAATCTCCCATTGGAGCAAATAAAGTATTATCTATCTATCTTATATTGTGCCTTTCAAATCTATACACATACATAGTGCCTTTCACATCTATCTATCTATCTGTAATACAATAGTCTTGCTGGGCCAGGTATGAATCTCAAATGTGAACACACATCTGCCTACAACAAAAGCGGTGAAATCCAGTGCTGAAAAGGCTCAGCCCAAAGAGTTTCTTCCTAAACACTCCTCTCAAATCTCCTCCAGTCCATACACTTTAAATGTTCCCATCTCTCCTTATGTATTAGACTACTATGTAATATAAGTATGGGAACCCAGGGAGAGAGAAAAACAAACTGAACAAGAGATTTAATCCTTAACTACTCATGCTATTTCTCATCTCATAAATACTGGTGCGGTGTACTTTATGCACTAGTGTTAAAATGGCTATTTATATGCATGCTGTGAGGTTGTAACATAAAATATTTTTATAATTTTAAATTGTACATGTTTTTAATGTAATTTAATGCCACATTACTGAATAGTATGACACAGTCTAGGACTATCTGACAATAGACCTGATCCACTTCTCCAGTGCTCAATCGTCACCACTCACACTTTCATCCACTGCAGGATTTGCACAGGTCTCACATTTCACTTCAGTTGTTGAATGTTCTTTGCAGTCAAAGTCATTACAAGAAGAACATCTCATTGTTGTCATACATACGTAATTACCTGCGTGGTGTGCCAAATGCACCATATGGAGCTTGCAACTGTGCATCCGCTCATAAAACTGGCTGAGGGCACACTGGAGGTAAACCATTGTTACACGATACTTGTAATGAATCAAGCTGAGGAGAGATGGTGTATGCTGCCAGTAGGTTCAAATAAAAGGATGTTGGACAAAAATAAACTGAGATTGGTGTACACAAAACACTAGCACAAGTAATTAAGGGTTGACACCGAAAGAAAATAGAAAGATAAATTTGCTGTTATCAATTTGAGAGCTGAATACGTGAAGCTTTTTGCTTTATTTAAAAACTTATTGTCATTTTGACTATCGCATCACTACATGGCATAACATTGAAGCAAATTAGAAGCTCTTAAATAGCATCAGACTTTGAGAATATACCCAGCATTTCTTGGGCACTCTTCTATGGGCAGGTGTATGCAGAATGAAATCTTTTCAATACTCTGTCTGTAGGCCTGACCCGATTTGACTTGAAGGATACTGACAAAAATCGGTCTTTTCCTCTAAGAGCAAACCAACAAAGACACAGGAACAAACTCCCATGAACGTCTGCAGTTATATAATGTCCTTTGGTGTCTGTCATCTTTCAGACTGTGTGTGTGTGCCTTTTTCAGTTTTACTTATATTTTGTTTTAGAAATCACATCAAATGATATCAATATTTCTGGATTTATTGCTAGGCATGTGGCTGACGTGGTTGGACACTTCACAAAAGGATGAAGGGGACTGTTTCTCATCTAAACTTTAAAACGGAAACAGCTTCAAAGGTAACAAAGAAAATCAAATGGTTTAGTTCTAAACACAGGCTGGAGATCAAGCTTGGCCTGTATCTTGACCATCAGTTTAACTTTGTCCAAAATTATTGTCGCTAAAATGATTCTTCATTAACAAACCAAACATTTCTAATCATTTACATTTTCATGTAGGATCTTTCACCCTCTGCAATTCAGTCGAATCTATCCTTTGATGAAAAAGTAAACTTCATTATGATTTCATTTCTCCCAGATAAGCTAGAGCTTGTGTTTCCTTTCATTCTTAGTGTCCCCTTTTTCGTGAAACAGTGCCATAGCTGTTGACAGCCCTATTTAATTTTTCCTGGAATTCTAATAAAAACGTGCTGCAACTTTAAAGCTCAATTCACTTTACTGAGCAAAAACAGCAGTCATGGTAACTCTTCACTAAATGCTTGCGCAAGTTTAAAGCTGTAGTGGAATAACAGAAGCCAATCTCATGTATATCATTTATCATTAAAACATATAAACACATATTTGTATATTTAGCATAAACAAATCTTAACAATATAAGTTTGCTAATATATGTTTGTTAACATTATAATTATAACTAGGAGGTTCCTCCCTGCTCACTTCATTCTCCAACCCCCCTTTGCCTGCGCTACACGTCAACCACTTCACGTCTCTGCCACTCATGTTGTGAAGAGGGGGGCCGAAATGCACCCCAAGGAGACGCGGTCGCTTCTCCGAAACCCCCTCTTAAACGGTGATACAATGGGAAACAAATTAATTTTTTTTTTACCTCCTCTTTGCTCGATCAGCTGCTGCTGCTATGTCGCGTGATCTTGCTCGCCGATTCGAACATTTAAAAGCCTATACAGCAGCTGTCCTACTCTTTGTCTTTTATTTCCAGCCCTGTGTGTGATTAACTCTTTTGGCACAGACTCTCATCTTGTGGGACATGAGTTCTTGATATTTTTTAGGTTAAAATTTAAAAATGGAATAGGAATCTGAAAATGTTATTTTTCTCATGAGTACGTAACTCACGCATTAGGCTTAGGTGAGATAAATACTTGCGAGAAAAATAATGGCGAGAGACATAACACGTGAGAAAAATCACGTGAGAAGGTTCATGCGAGAAAAATATACAGTACCGGACTGTATAGTCAATATAATATCAGTTTTTATCTGAACTTCATGGACCCCCTGAAACCCATCCACGGACCCCCCCCTAGGGGTCCACGGACCTCAGGTTTAGAACTGCTGTTTTAGGAAGACATTATTCTAAAACATAGAAACTTTTATTACCACGCCCTGATACTTTCTTACTTTGACCCACAGGTATGTCATCCACCCTAACTCTTGTTTTCTTATACTTGCCCTTACCTGGCCAGGAACGAGACGCCACACACCACTGCAGTGCACTTACACCTGTGCCTACAGATACAACTGTACCCAAGACGCACCACAACTGTGCTTCACTCCACCGAGAAGGAGACGTCTCCTCCTGTTCTTTCCACCCCAGATGGCATAATAGTGCAGCAACAAGGCAAGCAAATTAAAAGCAAACTTTTATTCAGTTAGCTTAAATATTCTTAATGTGCAAAAAGTGAAAGCAAATAAAAGTAAATGGGTGTGACAAAATCAATGATAGTCCCTGAAATATCCAGGTGGTATCACAGACAATGCTGGCCAAGGCATTCAGCATCTTAAGGGTACATTTTTGTGTCTCTAGCATGGGCCTTCTTGGTGACTGTGTTCTTCCTGATTCTCCTCCTCCTTCTTGGCTTCAGTTTTACACATGTGGAAAGTCCGGAAAAAACAAGCAGTTTACCATTTAAAGTTCTGACTTTCACCTTGCTTGACAGCACTTTTCCAGTGATAACTTTCATTTTAAGTAGTATAACCCTTGGTTTGCTGCCTCTACTAACACTTCTTCTTTCTGTTGTTAAACAATCTGCTTTTACACAGATCAAAACGTCAAATAAAAGTTATGTATACAATACATACAAATTATAGATAAATAGCCAGTAAGATGTAAAAATGTACGTATCCAATATCAAAGCATCTTTAGCATGGTAAAGGTCTGACATAAGACTCCACATACATCTGACCTTTTCCCATCCTTTTTCGCTTCATGATAGGTACAGTTCTTGCCCCTACTTTCATGACAACCACCCCATCAGAGGGACTTGTAAGAAGAATCTTTGCTGCAGTCATTAGGTGACCCTAATGGTGACCCTAAGGAAGCACAGCAAGGCAACATTACTTTAGCAACTGCACATTCTTTATTATAAAGAAAATTTCTGTCATGATTGGACTTTAATTAATCTTTCCTTAATTCCTCTGAGTCTATTTTGCTGTTCCTTATATGAAAATTTTTTTTTTTTATGCCATCTTGGTTTTCATGCACACTGCCATTTTGGTAGTCGCCTGATGTTTAAAGGTTATCCAAGTATGTGGTGTCACAAGAATAACGAGAAGACATCAGAAAGGTTTGGGGCAGCCACCAGTATATTGTGCTCTGGCTGCAAAATGAGTTTGGTTGATGAGTTGTGTTCAGGTTCAAGTCCAAAACAGAACTGATTTTAAGGCTGTAAAGATGGCCGCTTTAAAGACCGAGACAGGAAGTGATGTCATCAATGGTGCCAGAACCGGAAGTGATGTAGTCAATGGGTGCAGAAGCGGAAGTGACGTCATCAATGACCCTTTAGCTGCCTGACACTGCTGTGGCAGTGGATATCTTAAATCTCAGTGTGTTCATTACTGTGCCGTTCTTTTTATTACTTTTATTATTTTTTTTTCCTTTCAACTTTAATTTTTTGGCTTTTGAATCGATTTGGACCATAGATGGGATGGATCCTTGATAACAATCTTTTGGATAATGTTTCAAAGTTTGTTCTCTTATTTATCTCCATTTATCATACTTTCCATTTGACAGTCTATTCCTGTATTGCTTTTCTTCTGTTTTTCTTGTAATTAACTGAATAACTCCCCAGACAATTTAGAAAAGTGTAGTTTTTTAAGAATACGTAAATCTTACCTTCAGTGTTTTTTGATAAAGTTAGGTGAAAATAAGCTGACATGCTAGAGTGAGCTGAACTCAACTACAAATTATAATCATAGAATCCTGTTACATAAAACTTGAAATAGATGAGGGTAAACAATTTATTGTTGGTAAACATTTAAAAGTGTTAAAGATTGAAAAACGTCAAGTGAATTCACTTGATAAAAATCCTCATTGATTAAGTGTTCCATTAAGATATGTGTGGTGTTTTATCAGATGGAACCTATTTCCATTTCAAATCTGAGAGATGTGATGTCAAGAGTTAAGTGTAAGTAGAAAATGATGCTAATGGGGAGGATTAACTGTTAGCATCAGTGATAAGCTAAACAGTTTGGATGAAACCTAATTCAGAGTGACACTTAGTGTTTAGCTTAGCAAAAACATTTTGCACAACAAATTGCATTTCACTACTAGCAAAACTCATATCATTCACACGAGAAAAGTATTTAGATCCTGGCTGGAAGTGTTTTCTCATTAACGCTGCACATGTCTATCTCTCATTTAGTATTTAAAAAAAAATCTCAAATAAAAGAGAGTTGCTAGGTAATGGGGTGCAGCTCTCCATGTATTGATATTTTCCTGGAAAAAAAATACTGTACTGACTCGCAAAAAACAGTAGAGGAAAATGATAAAAGGACCTGGAGAAGAAAGCAGGCCAGGGTTAAAGCTGGTAATCAAAAGAGATCTTTCATTGAAACCAAACCTCTGTCAAACAGTCAGGGTCAAAAAGATGAAGATGAATATTCAGTGAATAGCCATCAAAACATAACTGCTTGAGCTGACCTTTAAACCGTGCACCTAATGAGGTGTGGGTCACGACCTCTATGATCACGCCACCCCAGCAACTGGAGGAGTCATCATAGCAACAAGATCCACAAAATGGCGACAACTGAAAGAAAATGGCATTGCAGTAAAATGTAAAAAAATTTTTCATCTTTATTAAGGTACAAGAAACACAAAAACAAACCTCATATCTGGAACATTGTGAAACATTCATATAATCGATACATAACTAGCTAGAAACTCTACTAGAATTTATATAATGTAATATGTCACATTTTAAAAAAACATACTGCTCTCCTCCACGGTTAACGGGATTGATTTGTCAAGTGTGATATGGAATACAGGATGGTCCAGATCTAATTATGCAGATCCAGATGTCTGGATGACTTTGATTTATGCGGGGACGATTCTAGTTCGGTGTGAAGACGATTCTTCATGTCGACACTTCTCGAAGGTCCAGGATTTTTTGGGTGATTTTCTATGTAATAAACTTAATAAGTTATAGCGTAATGAAAATTGCATAATTAGATCTGGACCACCCTATACATGTTTTATGAAGGTGCATCAAAGAAAACGAAAGTATGAAAAAGTACAAAAGTGTGACAAGGCTTTAGGAAGCGATATTCCTTATTTCACACCTTAGGAAATCTTTAAAACTCTAAAAAAAGTGAGTTGTGCATTTCACAATTGCAAAAATGCATACAACATGAATTTTATTGTCAGTTTCATGAAACAAAATGCAAATCGAAATTTGTCGGTGTTACCTCATCTCTACTTAGCAGTACACGCTAAATTGAATGGTGTAAGATGTAGCCATTTTAGAGCATTTTAGAATGGCAGGTTCTAAAGAAGGGGTTATCCCGAAATGCTTCTGCCTAAAGGGCATAACATTGTCACCTGAACTCTACTTGATTTCAGTATGGAAGACACCATGATGTTATAGTAAATTTGGATTTGTATTGTTAATAATTTGTCTGACATCAAGAAATTCTTAAGGCCAAGTCACATTATGTAATGTTTCCAGCGATTTCCAGTCTTTACCTTGATTTACATAATCTTAGTTATTTGGAAGCAGTAGGAGACGCAGGCCCTTAAAGTCAGTGGCATAATGTGACATGCCCAGCGACTCAATCTAGCTAGTCTTTGACTCACCCCAACAAAATCAAACAGGTTGTATTATTTCTTTAGTTATTTGGAGTGGACTCTGTGTGCATGAGAACTGACAACAAATGAGTACTCACCTGGAAGTACAATACATATAATGCAGCAAAAAGCAATAAATATTCCAAATTTGCTCCCCAGTTTGGGTTTAAATGAGTAATTTCTGTCTATTTTGCTCACGTTTTATGTTACCAGTGTGGATTTTTGTACTTGTCATGTGTCAATGTATATTTTTCTATGTTCCTTATGTTTTGAGGGTGGTTCCCCAAGAGGCGGGTCCACTTCCCCGTCACTGCAGGGGACTGAATTCATGCCTAACAAGGCTGAGGAAAATACACAGTCGCCTTGTAGTTCATTGTGAATGCACTCACGGAGTTGTTGAGTTTATATAGTGATTTTCTAGATTTTTGTGACCTTTCAGCAAGACTCTTTGACTTTGCCTCTTGGATTTAGTATTGGGATTGCCTATATTTAAGGCAATGTGCCTTTGTGTTCTCTTGAGCCTCTTGATAAAGAGAAAGTAAATTTATTTACTTATTTATAAAGATTACTAGCTGTGTAAGCCTGTGCTGTAAAAAGCCCGGGGTCCTAGAAACTATTAATATCGTCAGAAACAAATTTGAAATGTAGAGATGTCAGGTAATTGAAAATTACTCTTGGTGTTTCTCTCCTAGGTTGTTTCATTCTGCCGGCGTGCTCACATCGTTTGTGCATTAGCAGCTAAGTGACTTTGTCTTTCTTTGGACGTTTGGTTTTGCAGACGTGCTCATCTTGCTTATGTATTAGTGGAGGGAGGAAAAGTAAAAGGGATACCGTTTTGCCGATGTTAGTGGCTAAGCGACTTTGTCTTTCTTCGGAGGTTTAGTTTTGCTGATGTTCTCGCCTTGCTTGTGTTATTAGCAGCTAAGCGTGTTTCTTTTTCCTCGGAGGTGGAGCCCTTACCCCGACTCCACCTCTCACTTCCAGGTCAGCCAAACAGATACAACCACTTCCACGCATAGATGTTTCTATATAAGATTCTTTGCCATCTTTGATGGTATGCACTCCCCCCCCACCACCACACTGAAATTGGGTATTTTGGGGATTTTTGTGACTTTTATGCTTGGGAACTCTATAGTTGTTAACAGATTGTGGGTATTTTGAACCTCAAAAACAGGAGTGAAACTTGTCTGTCTGATGTCGTGTTTTATTTACCAAGACAGAAATTTTAAAAAAGGGGGCAGAGTTTGTGGCAGAACTGGCTGCAGCTGCAGCCAGCAATGTCAGTCAACATGCTATTGGCTATCATAATTTAGAGGCAAGCAGGAGTGTGCTGGGAGGTTGGTGTACAGTCAGTAAATGTAACCTGGCCAGTGATTTTTGGCCATAGTCCTCTTGAGGAGATTAGCAACCACAGTTGACAAGTCTGACATGCCTCATGACTAGAAGTAGGTGACCTCGACTTCAAAAACTTGAAGTTATGGAGGCAGATATGCTCAGATTGTATTAAGACATTTTTTACTGTATGTTTGTAGCTCAGTACAACTTTAAAACTCTTATGTAAGTAGTCTGCTGTTTCCCTGATTTGTGGCTGAATCGCCTATTGTTATCACAATTTCACTTCTGTTGTTATTCCAGTTTAGAGTTGTGTGGGCCCTAGGTGTTATCCAGGTGCCACTCAGCACAGTGTAGAAGGGCAGCCAGTCCATCACAATCATAAACACACCTGTTTTCTAATGATCAAGGATATCTATCAATTATGCTTGCTTATTATGTTTATGAGGAAATAACAGGAGTCTTTCTTAACCCCCTTCACCCCATACTGCTCATAACATGTATTGTGTTCTATGAGTGAAAAACTATAGATGCTGAAATAAATATAAGCAGCAGATACTCTTCTTGTATAATATATTCTAACACATTGGTCTCCTTTTTTCAAAAGAACAAGGGAAAACAACTGCTAAATTGTAGAAGTCATTCATAGCTCTAAAGCAATTTGATCTGAGCCCTTTTTTCTTTGTTCTTCTGATGTTATGTGCTGCTGCTTGAGAGTGTCCCCTCCCGGTATAAAATGAGGGGGAGTATAAATTACTCTTGAAATGTAATGGGATGTAGTCTTGCATTTAGAGCCTGCATTACTGGAGAAACTGTATTAGCTCTGGGTTGATCTTGCTTCTACTTAATAGGAAATGACCACAGCTAGGCAGATAAGGCAAAATAGTAATGTAATATAACTCTTCAAAGCAGGCTTTGCACATTAACAATAGGATTTATTTAGTCTGATAGAGCGTCCTCCGTGTTCAGACATGATCCAATACTTGAAGGTCATGGCTGAGATTTATTTCTCTTTAGAATTGTTTAATCAGAGATTATAACCTGATTGCTTATCCATATGAAACCAGGTAATATTTTACACCTGACATGTGCAGGCTCTCTTCAATCATGATATACACCTGGTACAAATATATTAAAATGCCTACTGACTCGGCCAGAATCTTCATCGAGTCAAATTAAAAAAAAAAAAATATGACAGCATATTATTGAGCTTTGCAGAACACAACTGAGATTGAGTTTGGTGTCTTTTGAAATTTTAAATGCAAGAAGTTGTTTTTAGAACATGTGTAAATGCCACCAGGTGGTGCTAGCATCTAAAGATTGCTGCCATGCAAAACTATTATGCAAAACAGAGAAATGTGTGGGACATTCACAATGTGGAGACATAGTCAGATGGGAGATTACTCTCGGTTTCTGGACATGTCTTGGGGCTCCGAAGCTATCACTTATGTAATAAATATAAATGAGAGCAAGACATGAAGTGTTGTTACAGGAAAAATAAACATAATACAATAAAGGTTTTGTGCTGGCTTTTCATAGCCATTTGGAAACATTTTATCTGAGGCTACAATAATGAATGTATAACAATGATGAGTAATCCGTTAATTAATTAAAATCATTATCTTTTGAATTTCCATCCATCCATCCATTTTCCAACCCGCTGAATCCGAACACAGGGTCACGGGGGTCTGCTGGAGCCAATCCCAGCCAACACAGGGCACAAGGCAGGAACCAATCCCAGGCAGGGTGCCAACCCACCGCAGGACACACACAAACACACCCACACACCAAGCACACACTAGGGCCAATTTAGAATCGCCAATCCACCTAACCTGCATGTCTTTGGACTGTGGGAGGAAAATCTTTTGAATTTTTGTAAGCATATTCGCTCAATACGAAAAATAGCGACATCTGTACACCTGCTTATCCATGCCATTATCTAATCATTCAGTCATGCAGCCACAGTGAAATACACAAAATCAAGCAGACACAGGTCAGGAACTTCAGGTAATGCTTACATCAAACACCAGTATGGGTAAAAAAATGTCATCTCACTGATTTCAACCATGGCATGACTGTTGGACTGTTGGTAACTGCTAATCTCCTTGGATTTTCCACACACAACAGACTCTAGAGTTTACTCAGAATGGTATGAAAAACATCCAATGAGCGGTAGTTCTGCAAACTGAAAAGCCTTGCTGGTGACAGAGGTCAGAGGAGAATGCCCAGACTGGCTCAAGCTGACAGAAAGGCTACAGTGACTCCGATAATCAATCTGTACAACTGTAGTGAGTAGAAAAGCATCACGTTAATCCTTGATGTGGATGGGCTACAGCAGCAGACTACATCAGGTTGCAGTCCTGTCAGCCAAGAATACAAAGCCGAAGCTACAGTTGGCACAGGTTCACCAAAACTGGACAGTTGAAGACATTTAAGATGTGGCCTAGGTCTGCTGAATGTTGATTTCTACTAAGGAAAACAGATGGCAGGGTCAGAATTTGGCACTAACAGCATAAATCCAGCACCCAGCCTGCCTTGTGTCAGCAGTCCAGGATGGTATTTTTACTGGTGTAATGGTGGGGAGAATGTGTTTTGGCACACTTTGTGTCCATTAACACTAGAATTACCAGAGCCTAAGAAAAAACTCGTAGATCCGTCCCACCTTAAAACGCTTCTCACCTCTCCGTCAGCGTCTTTTGTCCTTTAAATGTGTTGATAAGCAGCAAACAGCAAGCAGTCTGCTATCACATCCTCCACCGCCGCACAGTTTTCTCAGCTCAAGTCTGTTTACCTGCGAGTCAGTTGCTTGGAGTTGTATAGAGTGAGAAGTCAAGCAAAATGACACCTTTTATAAATACTATATTGTTATTTGGAACACATGCATTTCATGTGTGTTCCGTGCCTACAACAATCTATGTACAGTAAACACATTGTTAAAACAGAAACGTTTTTTAGTAATAATTGACAAAATGTAGACATGAAGTGTATAATGTGTGAATATGAGCAGTTCACTTCTCAAAATGGAGTCATGTGGGATTGAACTCATGACCTTTTGATTCCCAGTCAGCAGTTGATCCCATTGTGCCACAGGGGCAGTCATAGTAAATGGGTGTCAATGTCACATGTTAATGCGGCTTTTTTTTTCTGCAGTTATATTTTTGAATAGAAGTGCACTTGTTCTGTTATATTTGTACCTTTTGTGAAAGTGTTTACTTAATCTTTGGACTTCAGGCTTCATACATTATATAGTTTATGCCTACATTTTGTCATTTACTACTAAAATATTGAAAACGTTTCTGTTTTAAAAATGTGTTTACACAGATTACTGTAGAAATGGAACACACATGAAATGCATGTGTTCCAAATAACAATCTATTATTTCCACTCTAAAACTCCACTTCACTCCCAGATAATCAATCAAGGCATGAGCTGGGAGAAGTTCGTGCATGTTCTAAGCCGATGGGGGGATGGAATAGCCGGCTGCTTGCAGCTTGTCTTTATCGGCACATTTAGAGGACAAAAGATGCTGGCGGAGAGGTGCGAATGGATTTAAGGTGGGCCGGATCTACGAGTTTTTTCGTAGACTCTGGTAATTCTAGTGTTAATACCAATTACTCATCGCTTGAATGTCTCAGTCTATTTCAATATTGTTGCTGACCATGTGCAACAATTCATGGCAACAATTTATCCATCTTTTAATGGCTACTTCTAGCATCATAATCCACCATGTCACAAAGCAAAAGTCATCTCAGACTCATTTTCATGAATATGGTAATAAATTCAGTATTCTTTAGACGGAACTGAAGCCAGTAGAACACATTTGGGATGTGGTAGAACAACTTATAAATCTGCAGAAATTGTACAGTATGATGCAATCATGTCAATATGAACCAAAATCTCAAAGGAATGTTTCCAGCATCTTGTGGAATCCATGCCACAAAGATCTGAGGCTGTTTGGAGAGGAAAAGGAGGTCCTACCCAGTATTAGTATAGTGCTTCTAATAATTTGCAAGGTGAATGAATACTTGAATATTCACATTTGGAATACATACAAACCCATTCAAAGTGTTGGTATCTAAAATAAATTTGTCCATTTAACTGCCCAATTGTGTCCATTACAGTTATAAGCATGTGAGGGTGGACAGTATCACTGAAAAAACAGTCACAAATCAGGAAATAATCCTGGATGGCATGCCAATCAACTGTATGGCAAAGCACAAATTCAATCTTTTCAATTTGGTTTACTTTTGTATAGCACTCTTTGCTGAGTGTAGGCACCAACCCCTGTGACAAATACAATCTTTACTAATTATTTAATGAGACACAGATTTGTTTAAACACATAGGAAACAAAGTAGTTTAACTGATCAATATAAATTGACTATAGCAAATACAGTATGTCCATTAAATCATTGTTGAATTATGGCCAGCTGACAAAAGTGGAGAGGAAAACAAAAACTCCATTCAGAAGCCTGTCTGAAGAAAATGAACCTCTGATTGGTCCCCGGTCAATTGTAACAGATAAAGTCAGACATAGTCAGGTTACCAGAGACATTTGCCGGCTGGCAGTTCACACCTTCCTGGACATTGTAAAGTCAGTCTGTGCTGGACCAATTAATCAGACAACAGAATCCTTCTCTTCATTGATTCCAAAGCTCTAAGTATCTCTGTTGACTTTTTCATAGGCAAGAAAACAACTTGGCAGTTGAATGATACTTCATATTTATTGTATCATAACAAACAGAGATAAAATATGCACAGCAAGCCAGCAGCTCTGGTCAGGGTATGCTGGAGTAAAATAGTGAGTCTTGATTTAAAAGCTAACACCTAAGGGGTATATTTTATACAAGCAGGCAGATCATTCCTCAATTACCTTCATGCATGCTCATCTTTAGGATATGAAAGTGTAACTGTTGTATTGGGAGAGAATCCATTTTGACATGAGGAAAACATTCAGACTGCACCCAGATAGGTAATAGATTTGAACCAAGGACTAACTGAGAGCTGTAACCTCCGTCATATCCTCAGGCCAAACTAATGTGTACGGTTAATCAAATGCCATGAATATATGGTACAGTTCCAGAATCTTGCAATGAATCTGGACTTCCACCTTTAATTCATCAAACACATTTCTTCAATGACCCAATCATGTTGATTCTTTCTTTGTAATATTCAGAGGATCTTACCCGTCTTTACTTAATATGCCATGCAACTCCCTGCTCAGGCACTGGTTCTCTTTTGGCTGGATTGTTGCAGCTCTTTCTTGTTAGGGCTTCCTTCAACTGCTATCCAACCTCTACATTTTCCCCCAGAATGCATCTGCTTGACTGATGTTCTGTGTTCCTCTGTTTCACTCCTGCTTCTTCTTTGCTTTGGTCTCTTCACTGGCTTCCTCTTATGTAAGGATCACGTTCAAAACTCTTGACTGGACTTGTGATTCTCTGAATGGTTCTGCTAATTGGTATTTCGAGTCTTTGGAATCTCCATATGTCCTTTCAAGAAGTCTCCGTTCTGTCTGATGACCACTCCTCTCCATGCCAGATATACCAGGACTGGACAATGCTTCTCAAAACTTGCTTCAGAGCTGTGGAATGGTCTCCCTTTGTCAGTTTGAACTGCACAAAATTTACACTTGCCTCAATGTCTTTTGAACATAATGTTTGGGACAAAGACACCTTTTTCTTGATTTACTCCACAATCTGCTTCAGTTTAAATTACAAATCAAACATTATGATTAAAGTGAACATTGAAGACTTTCATTTAAGGGCATTTGTATACATTTCGGCCACACCGTGCAGTAATGACAACATTTTTTCTACATGGTCCCCCAATTTCAGGACACTGTAATGATTGGGACAATTGGCGTAATGGTTGTTTGTGATTCCACAGGTGTGTTTCATTGCTTCATAAGATACCTCAGCTTGCTTCTTCCTTTTGGAGTCTGTAGTTACTATTGTTTAACATGAAGACAAGAGCTGTGCCAATGAAAGTCAAAGAAGCCATTATGAGGCTGAAAAATAACAATAAAACCATCAGAGACATCAGGAAAACCTAAGGGTTATCTAAATACACTGTCTGGAATATCATCAAGAAGAAAGAACACACTGGTGAGCACAATAATCACAAATGGACAGGTAGGCCAAGGAAGACTTCCACTGCTGATGACAGAATAATCATCACTGTGGTAAGAAGAAGTCCCAAATGTCTGTTTGACAGATCAGAAACAGTCTTCCGGAGGCAGATGTGTGTGCGTTAGAGACGACTATCAGCAGAAGAATTCATGAACAGAAATACAGAGGCCACACTGCAAGATGAAAACCACTAGTTAGCCAATCAGGATGGCCAGATTACCATATGCAAAGACGTACTTAAAAGATCCTGCAGAATTCTGGAAAAGGGTCTTGAGGACAGACGTGACAAAGGTGCACCTGCATCAGGGTGATGGCAAGAGCAGTGTGGAGAGGAGAAGGAACTGCCTAAGATCCAAAGAGACCGCCTCATCTGTTAAACATGGTGGTGGGAGTGTCATGGCTTGGGCATGTATGGCTTCCACAGGTCCTGGCACACTTCTCTTCATTGGTAATGAAACTGGTGACAGCAATCAAATAAGGAATTCTGAGGTGTAGAGAAACATCTGATCTGCTCAAGTTCCAGTAAATGCTTCCAAACGCATTGAACAGAGCTTCATCCTATAAAAAGATAATGATTCAAACATACTGCTAAGGCCACATAGGAGTTTTTCAAAGCTAAAAAATGGAAAATCTTTCAATGGCCAAGCCAGTCACCTGATTTAAATTCAAATGAGCAGGCCTTCCGTATGCTCAAGAAAAAAACATAAGAGGACCCCCCTGAAACAAGCAGGAGCTGAAGATGGCCGCATTAGAGGCTTGGCAAACCATCACCAGAGAAGAGCCTTAGCACCTGGTCACGTCTATGAATCACAGACTTCAAGCAGTCTTTGTCTGCAAGGGACCTGCCATTGTTGTGTTCCAAACAGTATTGGTGTCCTGAAATGAAGGGACCATGTAGGAAAAGTGTTGTGCCCGAAATGTATGCAAATATCCTTAAATCAAAGTCTGCAATGTGGAAACAATTGTTTGATTTGCAATTTAAATGGTGGAGCACAGGGATAAATCAAGGAAAAATGTGTATTTTTCCCAAATGGTGTGGAGGGCTCCGTAGTTGCAGGGATAATTAGACTCTTGCTTGGTTTTTAAGTTCTTCTCTGTTGCTTTTGATGCTTGCAACGTCTGATGTAATATAACTTGATTCGTAAGTTACCTTTGATAAAGAAGCCTGCTAATAATAATAATAATAATAATAATAATAATACTTACATGAACATGGATATAATGTACAGAAGTCCACACACAGTTGGTTACTGAACGCTGGCCCCTAAGCTGAGAGGCTAGATGATAACCACTGTTCCACCAAGTCACCCTACATTATAATCACTGCATTAAAAATCAAGTTGCGTCTTGCTCACAAAGCACTAATATTAGAATGAGAGCACATAAGGGAACATTAATGACTCATAAAGTCTATGAAATGGTGTCAGGTTTCAGAATCTCTTGTACATTAAAGCTCATATGCTTAAATCTCTGCCATATCAAGCATTAGTTGTCAGGTAAGGAATCTATAATGAATTGCTACTGCAGCTCTAACACATTACTTGGTATGGGAGGAGGGGAAGAAATCAGCTTGAAATGTAAAATTAGTCAACAAGCACCAAGTAAAAGCCTGTTCTGTATTATGAGATGGGATTTGAATTTCATAGCTTGTATATTTTAAGATAGGAAAGTGCTGGTGCTGCCCTGGGGAATTGGGCACAAGGCAGCAGGATTCTTCTTATCCACTCTACCAAAAAATACTCCTCGAAAGGAAAGATTACAGCATTTATCATAAAGTCTGCTGAAGATCTGTGATGTGGAAAATGGCATACAAAGGCAAATGCCAATTGAGAACCGGTTCACCTCCGTATTCCTTTGCAGAATTGCACTGGCATGGAATATTTATAGTGCAGAAAACTATAACTTAAGCTGCAAATGAATAATAGATGATCATGGTTAAGGATAACGTGTTATGCCAGGACCCAAAAAAGTAATTTACCCTGGAACATGCCTACTTTTTTGCATAATGTGAAAATTTTTAATAATGTGGTAAAGCCCCGACTTTATTTTCCTTAGCTCTCTTTGTAGGAAGGGTTTTCCAGTTAGACTTGTATCAATATAACTGAAGACACCAATTATAATAAACAAAATAGTACAATTTACTGTTAAATACAAGGATTATAGAAATATAATAAATACATAATATCGACAAAAGACAGGACACGAAACATACATCTAACACAGATCAGGCTGGCTGTTTACGGTTGACGGTTATGATGTCTGCCATCCAGAAGGGGCATTCAGGAGGGTAGAAACCAGGACTGACATCAGAGATGGAAGAGCTGCCAGATATCCTACTGCAGAGTGGCAAAGAGAAAAGGGCATTAGACAACAGTGCCACCCTCTGGTTCAGAGTGTGACAGTTATTAAATGAGATCTGAGGTATCAACATTTGTGGCAATATGTTTAGTGATAATTAAAAAATATAGCCTGATGATACAGTGGTTACAAGAGACCTGGGTTCTGCTCCTCCTTTTCTTTCACTGCATATCTCGCATGTAATCCATACCACGCCTTTCAAATCAATTCTATTTATGCCTCTCATTCCCATCACTCTGGAGGAGTGTAGTACAATTTTTTAAAAAATGTTATGCTGTATATTTTCCACACGAAAACATAGCATTGTGTAAATTGCTTCATTTTCTCCACAGGAAAACCCATTACTTGGAAACATACATCTAACACAGATCAGGCTGGCTGTTTACGGTCTATTTAGAGTTCTAATTGATCTCGACACAGATAAGCAGTTTTACAATACCAAGTCTTTTAAAGCTGTGTGTTTTAAAGTTGTGTGTCATTGCTCCAGGTTCAAGTGAAGGACTCTTCTTGCACTCCTCCAGAGTGATGGGAATGAGAGGCATAGATAGAATGAATTTAAAAGGAGCGGAACGGATTACATGCAATATGCAGCTGCATTAAAGAACAAAGGCAAACACAGGAGTGTGAGTGAAGGAAGCAATATTCTTTATTTAAATCCCACAAAAATCCTTTAAAACACTAAAAAACTCTTTAGTGAGTTTTGCATATCACAACTTCAAAAATGTCTGCAAAATGGATTTTAGTTTCAGTTTCATGAAACTGTATGAAACTGTTTTACTCACTGTTTATTATGTTATTTTATACTGATGAGTCATGATAAAATCAATTTTATATCTTTTTTATTATGCCTTACTCAAGGTTTACACTCCTCAGATGACATTCTATCAATATTTTTTCTCTCTTGGCTCAAACTACCCAAATAACAGGTGACCATACGATCAAACAAATATTGTTCCCTGTATAAAAGAATAACGACTTTCAAATCTCATTGGCTTCTAATGGGAATCCTTAAAGGAGTTCATTATAATGTAAACGGAAAGAGAGCATGGACTTCAGTCAGCAGCAGCAATTCCTCTGATACATTCAATGAAATCTAGGGGTGTAAAGAAGATAGCACTGAACGTTGAGTAGAATTGTTTATCAGCTGTGGCACAATGCTGTAATAATGAAGGCCGGGAAGTTACAGAGGTCTATCTATTATATGGAGAGAAATAAATTGTTTAAAAATGAATGTAATTGGAGTAAAACTATTAATAAAAATAGATATTGTAATAAGACATAAGAAACGTCAAAAAGAGTTTGGGAAGTTACAGAGGTCTATCTATTATATGGAGAGAAATAAATTATTTAAAAATGAATGTAATTGGAGTAAAACTATTAATAAAAATAGATATTGTAATAAGACATAAGAAACGTCAAAAAGAGTTTGGGGCACAATAGTGATTCTCGAATATTGTAATGGCCAAAACAGAAACAGAAAAAAGATTGAGGTTGTCTTATTCAGACTCCAGCCTTCTTCAGAGTGCCCCAAGGTGGCAGTAGAGCAGGTTATGATGTCTGCCATCCAGAAGGGGCATTCAGCAGGGTAGAAACCAGGACTGACATCAGAGATGGAAGAGCTGCCAGATATCCTACTGCAGAGTGGCAAAGAGAAAAGGGCATTAGACAACAGTGCCACCCTCTGGTTCAGAGAGTGACAGTTATTAAATGAGATATGAGGTATCAACATTTGTGGCAATATGTTTAGTGATAATTAAAAAATATAGTCTGATGATACAGTGGTTACAAGAGACCTGGGTTCTGCTCCTCCTTTTCTTTCACTGCATATCTCGCATGTAATCCGTACCACGCTTTTCAAATCAATTCTATTTATGCCTCTCATTCCCATCACTCTGGAGCAGTGTAGTACAATTTTTAAAAAAATGTTATGCTGTATATTTTGCACACAAAAACATAGCATTGTGCAAATTGCTTCATTTTCTCCACAGGAAAACCCATTACTTGGAAGTTCAATGCTTTCCATTACATTATCTATCATCTGCCTTACTGAAGCCGAGGATATGCACACTTCCGATGATTTTTTTTTCCACTAGAGTTCTTTATTTAAATACTAAATGACAAGCAGATGCATTATGAATTAGTGAGTGAAAACGCTACCAGATAGGAACTAAATGTCTTTCTTCTTGTGTGAGTCACACAAATTTTGCTGGAAGCGAAATGCAAATTTTTTTTTGCAAAGTGAGATTCTCAGTGAACTCATTTTAGCGCTATGTCACACATGTGCGTCAGAGATCCTCCTCTCTGCCTCAGCTGAGGTATGTCCTGTCAGGACGAGAGGGGCACTGCCGCTAATGTTGTCATCTCCTTCTTTCCCCACATTGCCAAGAAGCAGCCCAATGAAGGCATCTAACCCTGCCCCTGAGATGGCATTAGAGAAGTTTATGATGTCTGCTATCCAGAAGGGGCATTCAGGAGGGCAGAAGCCAGAATTGATATCAGAGATGGAAGGGCTGTCAGTCATCCTTACTGCAGAGGGGGAAAGAGAAAAGGGCATTAGACAACAGCACCACCCTCTGGTTCTGAGTTTAAGAGTTATTAAATGAGCCCTGAGGTTGTCAATATGTGTGACAATATGTTTAGTGATAATTACAAAATATAGCCGGATGACACAGTGATTACAAAAGACCTGGGTTCAGCTCCTCGCATGGTATATGCCTGTGTGGAAGTCAGACTGGTAGACATTGGGCACGAGTGGCAACAGCATGTCGGCAACGTGGAAAAAGTAAATGTTATTCCCACACTGAAAAAAGACATAAAAGTTAGAGACACAATGTTTCACTTTTATAGCCTTCATTGGGTGATTGCAATGAATAAATGATGTGACAGATGAGATTCAGTGAATGTAATTAATGTAATGTAATTAATTCAGTTTATGTTTGTATAGCACTCTTCAATAAGTTCAGGCACAAAGCATTGTCAGGTAAAATGCAAATAAAAACAAATTACCAATTACTAATCTATATATATATATATATATATATATAGTAGCTTTCCCCTGCCATTCCATCCACGTTGCAGTGAAACAGGACAAACTTTTAAAATCAATACAAAAAAATTTAAAATGTAATTCTGGCTGCAGTGGGTAGCACTGCTGCCTCGCAGTTAGGAGACCTGGGTTCACTTCCCGGGTCCTCCCAGCATGGAGTTTGCATGTTCTCCCTGGGTCTGCGTGGGTTTCCTCTGGGTAGTCCGGTTTCCTCCCACAGTCCAAAGACGCGCAGGTTAGGTATATTGGGAATTCTAAATTGTCCCTATTGTGTGCTTGGTGTATGGGTATGTATGTGTTTGTGCATGCCATGCGGTGGGCTTGGGCCCTGCTCGGGGTTGGTTTCCTGCCTTGCGCCCTGTGTTGGCTGGGATTGGCTCCAGCAGACCCCCATTACCCTGTAGTTAGGATATAGCAGGTTGGATAATGGATGGATGGATCTAATTCTGGCCAAACGGAAGGCAGGTACGCTCGAACATCAGACGTTGGCACTGTATCTGATCATGTTCAGCTCTGACGGTAGAGCGTTCCCTATGTGGGGAGAAAAGCACATGGCCAAGATATCTCTGGCAATCAGCAGCTACCCTCTAAAACACACGTAGCTCTGATCTCTCTCTCAAAAACATCAAACTTTACTCCTTAACAATCTGCAGATGGTAATGTCTTCTGAGCAAAGAGGTATCACTAGCTAAGTGGAGGCAAGGTGCACTCCAACACGTGGAGAGAGGTAGACTGACTCGAACGGAGCTGGCATGTGTGTAAGGAGGGCCCCTTGGCCCACAGCCTCTCTGTCGGATTTGCACGAATAAATCGCTGCCGCAAGTGAACTGTGATACTTAGTGCGATGAGAGAAGTCGCAAAATTAACCAGAATGTTCAAGCAAATTATAGAAAAAAACCTGTTAAATCTGTTAAGTAGTTCTCTAGTGAAAATCGGACAGAGATACAGACAGAAAGACATTGGATTTTATATATATATATAAAATATATACAGTACAGGCCAAAAGTTTGTACACACCTCCTCATTCAATGTGTTTTCTTTATTTTCATGACCATTTACAGCACTCCATCACTCTCCTTCTTGGTCAAATAGCCCTTACACAGCCTGGAGGTGTGTTTGGGGTCATTGTCCTGTTGAAAAATAAATGATCGTCCAACTAACCTGACTTCTGCACAACACAACTGCTGGTCCCAACCCCATTGATAAAGCAAGAAATTCCACTAAATAACCCTGATAAGGCACACCTGTGAAGTGAAAACCATTTCAGGTGACTACCTGTTGAAGCTCATCGAGAGAATGACAAGAGTGTGCAAAGCAGTAATCAGAGCAAAGGGTGGCTATTTTGAAGAAACTAGAATATAAAACATGTTTTCAGTTATTTCACCTTTTTTTGTTAAGTACATAACTCCACATGTGTTCATTCATAGTTTTGATGCCTTCAGTCATGAAAATAAAGAAAACACATTGAATGAGGAGGTGTGTCCAAACTTTTGGCCTGTACTGTATATGGTGGCTCCCGCACCTGTGAAATGGATTGAGAAGGTTCTAGAACCTGCCTACTGAACTCAATCAATTGAGGGCTACAGTGCCCACACAGTCCTCGAGCATACCTAAATTTTAACTGTTTTAATTACTTCTGCATGTGATCTAGATCAGATGTTCTCAAAGTATTTTAGACCGAGTCAAAAACTTTGAGGACCACCTATAGGCAATAGTCACTTATTACAGCAAATTCTGTGCTACATTTATCACATTCTTTTTAGTACAGGTAGTCATGAATAATACTGTAGATAGATAGATAGATAGGTAGAGTGATAAAATGCAGGTAAAAACAGACAATAACTTTGTATAATGTTAATGTTTACCCCCTCTGGGTGGAATTGAAGAGCCGCATAGTGTGGGGGAGGAACGATCTCCTCAGTCTATCACTGAAGCTGCTCCTCTGTCTGGAGATGATCCTTTTCAGTGGATGCAGTGGATTCTCCATGATTGACAGGAGCCTGCTCAGTGCCCGTCGCTCTGCCACAGATGTTAAACTGTCCAGCTTCATTCCTGCCTTCCTCACAAGTTTGTCCAGGTATGAGGCATCCCTCTTCTTTATGCTGCCTCCCCAGGACACCACCGCGTAGAAAAGGGCACTCGCCACAACCTTCTGATAGAACATCTGCAGCATCCTATTGCAGATATTGAAGGACGCCAGTCGGCTCTGTCCTTTCTTGCACAGAGCATCAGTATTGTCAGTCCAGTCCAATTTATCATCCAGCTGCACTCCCAGGTATTTATAGGTCTGCACCCTCTGTACAAAGTCACCTCTGATGATCACGGGGTCCATGAGGGGCCTGGGTCTCCTAAAATCCACCACGAGCTCCTTGGTTTTGCTGGTGTTCAGGTGTAAGTGGTTTGAGTCGCACCATTTAACAAAGTCCTTGATTAGGCTCCTATACTCCTCCTCCTGCCCACTCCTGATGCAGCCCACAATAGCAGTGTCATCAGCGAACTTTTGCATGTGACAGGACTCCGAGTTGTATTGGAAGTCCGATGTATATAGGCTGAACAGGACCAGAGAAAATACAGTCCCCTGCGGCGCTCCTGTGTTGCTGACCACAATGTCAGACCTGCAGTTCCCGAGACGCACATACTGAGGTCTGTCTGTAAGATAGTCCACGATCCATGCTACCAGGTATGAATCTACTCCACTGTAACAATGTGAGATGCAAAGAAGAACCGTTGGCACACAGACTCAAACAGTGAGTTAGTAGGCTTAAACAGAGCTTTTTATTAGAAAGGACTTCCTTAATGTAAGTGCATGTTATGCCTTTGGTAGGTGTCCTAAGAAAGACCACAAGACCCAGCACAAATAGAACAAACTTGCACAGCTTCTCAGACTCTTTCTGTGTTTCACGCTAATTCTCATACTGCTACTCTATGAGCTACCATGCTGGCTCCTTTTCATTGGTTTTACCCACAGGTCTTTACCTCTAATATGTGCGTGGTAGTCACTGTCTCTATTTGAATCTCTAGCCTACCAGGTACTTCGCCCTATCCACCTGGAAGAGAAGTGTGCATTACAAAACCAACATTCAAACTTGTTGGGTTTACTTTACAAAGTCCCAGATGTTAGCTAGAGATCCATAATACGGCCTTGAATGTGGAATTAAGAGATTGATGTTGCCAGGGTTTGGATATTGAGAGGAATTTAGTAAAGGAATTAGGCTGGATGGGAATAGAGAGATCTCAAGATTAAGGAAATGTCAAAACAGATGGAGCAATCACTAAACCCATAAAGGATTGGAAGTTCTGAGATGCTTGGCCTTCTCATTACCACAACACATGCACGTCTTTCAAAATGTAACACCTCTACATCTTTCCGTGGGTGTCTTCATCTTCTGGGTGTTCCTCTTTTCCTTCCACATCCTGAACAAATGCTGGTTAGCATGATTGGTGATTCTAAATTGATAGTGTGCAAGTTTAAGTGGTGGTGTGTGCAAGAATTGGCCCTGCCATTTATAGGCTCCCTGTCCTGGGCTACTTCCTGACTTGTGCCCAATGTTGCCTGGATATGCTCCATCATCCCGTGACCCTGAATTGGTTAACTTGGGTTTAAGAACATTATGTCACTTTTAGCTTTTTAATCTCCCTTGGGTGTGTGCCAGATATTGGCATAACTGTTATAGGCACACAATGCTATGAACAGTTTATAAAGCATAAAAAGATAGGAGGCCACGCGTTCTCAATTGGACATTACCACATGGTAGTGCTTTCATTTTCTTAAATATACTGTATGTCAGCATAATTACCTTTAATCCGTGCATTTGGTTTATAATTAAACCAGCCATAGTACCTGTCAAAAACAGGTAATGGAATAAATAAAAACTATTTGCTATTGTGGTTGAATAAGGTGATGCAGGTATCCACATGTAAATGTTGGGGCACCAACCCGGTCATCCCTGTTTCTAATTCAGTCACAAAAATAACAAAAAAAGGCCTCTATGTGTGCCACAACAAACAGCAAAAAAGAAAAGCTGTCTGGTTGCAATAACGCCATCTGTCAAGCAATGGCATAGCTAGGGGCTGGCGAAGGGGGCGATCCGCCCCAGACAGCACATTTTTGGGGGCGGCATTATTGGCCAAAAGGCTCAGTACAATTCGTGTGTAAGCAGCAGGGTTTGGAAAAATATCACTCATGTATGAAAAAAGTCAAATTCTCTGATTTATAACCACAAATGATTGAAAAATAATGTTCAGACTGTCCTTCTGTATCAGACACAGCAGTTGAAAGTTATGAGGCAATGACAAAAATAAACATTTACAATTTATAATTTTGTTTCATTATTAATCCGAATGTGTTCTTGCTCTGCGCAGAAAACATCCCCACCTATCAATTGTACCCTACTTTGGTTCTGGTTTTCGTAGCGTAATTATATTAAACTAATAATTAAAACACGGCTTATCAGTGCGTCTATACTATATTCTTGTCTAGTTGATGCTTATAAATGTATATAAAAAATTCTTGCTGTTTCTTTATATATGAATAAATCTATGCAAAATGTATCTTAATTTTTCTCTATACGTCATTTTCATTTTCTATTTAAATAGTTTAACATATTTAGATATGCTGGAGGGCGGCAAATTGAAGCACCGCTCCGCCCCGCCCCGAGCGGCACGAACTTGAGCTACGCCACTGCTGTCAAGTGATAGGGAGCTCTGCTTCACAGTGCAGTCTGTTCAAAACTGACCGCCGCCTTCCAGCAGTGGCAGGCTTTAAAGGTAGGAGACTGGAAAGGGGCGGAGCTAATTGACCTCAAAGTCTGTCTTCTTGGCACTGTGGAGGGAAGAGAAGAGGTTAATGCGAGCAACCCCTCACGACCTGGAAGATGATCAACAGGTGTGCATGCGTGACACTATCTCTTGCCCTTGTGGTAATCCACCTACCAGGCATTACCAGTTTAGAGGGAAAAAAGTCCTAAGAATAGGGTAGAGTCGACTTTTGCAGAATGTCCCACCTGTTTAAATCGTTGAAGTGCAGGGTGCGCTTTCAGGATCATTTTTAACTTTGGCTCCAGTAGGTTCATGCAGCGGGATGCTGGCAGCAGGTCGGACGCACCTCCAGATCAGGCCTGCTGGAGGACACTGTGCGTACTCTCTGTCATTAAGGCAAGCATCTTTTTTGCCACCTGCCGTTAGCAAAGAGAAATGTGCGGAGCGTTTAGTTAAATTAGTGCATGCATTAGTTTGAGAAGGATATCCCAGAATTCTTAAAAAAAGTAACTTAGTTTTGTAATACATATTGGCTCATCCGAAGGAAGTGCGTTGGAATGTGTTCAAGTTTGCACTTGTGTGTGCACACAAGGCTGCTAGCCCTATTTAATACATGCCTTGCAAGGATTGAGGGGAGCACCAGTGCAAAACTCGCAGTTGGATTAAGGATGCAGCATGTCGTAGGATTGGCTGAAGATTTGTTCCCCAGAGTATATGAGGCACTTCCTGCCCTTAGGGGTTCATCTTTAGACTCAGTGGTGTGGATAGCGTGGTTATAGTGAATTCATTTATTATACTATACACCGGCTTGTGCCTACATTTGTATATAAGTATGTAGCGGGGCCACATAGGTATTGTTGTTTATAGTGTTTGCACCCAGTTGCGTCTCGTCACAGCATCCTGTTTAAACTAATATGCGTTTGTTTAAATGTCGTCCCTGTACTGAGAAACAGGGAAGGATGTTGCAGGAAGGCAGCGACCCCTGGAAACGTCAGAATGGGAGTTTTGCCAGTTACATCTGGCTTGTTATTATTTAAACAGTAAGGAGGGACAGAAGATGAGAGAGGAGAGAGACGGAGATTTCACTTAACAACAACCAATCATCATTTTTCTGCCTTTATTTACATCGCGCCTTTTTCTCAGTTTGCTTTTCATTCAGCCGAAATCACTACAACACATTCATCGCCAGAAACTCCGGGGTTGGACATTATTTTCCACCGTCTGTTTTTATTTGCCATCAGTATTTTGGACAGTTATTTATCCTGACTCATTTCAAGTTCATTAACATTTCAGTAATCATCCATTGGCATTATTTGTATTGTGTGTTTGTTATACATGTGGAGGGGCAAGGGAGGTTTCATTATTGTATATGTGGTGTTTTCACTTTGCTGGTATGGTGGAGGAATATATATACGAGGGATATCCAGAAAAAAAGGTTACAACAGCTGTTAATAATCGAAAAATGAATATATTTCAACCAAATTTACAGGGTATGTTCCAAAATATGTGTTTATTTCTCAACATAATCGCCGTCAGCTTCGATGCACTTCTTCAGCCTGGGCTCCATCTTTTTTATACCCTCATCGAATATGCTCCGCTCCACCTCCGAAAGCTGCTTCTCCACTGTCTCCTTCACCTCCTCATCGTTGGAAAAACGTTTCCCACCCAAGAATTCTTTCACAATTCTTCCACAAGCTGACGATGGATCTCGGCCGCAGATTCGCGACGCAAAGTGAGGAACTTGATGACCGAACGAATCTCGCATCGGCGGTAGGTGGAGCAAACGGCCTCAGTAGAGGTTGATGAACTCGCTTGCTGTGATGACATTTCATAACTGACTGACGCGGTCCCGGATTTATTTTGATCGTTAGGACCCCCCTACACGCAGGTATGCCAACCTTTGAAAAAAAAAATTCCCTGCACCCTCCAGGGCACTTGTAACCTTTTTTTCTGGATATCCCTCGTAGATATATTTTACATCAGGGATTTGTATTATTGTATTTGTCATTGTGTTTTATTTAATATATTACTGCACTTGTTTTGCATATCTGATTTTGTTTGCTTGTGTTTAACCGTCGATTGTGGGGAGGAAATATTATTTGTCAGAGGTACGGCTTGGTATAAGTAGGTTCTCCTCAGAAATTTATCCAGGCCACAGGTCCTGGTAGTGTGGCTGTCGGCTGGGTAAGAGGTCGGCTGTTACAAGTAGATATGTCCGAGTCGTAGCATTGTTTTGGTGTTTTGGATTTGCCTTGCACTTTTTGTTTTTCTTGTATATACACTTTTTTTTTGTAAATATTTTTGTGGATTCTTTGGATTTTGGTGTGCGTAGTTTCTTCCCGATTGTTTTCCTTCTTATGAAGACTACAGTTTTGTGTGTATATATTTTTTATTTTGGGGCTGTCAAAATTCACTGTAAATATAATTCACTAGTTTTGATTAAGACATTATTTTTGTGTTTTTGTGCACCTTTAAATAAAGCCCAACTTTTGGGTCTCTGTGTCCATGTCTGAATTGTCTTAAGTCTGATCCCGGTTGGTCCCAAACTACAAGACGCCCACTGTGTTGTCTGGTACCAACCTTGCCACTACACAGGTAGTCACAGCCCTACGTGTACTTTGGTATCCGTGTGTTTTTAAAATTTTTTCTCACCGGCACCCCCTCTCTTGAGCATGTTAATGAAACCTGCTTCTCAGACCCTGTTAGCATTTTCCAGGCGCCTTCTGTCCAATTTTGTTTTTCTTGCCTTTGTTGAAGGCGACTCCCTCTGTGTGCTTCCCAAAGTTTGTTCCATTTTTTTCTCTACAAGGGTTTTTTTGGGAGTTTTTCCTTGTCTTCTTAGAGAGTCAAGGCTGGGGGTCTGTTAAGTGGCAGGGCCTATTAAAGCCCATTGCGGCACTTCTTGTGTGATTTTGGGCTATATAAAAATAAATTGTATTGTATTGTATGCCTTTACTCCTCCATGTGCGTATCACACTCACACTTCCTCTTTCGTTGCGTTACCAAAGTCAAACTGACCAATAACACCAAAGACAAATTAACTAATCAGATTACTCTGAAAGACACACAGAACTTAGTGTTTTATCATATACTAGATCACTGTTCTGGAAAACAGTAGACGTTTGCTGTTTTAATACACTGTCAAGTGTACACAGCTCCAGGAATCTCCTAAAGCCACATTATCATCAAAGGGCAATGCATCAAAAAAGAGAAGAAAGAAATTGTGTTCTGTTAAAAATAAACCAATGACATGCAAAGGCTGTGATTCTTTTCCCTGGGTAGATATGCCTTTTCAAAAACAATTAATCTTATATTCAGTTTTACTGTTTGATAATGATTAATGAACAAGATATGATATTTATTATGCTGAAATGTAAAACAGGCAACCAGACTTTTTTTACTGCTATATGCAATTCGAAGGTGGGGTTACATGGTGTCAATAAATAATTTAGATTCTTTTAATGTTTGCACATTTTCTCAGCAATGTTCTGACCCCTTTAAGGCAAATATACTGGAGTGACATACTGTAGATTGGCGCATTTCTACACAAAGAATGGATGAAATGTATTGTTTATAACTCAGACAGACCTGGCTTTGAGTTTGTGATGGTTTATTAGATTAGATTAGATTACTTATTTATAAAAGCACATTTAAAACAACAGAGTTTGTGCCAAAGTGCTGTACAAAGAAGCATTAAATATAATACGATAACAAAATGACGATTACAAGAAAATTGCAAGTACGCGGATGAACATGACTCTATTTCTGTTTTGTGTGGACTCGACTTGTTCTGCTGGTATTCTTGCCAGTTTCTTCTTGGGACTCCCATCGCTTCCCACAGTCCAAAGATAAACAATTTAGTTGAAAATGAATTTAAACTGGTTTAAGTAAGTGTGGACGGGGGGATTCCTGCAATAAAATGGCTCATCTTTCTGAGGTGATTCCTCTTTTCCTGATTGGAAGTGGGATTACTGTATATAGTTACATATAAGTCCGGTCTTGAAACCCAAAAAATCGATCATAAAATCAGACCCCGACTTATAAACCCGTTCAAAAATGCAACACTTAATTTTTTTTAATACATCTTGTTGCCTCCTCCAATCTCGCATCAGTTTCTCAGACGCATCGAATTTTGTTGCAGCACCGCAGTTACCAATTTCTTTCGCTACTTCAGCGCCGTTTAATTTAAAACCAGCTTCATATTTTCTTCTGATCGAACGCTCCATCGTAGATAAGGGATACTCTTGTGGGTGTGAGATACAAAAAACACAAAACAGTGCAAACGTTGCTTTGGAATAGTTCAGGTATTACTGTGTGGTCAAGTAGGCAAAATAGAGAGAGAGAGAGAGGTTAGGAGCACACGCCCACATAGAAAAAAAAGGCAGTGTGCTCCGTGGTTACTCTCTCAGGTGGGTGTTAGCATATCATAATCTCTTGGTCTTATAACATAAGCTATTCACATTCGACTTATACAACCGACTTTATAAAATACCAGAAGTTATACAGCAAAATCAAGTCCTGACTTATCCGCGGGAGAACTTATCCACGAGTATGTACAGTAACTCTCCCATTTTTGGCATATAAACATATATATGTACTGTATATTTTGCATTAGCTCTTTTACAGTGCCTTCAGAAGGTATTCAGATCCCTTAACTTTTCTCACATTTTGCTGTGTTGCAGTCATTACTTAAATTCATTTTTCATTCACCCAACAACACTCAATACCCCAGAATGACAAAGCAAAAAACAGGATTTTAGGATGTTCTGCAAATTCATTAAAAATAAAAAACTGAAATATCACATTGACACAATTAGACATAGAAGCTCTTGAAAAGGTTCCAGAGAAGAGCGACTAGGCTGATTCCAGGACTACAGGGGATGAATTATAAAGAAAGATTAAAAGAGCTGAGCCTTTACAGTTTAAGCAAAAGAAGATTAAGAGGAGACCTGATTGAAGTGTTTAAAATTATGATGGGAATTAGTACAGTGGATCGAGACTTGTATTTTAAAATGAGTTCATCATGAACACGCGGACACAGTTGGAAACTTGTTAAGAGTAAATTTTGCATAAACATTAGGTTAAGTTTTTCTTCACACAGAGAACCATAGACACATGGAATGAGTGACCAAGTACTGCAGTAGTGAGTCGAACTTTAGGGACTTTCAATGTTATTTTGAAAGAATTAAGTACAGTAGGACTGGCAACCTTTGTTGGGCTGAATGGCCTGTTCTCATCCCGATTTTTCTAATGTTCTGATATTCTACTTATTTAGACCCCTTGCTATGACACTTGAAATTTGGCTCAGGTACATTCCATTTTAATGATTATTGTAGAGACGCGTCTATACCTTTTTGGAGACCACCTGTGGTTGATTCAGCTGTTTGCACATGATTAGGAAAAGCAATAACCTGCATACAGGAGGTCCCATAGTTGTGCAAAAACCAAGCCATGAGAATGAAGGAATCATCTGCAGAGCTTAGAGACAGGATTGTGTCGAGGCACAGATCTGTGGAAGCCAACAAGCCTACAAAAATATCTGCAGTTCTGAAGATTCCCAAGTGTTCCCTATGTTCCCATAATTCTTCAATGGAATAAATGTGGGACTGCTTTAGAACTGACAGTCAAACCGTCAAATCGATGGAGAAGGGCCATGCTAAGAGAAGTGACCAAAAACCTGACAGTCACTCTAGCTGAGTTCCAGAAGACCTGTGTAGAGATGGCAGAAATGCCCAGAGGGACATCCATCACTGGAACAGGAATAAAAAATATCAGCGCCTTTCTTTAGAGGGCAGATGCTAAGTTGAAGTTGATAAACAAGCAGAGGTTTTAGCCAAAAGGCAAAGAGAAAGCAAGCTAACGAAAGGGCAAGACAAGAACTGAACATCAGAAACTATGCAAATTTTCAAAGACCAAACTAACAAGAGATTCCCCTCACTATCAGATATACAGTAAAACCTTTAATATCCGTCACTCGATTTACCACCAGTCTCCATTAACCATCGGGGCCAAAAAAAAAATGACGCACGCCAGCGCCTACCTATTACTATACTGCTGCTACTGCCATGCGGTATGCTGCAAGCTGTGCACATTGGAATAACTTTACCTTGTGCTAGCACATAGTGTTCTTCCTCAGTACCATGTGTCATGCTGCATGTTGAAATCACAGTGTCAGTGACGTACCTTCAGTTTTAATAGCATTTCATAGCTTGTCTCTTTTATTACAATTAATCTACTATATATCGTCATGGCTGATAAACATAAGCATGTGGTGTTGGAATTGTCAGAAAAAATTTAAAATATTAAACATTTATTATTATTTATTTATAATGATCAAAAGTGATTCAAGTATTGCTTCAATTAATTTAGAAAGAACAACAGTGAATGATGTAAAGTGTGGTAAAACCAAGTTAAAAAACATATCAAAAATGGAAACCACTGATGGTAATATTATTCTCTAATAATGTTAATGTTCTTCTATATTGTAATTTTCTTTTTAAATTCTGCTATATTATGTTTTTTGTTAATATATTGTGACGTGAAGGCAGCTTGTGATCCACTGTGCAGGAGCGGAAAGGGTGGAATGAGTGCTGTAAGTGATGGGACTGTGTGAAGAGTGTCTGTGAGGGGAGGACACGCCTCTCAGGAGATGAGTGACAGGAGAAGTTAGGAGTAAAAGGAAGGTGTGGCGGAAGGAAGTTTTAAGTAGGGAGTCAGGAGACAATAAGCAGGAGTGTTTATGTTATAGAGAAAAGAAGAACATAAGTGGTGGGAGATAAACCGATTGGTAGGGAAAGCTTTCTTTTATTACTTTGGAGGTGTGCTCCATAACCATGGTAACGATGTATAACATAGGGCACTGTTTGTTAAGGAACAAAAATTCAAAGTAAAATGTAGAAAACTCCAGTGCCTCTCAGTTGTATTTGCTTATTATGCTGGTCATTGCAATATTATATGAATTCATTAATTTTGTTAATATTATAGTATATTTTGTTAATATAGTTTTGTTTTATAAATAAATATGACTATTCGCTAAAACTAATCTACTGTATATCATTTTTAAAGTAGCTGTTCTGTTATCCGGCTTTTCTCTTATCCGTCACGGCTACTACCACTATGAGAATTTTTTTTTTTAAGATATCCCGACTAGACTACCAAAATGGCTATCCTAGCAGTATAACAGTCTTTCCTAAGTGACGTTACATGATGCAACTATGCCAATGTGCTGATGTGACAACACATGATGGCATATCACAGCAACATTAAAAATAATGAATACATAGTAAAATGGTGGAGAGATGACATTGACTAAACAATGATAAAAAAACTAATCCTAAAATACCATAATTCACCTGATACTTTTATAGTATTCGTTCATTTTCTAGGCTGCATAATCTAGAACAAATTTATAGGCATGAACCAAGGATGTACAGGGCACCAGTCTATCGTAAAAGAGACAAATAAAATTATTCAGTTTTCTTGTTCAGTAGACATTTGATGTTCTTAGCGTTCTCTTTACTGCCTGGAAAAATGAATCAAAGACGTAATTTTTTCAGCAAGAAAAAATGTTTATATGTGTAACAGAAACACATAAATATCAAAACATCAGCAGAAATACAGTAGGAAAGGTCTGTCTAGTGCCCACTGCTGTACTGATGCAGATTTAGTTCACGTCCTTCGTGTGATATGTTTTCAAACAGTCACCAACGCACAGCATGATGTCACAATCAGGGCTGTGGACGTGTGTTTCTTCACATTTTTCTTTGGACATTTCCACATTTCTACTAACACAAACATTGACAGTTGCTGCATTGTGAACAGAGATTAGGGGGCTAATGTCTTTCTTATCTTTCCACTTGATGGCAATCATTTTGATTTTTGCCCACACACCTACCTTCAGGCAACTAAATTTACCAGATATATCATTGTGGTTTGGTCATGCAGTACCATATGCATCAATTTTACTACCTCTGTTAATGGCCGATGACCATTTCACATTGCTGTCACTATCACTTAATCACTAATGGTGATTTTACAGTTTTTTCTAAAACTGGATTTACAGCTTCTCATTTACATGCTATTGTGTTTTGTTTGAAGGCACCACCCCACTTGTGAATATTAATAAGTTACTTTAGTATGACAAAATGCATAGAATTATTCATACATGTTTTCAGTATAGTGTTACTTTATCCATTTGGTGGCAGCAGAATACTTAACTGAGGATTATTCAGGAACAGCACCTTGAGTCTGACTTGGGCTTAACCATAATTTCAATGAATTCTGAACCTGAGTCATACTTGGGGTTAATGGAAAAGAGGTTAACAGAAAACCCTTGTCAAAATGTGCTTAATAATAATACATTTTATTTAATAGGTGCCTTTCTTAACACTCAAGGCCACCTTACAATGAAATTAAACATCCATCCATCCATTATCCAACCCGCTATATGCTAACTACAGAATCATTGCTGGAGCCAATCCCAGCCATCACAGGGCGCAAGGCAGGAAATAAACCCCAGGCAGGGCGCCAGCCCACCGCAAGGCACGCACACACACACACACACACACACACACACACCAAGCACACACTAGGGACAATTTAGAATCACCAATGCACCTAACCTGCGTGTCTTTGGACTGTGGGAGGAAATCGGAGTACCCGGAGGAAACCCACGCAGACATGCAAACTCCATACAGGGAGGACCCGTTTCAACCACCTATTCATCAAAGCTAGTTACTCGAGCAGAGAATCAGTGAGAAAGTTTCTACTTACCCACACAGGTTGCAGCCAGCTAAGAACAGTTCTACCAGGACTCGTGTTAAGGCCGAAAGAGGCAAGGGACGCGAATGCATGTTATCCGTTTTTAATCCAATGCAAAAGCGAAGGAAGATCCGATGCAAAAGGCAAAAAACAACTAAAAAAAAAACAATTAGAAAAAGTACACAACAGGCAGCTTTTAGGTATTTCATTTAGAGAAGAAAACCAACTGAAGCAGACGTGTTTAAATAGACAAGTAAAGTGTTAATTAAATCATAATATAATTTCATATAAATGATTTGTTAGATAAGGAATTTCAAATAAAATAATGTTTTCATATAAAGCATATAGCAGCCAGTTTCATTTTAAGCTGGTCATATATTCAAAGACAAAAAAAAACTGCAATAAAATGAGGTTGCTAAGTACGTGATATTTCTTATAGAGCATTTGTGACAGATTAGTCAGGGACTGCTACTGCTTAGGTAGGCCCTGAGAGCAGAGGAATCTGTTATTTTACCCTGTGTTTGCACTCTGTTATTTCCTTGTGTTTATTATTGCCTACTTTTTAATATAAAACCAAACTTTATATTGTTACTTTGCACTCCTATGTTGGAGATTTCAAATTCAAGGTCAGCTCACAATTGCCAGTCCAGTCCACTCCACAACATAAAAATTATTTGCAATCAGCATGGTGGTGCAGAGTTTAGTATAGCTTCCTCACAGGTTGAATGGAATGGTTGAGATCCGCAGGTCAGTTGGTGCTTGTGCAGAGTTTTCATAGTTTCACCATATCTGTAAGGGTTTTCCCACAATTAGTCTGGTCTTCTTCTCACAGACAGGCCTGTTAGGTTGGTTTGTGAAATTAAATTAGTCAAATATGACTGAATGTGGACATGTGCCTTGCAATTGACTGGCAATCCATCCATAGTTGTTTCCTGACAAATTAGGCTCCAGCCCTAGCAATGGATTAAGCAGGTTTAACAATTTTCCTGTGTCTGCATTGGTTTATCTCTGGGTACTTCAGTTTTACCGTCACATCTCTAAAAACATGTGCATTAGACTAATTGACAATTATATACTTTCCAGCTATAACTGTGACAGTTTTACCGTCACATCTCTAAAAACATGTGCATTAGACTAATTGACAATTATATACTGTCCAGCTATAACTGTGACAGTACGAGAGTGGGTCCTGATGTGCACCTGATGCTGTCTGGACAGGTGATGTTACTTATGGCAAATAAACAAATTTAAAAAAATGCTGAATTAGGTGCATTTTGAAACAGTAAATCCTAACTATCCGCAAATTCCATTCCCGCTAATGTTCTTTTCTGCTGTAAAAGTTTAACCCATTTTATGCCTATTTGCATGCAGAGCAGGAAAAAAAATTGCCTTAGGCCTATTGCACAGCAGTGAAGCATAATATTGACCAAGAGCAGGTCTGTAATGCCCTTTAAGATGTCAGGGGCTGCAAGCACGATATACAGAATGGATTGATGTGTGTCTACCTTGTGCAGAGAGGCATGGGTAAGCTATTCGTGATGGGGAACGAGCTTGCAATTGTTTGTCACTAACGAGGAATTCCCATTAAGTGTGGTTTCATGAGCTCTTCCTAATTAAGACCCAGCCCTTGGTGCACACTCTCCTTAGCTACTATTGACAGGATGGTTTAGCAAGGTCCTCAGATCAGTCATGCTGCGGGCTGAGCACCTAGAAGATAATCAAACTTGACTATTGCGGATGTACAGGTACCGGTCATAAAATTAGAATATCATGACAAAAGTTGATTTATTTCAGTAATTCCATTCAAAAAGTGAAACTTGTATATTAGATTCATTCATTACACACAGACTGGTGTATTTCAAATGTTTATTTCTTTTAATTTTGATGATTATAACTGACAACTAATGAAAGTCCCAAATTTAGTATCTCGGAAAATTAGAATATTGTGAAAAGGTTCACTATTAAAGACACCTGGTGCCACACTCTAATCAGCTAATTAACTCAAAACACCTGCAAAAGCCTTGAAATGGTCTCTCAGTCTCGTTCTGTAGGCTACACAATCATGGGGAAGACTGCTGACTTGACAGTTGTCCAAAAGATGACCATTGACACCTTGCACAAGGAGGGCAAGACACAAAAGGTCATTGCTAAAGAGGCTGGCTGTTCACAGAGCTCTGTGTCCAAGCACATTAATAGAGAGGCGAAGGGAAGGACAAGATGTGGTAGAAAAAAGTGTACAAGCAATAGGGATAACTGCACCCTGGAGAGGATTGTGAAACAAAACCCATTCAAAACTGTGGGGGAGATTCACAAAGAGTGGACTGCAGCTGGAGTCAGTGCTTCAAGAACCACCACGCACAGATGTGTGCAAGACATGGGTTTCAGCTGTTGCATTCCTTGTGTCAAGCCACTCTTGAACAAGAGACAGCGTCAGAAGCGTCTCGACTGGACTGCTGCTGTGTGGTCCAAAGTTATGTTCTCTGATGAAAGTAAATTTTGCATTTCCTTTGGATATCAACATCCCAGAGTCTGGAGGAAGAGAGGAGAGGCACAGAATCCACGTTGCTTGAGGTCCAGTGTAAAGTTTCCACAGTCAGTGATGGTTTGGGGTGCCATGTCATCTGCTGGTGTTGGTCCATTGTGTTTTCTGAGGTCCAAGGTCAATGCAGCCATCTACCAGGAAGTTTTAGAGCACTTCATACTTCCTGCTGCTGACGAACTTTATGGAGATGCAGATTTCATTTTCCAACAGGACCTGGCACCTGCACACAGTGCCAAAGCTACCAGTACCTGGTTTAAGGACCATGGTATCCCTGTTCTTGATTGGCCAGCAAACTCGCCTGACCTTAACCCCATAGAAAATCTATGGGGTATTGTGAAGAGGAAGATGCAATACGCCAGACCCAACAATTCAGAAGAGCTGAAGGCCACTATCAGAGCAACATGGGCTCTCATAACACCTGAGCAGTGCCACAGACTGATCGACTCCATGCCACACCGCATTGCTGCAGTAATCCAGGCCAAAGGAGCCCCAACTAAACATTGAGTGCTGTACATGCTCATACTTTTCATGTTCATACCTTTCAGTTGGCCAACATTTCTAAAAATCCTTTTTTTGCATTGGTCTTAATTTATATTCTAATTTTCCGAGATACTGAATTTGGGACTTTCATTAGTTGTCAGTTATAATCAACAAAATTAAAAGAAATAAACATTTGAAATACATCAGTCTGTGTGTAATGAATGAATCTAATATACAAGTTTCACTTTTTGAATGGAATTACTGAAATAAATCAACTTTTTGTCATGATATTCTAATTTTATGACCGGCACCTGTAAAATGAGGTTACAAGCTTTCTGTTGGTGAAACCATGGAAAGATCATTACCAAGTAGGCGAGAGGCGAGAGTGGAGGGCCCAACCGCATCTACCATCTACCTCCGCCAGCCCTCTCCCCAAGCCAGCATCCTTCTGGAACCTCAACCCATTTTTCTCATAAGATGAATGCTTCAGTGTTCACAGGGTTTTTCAGGACACTAACCCTTGTGGAAAATGAGAATTGACTGTACTTTGAGAACACAAGGGGATGACCTTGTAGTGGCCACATACTCTGATAAATACAGAACAATACAATTTATTTTTTGTAAAGCCAAAAATCACACAAGAAGTGCCACAATGGGCTTTAATAGGCCCTGCCTCTTGACAGCCCTACAGCCTTGACTCTCTAAGAAGACAAGGAAAAACTCCCAAAAAAACCATTGCAGGGAAAAAAAATGGAAGCAACCTCAGGAAAGGCAGTTGAAAGAGAGACCCTTTCCAGGTAGGTTGGGCGTGCAATGGGTGTCAAAAAGAATGGGGTCAATACAATACAATACACAGTGCAGAACACAAGTCATCCTTAATATAATAGAAGTGCAATAGAAATATTACAAGTACAAAGCAGAATTCAAAAGTAGATGATTTCACAAAATACAATTTGAATTTGGATACAATCAAATGTCTGCAATGCCAAAATATCGTCTTACTTAGACAAAAACAGACACAAGGGAAGGACAACAAAGGCAGTGCAAAATTAATTGAAAACATTAAGACTTAATCATCTTGTCTATACTATGCCTATAAAAGGTTTTCACCTCTTGAAAGTTTCACATTTTATTATTATGCAACATTGACTCCCAGTGGATTTAATTAGCATTTTTTGACACTGATCAACAGAAAAAGACTCTTTACATTTACATTTATTTGCTTAGTAGTTGCTTTTATCCAAAGCAACTTACAAGAGAGGTCAACATAATTGAGTAAACATCAGTCTGGGGGACTGATTAAGAACACGTGTCATATGACAAAGTGCAAAAAGCGCAAGTGCAAAAGTCATAATCACAAGTCAAGAGCTCAGAACAAAATGCAAGAGAGTTACAACTTCCTTGTTTACAAAACCTAACACTTAGACAGAAATTCTTCAAACAAAAGAATCTCCAAACACTTCTTAAACAACATTGAGGAAGTCAGAATTTCAAATGGAGGTGGGATGTTTGTTCTATCAGCTAAGAGCTAAACATTAAAAGGAGTCTGAGCTGAGATTTGATGCCAAGCAGAGGTGGCATCTCCAGATGCTATTTATCAGCAGAGCTGAGTAATTGAGGAGGAGCATAGGACCTCACAAGTGTCTGTGTGTGTGTGTGAGTATATATATATATATATATATATATATATATATATATATATATATATCTGCGGTGGGTTGGCACCCTGCCCGGGATTGGATTCCTGCCTTGTGCCCTGTGTTGGCTGGGATTGGCTCCAGCAGACCCCCATGACCCTATGTTCGGATTCGGCGGTTTGGAAAATGGATGGATGGATGGATATATATATATTTATATACTAGCTGTTCCCCCCGCATAGTAGTGAAACAGGACAAACTTTACAAATCAATAAATTAAAAGGTATTGCTAGCTAAGCTGAGGCAAGTTATGCTCCAAAACACAGAGGTAGACTGACTCCACACTCCTGATGTCATGCTTCCCACTCCCCTTGGCCCGCAGCCTCTGTCTTAGATTAGCATGAATATATCGCTCCTGCAAGCAAACTATGATTCTTAGCGCAATAAGAGAAGTAGCAAAATCAACCGGAATGTTCAAGCAAATTATAGAAAAAAACCTGATCTAAATCCGTTAAGTAGTTCTCTTGTTCGCTAGCTAAAAGGAAGGTAAGACACAACCTGAGGCTGGCATGTGAGTGAGGAGGGCCCTGCCCCCCTCCCCTCGGCTCGCTGCGTCTCTCTTGGGTTTGCGCAAATAAATCGGTACCACAAGTGAACCATGATACTTAGCGCAATGAGAGAGGTCACAAAATCAACCGGAATGTTCAAGCAAATTATAGAAAAAAAACCCAGTCTAAATCCGTTAAGTAGTTCTTTCGTTAAAACAGGACAGACATACACACAGACAGACAGAAAGACAGACTTTGGATTTTATATATATATATATATATATATATATATATGCAATATATATATACAGTACAGGCCAAAAGTTTGGACACACCTCCTCATTCAATGTGTTTTCTTTATTTTCATGACTGAAGGCATCAAAACTATGAATGAACACATGTGGAGTTATGTACTTAACAAAAAAAGATGAAATAACTGAAAACATGTTTTATATTCTAGTTTCTTCAAAATAGCCACCCTTTGCTCTGATTACTGCTTTGCACACTCTTGGCATTCTCTCGATGAGCTTCAACAGGTAGTCACCTGAAATGGTTTTCACTTCACAGGTGTGCCTTATCAGGGTTATTTAGTGGAATTTCTTGCTTTATCAATGGGGTTGGGACCAGCAGTTGTGTTGTGCAGAAGTCAGGTTAGTTGGACGATCATTTATTTTTCAACAGGACAATGACCCCAAACACACCTCCAGACTGTGTAAGGGCTATTTGACCAAGAAGGAGAGTGATGGAGTGCTGTAAATGGTCATGAGAATAAAGAAAACACATTGAATGAGGAGGTGTGTCCAAACTTTTGGCCTGTAGTGTATATATATATATGCAATATATATATATATATGTGGATATTTAAATGAAAACAGATCTCTCCAAATTTATTACAAAATCACAAAATAATTGATCTCTGAAGTATTCACCCCCTTCAAGGTGATCTCTAAAATCATTGCAGCAATAATCCTTTACGAGAGATGCCACATCACCAACAACCAGGTTGCTCACGCAGCACAACTATAGGTGCCTGTTTGTGGGATGTCATTCTACATTTGCCATATCCTATCAGGTGTCATTAATTTTTGTTTTAGGACGATGACACTCATTCTAGTCTTTTGCTGTAATCTGCCATCTAGCATCCTAGGGTACATGTGACATATCTGCATTCTGGACTCCTATCCCTTTCTTATGAGACTTATTGAATATATTTTTAAGGTGTCTTGTTCCCTGGTGGTTGGCTTTTTCATTAACTGGCATGATGACTCTGGTCAGAAGTTCCAGTGCATAAGTTTCTCTGACAAACCTTAGACACTACTTCAACCACACAAGTGGTGAGTACAAGAAATATTTTTATTAAACAAAAAAGAATTTCATACAGGATTTTCATTCAAAATCAGCACAAACGCAATTGTTTTCTTCTTTCTCCTCCACTCCTCCAAAGTTAATTTTGTCTCCTCCTTCCTCTTCTGATTCTAGTATAATAATAATACTAATAATAAATCTTTACATTTATACTAGGAGGCGCCTTTGAAGCCCAAACCCCAGTTGCGGCCAGAATATTAGTAAAATCTGTAAATGTACAAAAGAAAAATGATTATTTATTGGGAGTTTGCCCCCCGCTTGCTTCGCTCGCCAACCCCCCCCCCAGCTTGCACTATGCACCAACCACTTTGCGTCTCTGCCACTTGCATTGTAAAGATGGGGGCTGAACGCACCCTGAAAAGATGCAGTTGCTCCTCCAAAACCTCCTCTTAAAAGGTGATACAATGGGAATCAAATACAGTTATTTTTTTACCTCCTCTTTGCTTGACCATCTGCTGGTTTGCTGCTGTTGCCATGCCACGTGATCTGCACATGAACATTTAACACTAGAATTACCAGAGCCTACTAAAAAAGACTCCTAGATCCGAACCCACCATAAATCTGTTCGCACCTCTCCATCAGCATTTTTTGTCCTGTAAATGTGCCGATAAAGACAAGCAGCAAGCAGCCTGGTATCCCATACCCCCACCGCCACAGAACGTGCACAGTGTTCTCCCAGCTCATTATTCCTTGATTGATTATCTGGGTGTGAAGTGCTGGAGTTTTAGAGTGGAAATAATAGATTGTTATTTGGAACATATGCATTTCATATGTGTTTCGTTTCTACAATAATCTGTGTAAACACATTGTTAAAACAGAAACTTTTTTCAAATTTTAGTAGTAAATGAGAAAATGTTGGCATAAACTATATAATGTGTGAAACCTGAATTCCAAAGATCAAATAACAATTTCACAAAAGGTTCAAGGGCAATACAATAGCTTCTGTGGCGTAGCAGTAAGGTTTGCTGACTTGTAGTCAAGAGTCCCCGGTTCGATCCTGGCTGCCTCCTTTATTTGCCGTTTTCAGTAGTGAGCTGCTCTTATTGTTAATACTATACAGTACACACATACATTTGGTTTGCGTCTGTAAAAGACGGTGTACATTTATAGGACTTGTAAAAGTAACCGTATTTTTTCATTTTTATTCTCTCAGTCACAATCACGATACATACAGTACTACCGCCCTAGGGATCTGACGCTGTTAGTTTTTATTTGAAACTGGGAGTAACTGTAGATGTGAGTGGTGTTTTGAGGCAATGGAACTGGACATTCTCTGATCTGGAGGGATAAAAGCTGACACACAAACGCTGTGGTGAATCTGCCTTCTGCGTATCTCACCGTCACTTGATTTTTTTTTTTATTCAGTTTTATTGAATGTTCCTGCTCACACTGAATTAGTATGCGCCTTATGGTCTATGATGTCAAAAAACAACAACAACAAAAAAAAACGGCAACATTGGTATATTTGATATTTGGAATTATTCATTTTATGACCTGTATAGTACATTTCAGAAAACATTGTGGCACGGATACATTATTCATATTATTCACATTCATTCGCATAATATCTTGCGCTTGTAATCGGTGACCGCGTGTTTTTTTTTTCCTGATCTTGCCAGTCTCCACATTGCTGTATGCTGTTTCTTTTGTACTCCAGGACATGCAAAGGAAAGAATAGTGCTGAGAGGTCAGTTCGGCGCTATATGCAATCATCAAATTCAAATGTTAACAGTTCACACACATGCGAGGACCGTCCTTCCTACATTTACAACATGTGTACCTGTTGCAATGCACTTTTCTCACTACTTAAAGCACTTTGCATAGCGAGTGGGGAGCCACTTCATCCACCACCGATGCATAGCACCTACTTGGATGAACAACAGACATTTTTGCGCCAGTACGCTCACCACACATTAGCTACTAAGTGGTGAAGGGGTGAGAGATAGTTAGCCAATTAGAGACAGGAGATGATTAGGGGGCCAGAATGACTAGGCTGAGGTGGGAAATTTAACCAGGGTATTTAGATTCACCCTACACTTTACAAAGGATGCCCAGAGATCTTTTATGATTAGGTGGCTCTCTTTATTCCAGACCCAGTAGTTGTGAGTGTGACACCCATTTAAAGTATGTTCAGAGAGAAAAATAAAATATATTTAGTTTGCTAGGATTAGTGTTCTTACTTCCCAAATTACATTTATGTATTTAAAAAAAAAGTCACAACATTTTTCACCACTAGAGGGCAACCTTGTCATCACAGGATGTACTACACTGTTGTGCCAGCTCTCTCTTACTGCAAACTGTTGCTTAAGAGCGTTCAAGGATGAATGCCACAACTGGCTCTCTGTTGTTTATTTTTCTATTCTTTTCAGGTTAGTAAAAATAAAAACTGATGCATACTTCTATTTAATGACTTGGCAGGCATCGTAATGTGGGTAGCAGGTTACAGTAATTCCGTTTTAACTGAACAAAAGTTGCTTGTCATCATCGTCTTGTAACAGTGTGCTAAGTGACAATGTCAAAGTTGGATATAATGGCGTGTGGGTTGGGAAAATTATGACAGGGTGACTTTGTTTAAGACGTACTATTCTCCTGCTAAAAAGTATCTCGACTTGTGTTCACTGTTTTTCCGACTGGTTAAAAAAATAAAAAAATGTATCTTAATATTCTGAAAGTCATGAGTGGTTACAGCACACCAGCATTCAAGAGGAATGCGGTTATTGCAAGGCTGGCCAACTGTACAATTATAGTAATTTCCGTTTTATTTATAATGTGTTTTGGACATTAGTGTTCTGAATAATGTATATTGTTCAAGAGAACATATACAGTGTGTATATATATATATATATGTATATATATATATGTATATATATATATATATATACGTATAAGCTGTTGGAGCTTCTTATTGTATAAATAGATTTTATACGTTTATGCAATGTGATATTTGTGAATAAGTAATGTTTGCCAATATACTGTATACAATACATTACAATAAAAATTATTTGTAATACAATACAAATAATTTATTTTTGCATAGCCCAAAATCACACAAGGAGTGCCGCAATGGGCTTTAACAGGCCCTGCCTTTTGACAGCCCACCAGCCTTGACTCTCTAAGAAAACAAAGAAATACTGTATACTAAACATTAGAACAATCTAGAATGGAACAGGTCATTCAGCGCAACAAAGCTTGCCAGTCCTGTCTTTTAATTCTTCCAAAGTAACCTCAAGTCTAGTTTTGAAGATCCCTAAAGTCCTACTGTCTACCATACTACCACTTATTCCAAGTGTCTGTCTCTGGTTCTCTGTGTAAAGAAAACCTTCCTAATGTCTGTGCGAAAATTTTCCTTAGCAAGTTTCCAACTGTGTCCCTGTGTTCTTGATAAAGATTATTTTAAAGTCAAGCTACTGGACTAATAATAATTTTATAATTTTAAACACGTCTCCTCCTAATCTTTGTTTGCTTAAACTGAAAGGGCTCAGGTCTTTTAATCTTTCCTCCTAACTCATCCCAGGAATCAGCTTAGTCACTCTTCTCTGGACTTTTTCTAGTGCTGCTATGTCCTTTTTGTAAACTGGAGAACAAAACTGCACAGAGAACTCCAGATGAGGTCTCACCAGTGCGTTTTAAAGCTTGAGCAGAACCTTCTTGGACTTGTACTCCACACATCAAGGCGCTATATAATCCAGCATTCTTTTAGCCTTTATATATATATTACGGATGGGCAAGTTAACGCGTTATTATAACATTAATGCATTAATTAATTAATTAATACCAACAATTATTTTATCTTAAATTAACGCAGTTTTTGTTATTATTATTTTGAAAGCCTCAGTTTCGCTAGTTATCTATAGAGATCAGTGATTTTTTTGTTACAGTGCTTTTCGATACACTTTTGTGAGAAGGAAAGTTAGCTTTGTTAATTTGACCTCGATTCCCTACAAATGCATGAGTAACGAAGAGCAAACAGTTTCTAAAATGGCATGTGGAGAGATACCAAAATGAATGCTCAAAGCAAAATAATAAATGGATGACTTTTTTCGTATTATCACTATATCGAACTCCCACCAAATATTTTAGATGTTTTGATGAATTGTGGTGTTTAACTCTTTCAGGGCAGATGACAACTTTTGTCGAAATTCAGATGTAGAGGACGGTAATCAGCTGTAAACTTGCACCAAGTGTGTGGTTACGTTTTAGTCTGACTCTCTTTGCAAGAAGGAGAGTTAGCTTCGTTGATGTGACCTCGATTCATTGCGCGCGTATGAGCAGCAAAGAGCAAACAACCACTAAAATGGTATCGACATCTGACGAGAGACCAAAGTGAATACACAAAGCAAAATACCCAGTGGATGACATTTTGTGTATTATCACTGAATCAGACTCCAATTTTGAGGCAAGGGATCTGGAGATGGAGATTTAAAGCGAAAGTGAGGTACTGGCATCAGCTGATCGGTCACCAGCTGATTGTGGTGCTGAACACATTCATGTAGCTGATGCACCTATGGCAATGTTCGCCTGGGAGGACCGACACTTACGATGACAGGAGGTACAAATCCTATTGCGTCTCACTGCAACTGGCACCCCCCTGCACCTGTCTCACAAAGACAGCCAGGCAGCCAGCCCACCGTACATTTCCGCTGGCCATCGAGCTGCCCCCTGCGCACCCGCTGCTGCCAAAAACTGCCAACAGGTGCCGACAACAGGCAGCAACAGACTTTATATGTTGATTTATGTGTGAAACCATTGCTTTGTGCGCTTTTCAGAAAACTGAGTTTTTTGGAAAAAAAAATATTAGCCCTCAAAGAGTTGCTACTGAACATAGACTGTTTATGCTGCTCTCTGATAAAAGAAAGTATGTCTACTGGTATCTGTTCAGATAAAAAAGAAAACAGATTTAGAAATGTTAACTTGCTGTTGCTCGGAAGGTGCCTGTTATAATGTTGTGATTGTGGCTCTGGACTCTGAGGGTAATTTGTTTTTCTGTAACAAACTAGATAAAACGTTAATGCCCTGGCAGTGGCAAATAGCTTTGGTTTTATATTTGATTTGATTACATTAATGTTTAAGTTGAGATTTACAAGGATTATTTTAACTGCTACTATGTAAAGGGAATACTGCTGTTAAAAAGCACCAAATTTTTTAAACTGTTTACAAACCAAATACACGCAATACACTACTTTTGAGTTCATTATTGAATTTTGCACATAATGTGAGTGTTGTGATCGTCTGCGATTAATCATGCAATTAATCGTGATTAAAATTTTGAATTGCTGCCCAGCAGTAATATACAGTTTATGTTTATTTTATAGGTGTATACTGTATATGCATATGTTGTTTTATTTATGAACACTTGTATGTGTAAGACTATTTATAAATAGGACTGTGAATATGTAAGTAAAAAAAAACTGTTGCTAAAGAGAGGTCAGAGACAGTTGCCACAACTGTCGTCCTGTTGTTTGTTTACCCTTTTCATTTCAGTTTATTACAAGCATATTCAGTCTGTTTGTAGGGTGTCATGCTGGGACCTGTAAAAACAAACATTGCATGGATGAAACACTTTAGAGTCAAAGTAGGGGTCCCTACTCTCAGCAGCTCCCTTGGGCGGCACCCATGGCATTGACCAAGGGGCTGCAATTCCCAGGATGCCCTGCAGGTTATGCATATGGGGGATCCAACAAAGGGATGCCACCTCAATGCATAGCCCTGATAGACGGTCTCCTCCTGTCCTTCCATTTCCTGGGTCTTCCAGGCATGTAAGCATCCATCCATCCTATTCAGGAGGCCCATCCAACCTCTGCTTGCTCTTACACCCTTAACAATGAAATTCCGTCTTGAAAGCACATTTTCCAGACCCTGTATTCTGAAATTTTTATTTTTCTTGCGCTGATAATAATCTGAAGAGAAATTATCTGATGGTCTTTGCTTCACCGTGAATTTTGCCTCCAATGCTTTTGTCACACGTCTTCTGTGAATATGGCACCGTCGAGTGCATCTCTAATTAAAGTAAGTTATGTGTTTTAAAAACTTGTGGCATCTGGTGTGTAGAGACTACTCGCGCTTTTCAGTTTTTTAATATTTTTTCTGGTTTTAAAATACTTTTTATAGCTTTGGGGGACATAAAATAAATCCAAGTGTTGCTAGGGAAGAACTTGTATATTCTGCAAATGCAATTAAAATGTCAGTGCTGAAAATGTGTCTTGAATACAATGGGGAATTATGTAAACTTTCTATTTCTTACTGTAAAAAGGATCACTAGTCTGACTGGAGATTTTAGCCAGAATTGGCTTCATTTTACACCTGTTCTGAAAGGCTGTATTATTACTTTGGACATCCTGAAACCATTAATTGGTACAGATGATGGACAGGTGGATTAAGGAAAGGGATGAGAAGATTACTATGGAGCCCTCATTCCTGAATTTTCCTTTTGTCGTCGTAACAGGTTATCCAGCTGGCAAGGAGCTGCCAAGAACTGAAAGGCCAAAGGGCAGATTCAGTGGATTCAGACAGTATTCAGGCCCTTTCACTTTCTGCACACTTTATTGCCTAGTTGGTTTGATGTTAAATGGATAAATTTGCCATTTATGTCCATCAAGCTATACTCAATAACCCATAATGAGAAAGTGAGAACATTTTTTCAGATAAGTAAGCAAATTTATTAAAAATCAGAAACCGAAATCCTTCATTTATGTAAGTATTCCGAACCGTGCCACTCCAAATTGTTCTCAGGTGCACCCTGTTTGCTTTGAGATGTTTCTAGAACTTGATTGGAGTCCACCTGCGGCAAACTGAACTGACTGGACATCCCTTAAAAGGCACACACCTGTGCATGGAAGGTCCCACAGGTCAGGGAAAAATGTCCAAAGAACGCCCTGTAGACCTCCATGATCAAACTATGTAAGTACTCAGACTCTTTGCTGTGGCACTCCAAATTGTTGTCACATGCATCCTGAAGGCTTTAACTATCCTTGAGAGGTGCCCAGAACTTGTCCACCTGGGACAAACTGAATTGATTGGATATGCTGTACTTTCAAAAGTTCTACACCTGTGCATATAAGGTGCTGGAATTTTTAATGCTTGTTAAGACAAGAAACAAGCCATTAAGTCCAAGGAACTCTTTGTAGACCTAAGTGATCAAACTGTAGTGAGGCATAGATGAGGGCAAGGAAATAAAACTATTTCTAAAGCTTTGTGTGTTCTTGGGAGTACAGTGCCCTCAATAATTGTGAAATGGAAGAACTCTAGGACCACCAGGACTCTTCCTAGAACTGCGAATCTAACAGAGCCTCAGAAGTCCTTTGCTTAGATGGGAGAACCTGTTGGAAGGATGGCCATCTGAACATCACCCCATCAATCAGCTGTTTATGTTAGCTTGGCTAGATGAAAGCTACTTGTGCCAGAAGTCATTTCAAGGGCTCTGAGAGCATGATGAAAATGATTTTCTGGTCTGATGAATCAAAAATTAATTTTTTTTCACAGATTTCCAAGAACATGCCTAATACCATCTCTGTGGTAGAGCTTGTGGTGGCAGCATCATGCTATGGGTGTGCTTCTCAGTGGCTGGAATGGGGTTAAGATGAATGCAGCCAAATACAGAGGGGATCTTGAAGAAAACCTGCTAGATTACAGAAAGCCTCAGACTGTGGTGACAGTTTACCTTTCAGCATGACAATGACCCAAAGTATACAGCCAAGACAACACTGGAGTGGCTTCAGGACAAGTCTCTGACTGGCCTTGACTGGCCCAGCCAAAGCCCAGACTTAAACACCATTGAACATACGTGGAGAGACCTGAAGATGGCAGTTTACAGACACTTCCCATCTGGTGTAATGGAGCTTGAGAGGATCTGCCCAAATCCATATGTACAAAGCTTGTAGAGACCTACCCAAGAACGCTTGAAATTGTTTTTGCTGCCAAAGGGGTGTCCACAAACTACTGGAAAAAGGTTCTGAATATTTCTATGAATGACAGATTCCATATTTTGATTTTGAATTAATTTGCAAATCTTTCTGAAAACATATTTTCACATTGACGTTATGGGTTATTAAGTGTACTTTGATAGGCAAAAATAGCAAACTTATCCATTAAAATTTAAATCTACATCACAATAAATTGTGCAGAAAGTAAAAGGGTCTGAAAACTTTCTGATTCCACTGTACATGACAGGCATATTTGAAAAGAGGTGTAATTGGAGATCATTAAGTGTCACAGTACGGCTGATGTTAGAAAGGCAAGTAATTACATCTGTGGGTGCAGACGTGGAAAGGATCTCCAAAGGGATTGACAGTCGGCAGAAGAGATCTGCACAGATTGTATAATGTCAACCAAGGGTTCAAATGTTGAGGAGAGATGACACTGTTATTCTTTACAGAAGGCAGTCAACAAGGGAGACATAAAGAATACCAGCCACTTTAACCAGAAAATTAACCATGCAGTGGCACCTGGGTCCACCACAAGGAGCTCAGTGGGCATACCTGAGCTTGGAGTAGTTTCAAGGATTGTTCCAGAAGAATCCACATGCTGGGATTTAAAGGTTTCTCTCAGGGTTCCTTGAGCTTTATACATTTTATATAAAATGCAGAATAAGTATTTTGTTGTTATTTTTGTATTATTCTTTACATTTTTATGTCACTTCTGGTATGTTTGTGATTATGTATTACCTCCTAAAATATTATATTGCTTGTGCTTTGTGGCTAGAACCCCAGGAGGTGGGGCCACCCTGACATCACCACTCCTGAGCCTTTCTTTTGGCTATTTAAGCCAGAACTGGACAGCATTAGAGTAGGGGAACATTTCTTTTTCCTTTATTTGTTTTGCTGGACTTTATTTTGTTTCTGTCATTTGATTTTGCTTAGAGGTTCTGGATTTGGACTTGTTTGCAATTGGATTGCCAATTAGACAACGCCTTTTGTTTCTTTTAGCTCTGTTGGGTTTTTCCTTGTATTTTTTTTCCATCTCTGTGAGTGAATCCTTTATTTATAAAGATTCTTTGTCATTTGTGCACAAGCCAGGGGTTTACAGTCCCTCTCCTTCTTATGGGGCATTTCACTTTATTTGGGACTTTTCTAGTCATTTTGCCAGCTCAACTTTTTTGGGACATGCGGGGCTGAGGCCAACAGTTACCAGAAAAGAGTAGCTGGATTTGGGATGAGTCTTCTCAGATAGGCTAGTGAGATACCTGGCCCACCTTCATGGTCCTTTATAGAGGCCCCACACCTATTTCGTCATGTTTGTGACTCCTATTTACAACAGGTGGTAAACTGACACAAAGGCTAAACCAGGGAAGTTATTTTTTTCTCTTTATAATCTTCTCTTCCTTTTGTGTCTTTAGTTAATTAAACCACCATTTTCAATAAAAACTTCTCTACTCCAGCCTTTTTTTTTTGGGTTAAGTGGCACATAGAGGTAACACTCATTAAAGCCATTTTTAAGGATTCCTACTAGCTTTTTTGTACTTAACACCATAACTGAGTTTGTCTGGTTTAAAATCCTGTCCAAGAAAAATTTATTTGTTTTAATAATATATTTTCCTCCTTCAGGGACACAAATCTTCTCTCTGATCTTTGGTGCCTGACTATTAAACCTCAGACTAATTAATATGTCATATTCATACGGATCACTGCACCGTAACCTCCTAGCTGTGGTGGGAAGAACAACAATAAAGAACATTCAGAAAAGCTGAGGTCATCTTTAAAAGTGCATACTTTACTTTGAGTTGACTTTTACTTTTAGGAAAGTCCCTAAACTTGTATCTATCAAATTAACCCATTAAGATATTAGAAGATTATTATCTACTGTGCGAAATGAATAATATATACATAAAATCTATAAACTGTTTAGATCAAATATATTTATTTTACATATAGATAAATCATTGTATGGCTCTTATTTGCTTCAGCCCTGAGGAAACTTATTTCTTGTTAAAATGATGATAAATGTTTATTATCTGATTAATTTCTGTTCCTCAACACAGTGGCTGATACAGAAGGAAGAGGAAGGTGCAAAAGACACCAAATTAGACAATGTATAAACATTGATGACACTGTGATCTGTAACGAGAGTAGGGAGCAGGATGAGGAGACCCTGGAGTGGTGGAGATCTGCTCTAGAGACGAGAGGAATGAAGGTCAGTACTCATCTAGAGCAAATTCATTTTGCATCCAGGGCATAACATATGGGTGGCTGCCCCAAACCTTTTTGATGTCTCCTGTCTATTCTTGTGACACTATGCATAGGCTAAAAAGGTATTTATATTAGGATATGTAAAGTTTCTTGCAACCCAGGTTGCTTTTCTTCAGAGTAAGACTACATTACCATGCCCAAGCCACTCAAATATGATTTTTTGATCTAATGTGACACACATCTGATGTTTTCAGGGCTGTGTGGACACAAAAATCCAATCTTTTCAAATCAAATTTGGGTCACTTTCATATGTGGTCCTAGACTGGCTACGTATCTGATTTGTGGCCATGGGACACGAATGACAATGGCCAGATTGGAATTCATGTGTTTTTTTTTTTTTGCATGAGTTGTGTGGCAAAAGAACAACGGAGGAAAGATACAGCTGTAACAACAGTGATGGTCCAACCATTGGTAGCTACTGTCTCGTGCCTGCACATCTTTTGGTGCAGCAGTTCCAGCTATAGCTGTGAAAACGACAAAAGCTAGCCATCTATTTTTTCTTTTTTTCACTTCCTCGACATAATCATGTACAGTGGACGTTCTGTTTGCTGTCCTCCAGAGCAAAATGCGATGCTTACACAAGCTACTGTACTTGCACATCAATTTTGTCAGATTTAATACCATAATTGAGTAAATATTTTCATGTTAAATTAATTTAGAATAATAGTGTATACATGAATACATTTTGTAATGTATTAAATTTTAATTACATTTCTTTTTAATTTTGTACTTAAACATTTCATGCTGGAAACATTTTTTACTGTGTTCATGAATGCAAATAATAATAACTATTCAGAATGAAAACTATTTTAATGTGTTTAGCTTCACAGACTAATGTGATGTGACTGTTTTAGCTTGGAAGGGTGAAGATAATAGAGGCCTTAATAGTCACTTCTTACCACACTGGCTGGTAGCTAAAGGTGTTCCTGGACAACGTATCATGGACATGGTGGGCAGCATAATTTTATCTTTGCCTTGTTTTCTGACACTGCTGTTATTTCTTCAAAAATGAACAACCTGCTCTGATCCATTTTTTTACATCACAGCTGTGCTGTTCTCTCATTCCAGTCTGTTATTCAGTTGAACCTCCATGAACCTTGAATCCTTCACCATCTCTATTTCCTTGCTAATTATAATGAGTGAACTTGGGGGTTCTCCATCCAACACTAATTACTTTACTTTGGTAAAGTTCAGTTACAGGTGGTTGTCCCTGCACCACAGGATACATTCTTCCATATGATTCTATGCTCTTTCTAATCTCCATTGTGAATGCTGTCTACCAGGGAGAATTTATGTCAGAAATTCTGAAGATGTCATAAATTGTAGTTGAACTTCAAATATGTTTTGTACCTCTAACAGCCCGTACCTCGTGTCTTTCCATCCCTCACTTCAGTTATAGCACACAAAGTGGAGAGGATTCAATTCTCAACAAATCTATCTATCTATCTATCTATCTATCTATCTATCTATCTATCTATCTATCTATCTATCTATCTATCGTGGACATTGACCCGGACACAGACAGGCAGACACGTTCATGTCACCCAACACACGTTTATTTTTCATTCTTATTTACAAAAGTCAGCGCTCACAACTCCACAGTCCCCAAAGTCCTGGCCACACAACACAATGCCTTTAAACTCTTCAGACTGCCTCCTTGTCTTCCTCACGACGTCGTCCAACTTCCACCCGACTCTTGTCCCACTCTGAAGGGAGGCGGCCCCTTTAAATAAGTACCCGGATGTGCTCCAGGTGTGTTCCCGGCAATCTCCCACCGAGAGTGGCAGAAGTGCCGGCTCTCTCCCCGGAAGCACTCCGGGTGTCCCTGTTCCTCTTCCCCCCAGCACTAACCACGGGTCCCTGCAGGGTCGAGCTTCCCAGCTCTGTACCCGCAGCCCCCAGGGCGGTCGCCCCCTCAAGGTCTGGAGATGGCACAAGCCCTCCTCCGGTCTTCTCGAGCGTCCCGGCTGGGTACCACCCCCATCTGGGTACCACACTATCTATCTATCTATCTATCTATCTATCTATCTATCTATCTATCTATCTATCTATCTATCTATCTATCTATCATGATCATGATCATGCTGATAAGCAGCCTGAGCAATAGCCATTTCCTGTGAATCAGGAAATGAAGAGAACATCAGCACCTTTAGCAGTTGAAGTTGATAAACCAAATGGCAAAGAGAAGGCAAACTAACAAGAGGGCAACACAAGAATTGAACATCAGAAACCAGGCCCAGTTTTTGAGCAAGAGATCCTCTAACCAAACATTATGCTGCCATTAGGAAGAGTTTTGAATTTCGTTTAAAATGTCCTAGACCAGGATTCAATCAGGATCATATTGTCGGTATAATAGTCACTCCTAAATGATGCTGCACGATGTGGCAACATGCTGATGCAATGTACCATGATAATGCAGGCTACATGATGGCAATATCCTAGCAACCGAAAACAAATAGCAGGCATAATAAAATGGTGGAGTGATGATGTTACCTACACAATAAAAATCTGATTTTAAAATACCATCAGTCATCAGCAGGCTGCATTTACCTGAAGCTTTTATAGTGTGACAATGCAGACCTACTTAACATAGAGAGCTAATATGCAGCCGGACAAATGATCTTAAATCAGTACATTGTGATTATCAATACATTGTTGAGAGCTTAACTGACCTCGGCAGTGACATTCATGTCTCTGGTGACTCTGCCTATGAAGTTAATAGACAGATTAGGACTACATGGAGGGGTCATGAAGTCACTGGAAAGGGGTGTGTGGCACTCTTGATATCTATTCAAAAGGACGAAGGTCCAGGTCTTTAGAGTCCTGGTGCTCCCTGTTTTGCTATATGGTTGCAAGACATGGACGCTATCCAGTGACCTGAGATGAAGACTGGACTCCTTTGGTACTGTGTCTCTTCTGAAAATCCTTGGGTACCAGAGTTTGTGTCGAATGAGCGGTTGCTCATGGAGTCCCAGATTAGGCACATTACCTGCGTTGTGAGGGTGCGCCAGTTACAACACTATGGCCAAGTGTCGTGATTCTCCGAGGGTAACCTGGCTTGCAGGATCCTCATTGTTGAGGACCCGAGTGGCTGGACCAGGCCAACGTAACACCTGGCTGTGGCAGATAGATGGTCATTTCCAGAGGATGGTCCTGGACCGCATGTCTGCCTGGGGGGGTTGCCAACCAGGATCCCGAGCTGTTTCGTCATGTGGTGGGTGTGCCAACACACTGTACCAGTGCATGCTCCTCAACCTGACCTGACCTGTGATTATCAAAGAGACAGATAAAGGAGTACAACTTCTTTTTTGTATTGGTGAAGGGGGACATCACTAGCACAGTTGCTTGAGTCCAACCAGCCCAGTTACAAGGCAGAATTTTTAATAAGGGCTGTGATTAGTGCCTTGGTCATACCCTGCAATGCTAATAATGCTAATGGATACAAATTTGTGCTGACTGGACCAAGACAATAGATTCCTTTTAAAAAAGGCCCACTGTTGAGTCTGTAGCAGAGACAGGTTTAAAGTCGAGAAAGCTTTTCTCTGTGATGCATAAAATTTTGAAAATGCAAATACATTTCAATGTCACCGAAGAATGCTTACATAAAGGTTAACCTGTCAAAGAAATGACTGCCACAAATGAAATAACTATGACTGTAAAGAATCTCCAAAGGAATATTCATAAAGTAGATCATTTAGGCAAAAGCCTCCCTCAATGGGATTATATGTGGTGTTGGAGGCAAAAGTAAAGATTCAAGCAGGATGATATTTTTGAAGGTGAAGAATCTTCTTCTTCCCCTTCATCTTTTTCCGCTTCTGTGTGGGATTGATATGCATCAGCACTTCAAAACAGGTCATGAAGCTAATCAAATTTGGGGCTGGCCAGTACTTGGATAGGAGACCATCTAGGAAAAGCTAGTGTTGCTGCTGGAAGAGGTGTTGGTGAGGCCAACTAGTGGGCACTTATCCTGTGGTCTGTGTGTGGATCCCAATGCCCTTGTGCAGTGATGTGGACACTGTGCTGTAAAAATGACGCCATCCTTCAGATGAGATGTAAAACCGAGGTCCTGACACTCTGTGGTCATTAAAGATCCCTGGGCATCTTTTGAAAGAAGTATACCCGGATGTCCTGGCTAAATTGCCCATCATGATCTGCTCTATTCTGGCCCCCTAATTATCTCCTATCTTTATTTGGCTATCTCTCTCACCCCTTCATGACGTAATAGCTAATGTGTGTTGGATGCTGCACACTGAAGTGGTTGACGTGGTTATCTTCTGTCTATGTAAAATGCTTTGAGTTGCAAGAAAAGCGCTATATAAATGTAATTAATTATTATTGATCAGCCTTCTACAAACAGCTCGGTCCTGCACCTCCTGTCCAGTCAGACCCTTTTCCTTCAGATCATCTTTTATTTTAACCATCCAGCTCTGCTTTGGCCTCCCTCAATTTCTCTTCACCTGGACTTCCACTCCCATCACTCTTTTGCCCACATATTCCTGGTCTCTCCTCATCACATGTCCAAACCACTTCAACCTACTTTCCTATACTTTCCTAGATACCTCTCCCACTTTTGTTGTACTGCTGATTGTCTAATTTCTTATTCTGTACTTTTTTGTAACTACAAACATAGATCTCAACATTCTCATTCCTGCCACATCTAACGTCTTCTCCTGTGCTCCATTTACTGCCCATGTCTCAGCACCACACATCAGTGCTGGTCTTACCACTGTTTTAAGAACCTGACCTTTAACCTTCTCCTTAAATCTTTGATCACACAATACTCAATTGTTCCATCCACACTGTGCTGTATGGGTTATCTCTGCATCTAGTTCTTCATTTTGTGCTACCACTGATCCTAGATATTTAAATTTATCCACTCCATTCAGTAGCTCCGATTGCAGGCTAACTTCTGTTCATCATTAAACCTCAAATATTTTGTCTTCTTCCTATTTATCTTCAGTCCTCTGTCTTCCAAAGCCTTTCTCCATTCTCCCAACTTCCTCTTTTCTGGTGCTAAACAACACAATGTCATCAGCAAGAAGTCTGCACCAGGGGGACTGGTCTTCTGTCCCATGAGTCAACACACGAGTTGAGTTGGAGAAGAATCTGTTCCTGCAAATACAATGTCAAGGATTATTCATTGTCATGGGTATACACTGTACATCAAACATTTGAATTATCCATTTACATAGTAAGCAAAATTAGCTATTCTATGTTTTTGGAGTTTTTATACATTCCTGCTGTGATCTCTTGACAGGCTGTGTATTTCTAAAAATGAATGCGTGTATCTGTTTGTGTGTGCAATTTATTTTCTCTAATCACTGATTTTCCCAGGTGTCCCTGCCTTCAAATTTGTAGCTAAACCATTTCAAAATTGTAATGTTCAGCCTCAATAATGAATAGAGAGCTGGAATCAAGGGAGGCCAATACATTATAGTAGGTACCTTGGATATATCACTGCATCACCTGAAGTTGCACACAGCATCCAATGATGAGCTTAGCATAACCACACAGCAGGCACATAACTCCCACAATGCACCTTTGGGACTGCAAACAATTGTAAACTGTGAGTTTATCGCTGTCTAATATTGTGATGACACTTCAGAAGGTCAATTAGTATGACAGAGAATGTGATATACTCATCTGGGATTTCAGGTAAAAGAAGATCTTCATCTATAAAGTGTGTGAGAGACTGTTGTCCTTGAACAATTTACTTGAATGTGGGTATCACCAATATTACTTAGGAGATAGTGGTCTGCAATAGTATTTTACAAAATTAGATTACTTTCCAGTGACCAAGATGAAAGTGTAGCCGGAGAACAAAAAAGCAAGAAAAAACTTCAAAAGTTTGTAAAAAAAAGGAAAAAAAAACACTTTGAGTATGTTAGAAAGCTCTTTGGACTCTAAAATCCCCAAGTACTTTCCAGAGAGCATTGTCATTTATGCTGAAAGAGTTTCAAAATGGTTACTTCTCATTTGCATTAATAGTATAGTCATCACAAGGAACGCAGTACAGCAAGGTTTAAAGTATAAGAGTGAGGTTTTCAAATATCTTTACTATTTCAAAGTGAAACGTAAATCATCAAAATAACACATATCAATTAAACAGATTGTTGTAATTTCAAAGCTTATGTAGTTAGTGGGACTGGACTTAAGTTTCCATCCATCTTTCCTTGAGATGAGAAGTTCAGGAGTGGGACCCACCATCAGTTTTGCATTATTAAAATGTTGCATCCTTTTTCATATAAACAGTAAGCTTTCCCATTTCTTACTCTTGCTAAAGGAAAACAGTATTCCTGTGTCAAGGGGTACGCTAAGCATTGCCATCAGAATAAGAACTTCATAATGGAAGGAATACATCTGATTCCATAGCTAGATCTGTGTTTTTTTTTTCCAAATGAGGACAGGGAGGAGAAGATAATCAGATATGTTACCTCCTACATATAAAGTGCACAGCAATAATATTAATTTGTCACCAAACAAGATATTTTAGCATTAAAGAGGTTCATAAGAGTAAGTCGGCCTCACCTTGTCAATCACAGCTTCAAATTATATATACTCCACAAGAGCCTGACTTGATTACTCTATGCATCCTGAGGATCAGGGCGTACTCCATATAGATCTAAGGTGAGCAGAAATTGAGTATTTCCCAGTTTTATATCTTCTTCTTTCAGCTGCTCCCATTAGGGGTTGCCATAGTGGATCATCTTCTTCCATTTCCTTGTCCTCACCATCTTGCTCTGTCACACCTGCCACCTGCATGTCCTCTCTCACCACATCCAAAGACCTTCTCTTAGGCCTTCCTCTTTTCCTCTTGCCTGGCAGCTCCATCCTTAGCATCCTTTTCTCAATATACCCAGCATCTCTCCTCTGCACATGTCCAGACCATTTTATATGAGCCCCAATATTTGTTGTCCTACCTTATAATTAAAAATTCTAAATTTGGTCCATTTAAATTGTGCACATATTGCACTGTGCACTCTTTTGCATATGTGGTGTCTTGCCTGTTAGATGAACATTGTAGCACCAGTCACATCAGTTCCATTTAAAATAGACAAAAATAAGACCACATAGGAATGCTATGTCTGTGACGCTCATCAAATGTCAATGCATGGAATAACCTGATAGTTTACTTTAGGCATGAATGCACCATGAAAAGCATCACTTTATAGGAAATACACAATTGTCAAACAGTTGCAACATTTCCCGCTATGAAAGAACATTTTTACATTCTCTTTTTGTAAATTATAGAGCAGCTATCAGGCATAATGTAGGTAATAGTGTTCAATGATTCGGCTAGGAAATTGTACAGTTTGTGATTAGTGATTTGTATCCTATGAAGTGGTCTGCTTCCTTTTATTATTTCATTTGTGGTTTCATGTGTTTTTGGCCGGTTCAGAAAATCCAAACAGATTTGTAAGAATTAAGAACATACGTCTGCAAAAAACACATTTTTTTTAGCTCCCACCAAATATTTTAGATGTTTTGATGTATTGTGGTGTTTAACTCTTTCAGGGCAGATGTCAACTTTTGTCGAAATTCAGATGCAGAGGACGGTAATCAGCTATAAATTTGCACCAAACTCGTGGTTACATTTTAGTCTGACTCTCTTTGCTAGAAGGAGAGTTTGCTTCGTTGATGTAACCTCGATTCCTTGTGCATGTATGAGCAGCAAAGAGCAAACAACCTCTAAAATGGCATCGACATCTGACGTTAGACCAAGGTGAATACTCAAAGCAAAATACCCGGTGGATGACGTTTTGCGTATTATCACTGACTATCGGACTCTGATTTTGATGCAAGTGAATTGAAGATGGAGAACAAAAACAAAAGTGAGGTACTCAGCATCAGCTGATCGGTCCCCAGCTGATCGTGGTGCTGCACACGTTCATGTAGCCGATGCACCTACAGTAACGTTTGCTTGGGAGGACCACCACTTACAATGACAAGAGGTACAAACCTGATTGTGTTGCATTGTGACTGCCACCACCACACAACCGCTGCTGCCTAAGACGCCATACAGGCACCAACAGCAGCCACAGCACCCAGCAACAGATGTTTTATGTTGATTTATGTATGAAACCATCGCTTTGCATACTTTTCAGAAAACAGTTTTTTGGAAAAAAATAGTCAGCCCGCAAAGAGTTAAATCTCTAAGCTATTCTTTAGTTTTTTGCAGTGTTTTTGAAGTTTTCCAGTTTATTGCATGAGACCGAAAATTTTAAAATATATAACAAGTGTTAAGTATAATTGTTTTCAGCAGAAGTTGTACTTTTCTAAAATGATGAGTAGAGCCATGTATATATTATGGTTAAGCTAAAAATATGGTATAAATGGCCAAAAACCGATCAAACGGCATTAAAATGTTCAGTTCCCTATTGGAAAAAAATTACAAAACATTGACAGATCCAACGGTTGGACATGCCATTAGCATATTTTCCAAAAACACTCATTTTTCACTCAAAATTCAATCAATTCTATAGACTTATTTCTTATATCAGGAAATTATTTACTTGTCCCACAGTTCAAAGCAGTTCCTGACCAGAATGAGACAGAATGGTACCTTATATTTCTTGCATTGCCAGTAGTTCACATACTGTATTTCCCTCTACCAGACATGGCCTTTGTACTGGGACCAGCGATGGTAGAAACTCCAACAAATGCATGAGCTGAATGGGAGCAATCTGCAGAGACACAACACATAACTGAGCTGCTGAGTCCTCCATACAGTTTTTGTGTTTCATTGGCTCTTTCTCCTTTGCTTTGCAGATCTCATTGTGAAGAATATAACAATTTGTGTTAGAAATGTCAACAAAATGTACAAATAATGTACAGTAGTCTATTACTGTAGATTTATGTGTTGGCTGGTGTGATAGTAGAAATATTTATCAAAATGATCATCCCCTCTCATGTGTATTTTGTATTGAATTACTAATTTGTGGCCTAAAATGTTTTTTATAGCTCACTGTCCGTCATCACCCATCACTCCCCTTTTCAGAGTGCCCCCCGGATGGTACTCGTGTACAGAATTTTAAAAATGCAGATATAGAGTACATGTTTGGGTAAATGGAAACAAAGTATTTTAGGTATTTACTTATCTTTACACAGATCCAGACATTACAGAAAATGCAATTATTCACTTAATGCCAAACTATCTAGATGGGGCAAATTGTGAACAAAATCTACATTATCAAAATGCCACTTCTTCTTTGGAGGTAAATGCTTTTGACCTCTACATTTCAATAATGCCAATCACCTTATCAGTCTCTCCACACTTTATCAATCTCCCCATGTAACTGAAAGACGATCTGTTTACTCTGTAGTAATCCCCCGTCCTTTTCCTGATGATCTGTTTACTCTGTGGTAATCCAAGCCCTTTTTGTGATCTCTAAAACATGCTGACAAATCAAAGGTCAAAACCAAGCTATAGACATACTGAGTCTACCTGACAAATCTGCGATTGAGAGGGCCTCTAACTTATGATCATATAACTTACTCCTGATTGGTCTAGGAAGTCAATTCAGGGCTTGATTGGTTCTCTAAAATATCACTCCTACAATAATTTTTTTTCAGAAGGTCCATATATGAAACTGCTTGTGTAATCACAGGCCAAAAATACCCAACCTACTTGACTTACTCTGAGAGGAATGTGCATCAAAGTGCACTTTTTTCCTGAAAAAGGACAATTAATGTAAGGAAGTATTAAGGATAAGATTGAGCAACACCTGGCAAGGACAGGAGTTATTAGGAACAGTCAGCATGGGTTCAGAATAGGAAGGTCGTGTTTTACTAACATGCTGGAATTCTATGAGGAGGCAACAAAAGGATCAAAGTGTAGCAGATGATATGATTTATCTTGACTTTCAGAAAGCATTTGATAAGGTTCCACATGAGAGGATGGGCATCAAACTAAAAGAAGTGGGAGTTCAGAGTGATGTTTTTAGATGGGTACAGAATTCGCTCAGACACAAGAAGCAGAGGGTGATGGTGCAAGGAACCTCTTCAGAAATGGCCGATGTTAAGAGTGGTGTTCCACAGGGGTCAGTGCTACGGCCGTTACTATTTTTAATATATATAAATGATTTAGATAGGAATACAAGTAACAAGCTGGTTATGTTTGCTGATGATACCAAGATAGGCGAATTAGCAAATAATTCTGTATCCGTTATATCATTACAGAAGGACTTGGACTGCATACAGGCTTGGGCAGATTTGTGGCAGATGAAATATAATGTCAGTAAATGTAAAGGATTACACATAGGAAGTAAAAATGTGAGGTTTAAATAGACAATGGGCAGTCAGAAAATCAAGAGTACACCTTATGAGAAGAATTTAGGAGTCATAGTGGGCTCTATGCTATCGACTTCCCGACAGTGTTCAGAAGCCATTAAGAAGGCTAACAGAATGTCAGGTGATATAGCGCCCTGATGTGTGGAGTACAAGTCCAAGGAGGTTCTGCTCAAGTCTTTATAACACACTAGTGAGGACTCATCTGGAGTTCTGTGTGCAGTTTCGGTCTCCGGGCTACAAAAAGGACATAGCAGCACTAGAAAAGGTCCAGAGAAGAGCGACTAGGCTGATTCAGGGCTACAGTGGTTGAATTATGAGGGAAGATTAAAAGAGATGAGCCTTTAGAGTTTAAGAAAAAGGAGATTAAGAGGAGTCATGATTGAAGTGTTTAAAATTATTAAGGGAATTAGTCCAGTGGATCGAGACTTGTATTTTAAAATGAGTTCAACAAGAACACAGGGACACAGCTGGAAACTTGTTAAGGGTAAATTTTGCACAAACATTAGGGAGTTTTTCTTTACACAGACAACCATAGACACTTGGAATAAGCTACCAAGTAGTGTGGTAGACAGTAAGACGTCAGGGACTTTCAAAACTCGACTTGATGTCTTTTTGGAAGAAATACGTGGATAGGATTGGCTAGCTGCTGAATGGCCTGTTCTCGTCTAGAGTGTTCTAATGTTCTAATTTGAAGTGACATCAGAGACGTACCGATTGCTCTATGAAGATGATGTTGGCTTACTTTCAGAGCTGCTGTTGTGTGCTTTCAGGTGCATTTTACTGTTTTATTCTTAGTGAAACTGATCATTAAAAAGTTAGGCCTTAAATACAGAGTGTCTCCTGGTTCTCGTTTCTTATCCTTTGGCAGGCCTGCCAACTTCTTAGAGTTAAATAAATTTCCTATTTGTTTATGAATTTTCTTGTTGCTCATTTGGATGTTCAGTTTTGACCACAGATTCTTAGATTATGGTACTATCTTTGGACAATGTATTGGATTTGTTTGTAAAGTCAAAAGTATGCTTCTTTTTTGCTTTGAATTTTTTTGCTATACTTTTGAATCATCTTTAACAAATCTTAAAGTATAAGGGAACTTTGGTTCCTCTTGGACTAGAGGTTTAATGTTTTCCTCCTAAGATATGAACCAAATCTGTGTCACTCTGGGGTTTTTAAGCTACTTCAGACCGATTTCCTACTATGAGATACTGGATGAATATGGTGTCTCATTCTCTAAAACAAAAGATCAAGAAATCCATAATAATGGGCGGCACGGTGGCACAGTGGTAGCGCTGCTGCCTCGCAGTTAGGGGACCTGGGTTCGCTTCCCGGGTCCTCCCTGTGTGGAGTTTGCATGTTCTCCCCGTGTCTGCGTGGGTTTCCTCCGGGCACTCCGGTTTCCTCCCACAGTCCAAAGACATGCAGGTTAGGTGGATTGGCGATTCTAAATTGGCCCTAGTGTGTGCTTGGTTTGTGGGTGTGTTTGCGTGTGTCCTGCGGTGGGTTGGCACCCTGCCCGGGATTGGATTCCTGCCTTGTGCCCTGTGTTGGCTGGGATTGGCTCCAGCAGACCCCCGTGACCCTGTGTTCGGATTCAGCTGGATGGATGGAATCCATAAAAATCGCCACCCTGACCTCTGCTGAAGTGTGTGTTCTATATCTGTTACTCCATCTCTCCACCTAAATCTAGCTATGAAGGGAAACAAAACTTGGACAAGTGAATGAAGCATTATATTATTTTTTGGATAAACAAATTAAATTAAATATCCAGGCATATTAAGAAATGATATTAATTACACTCTACTAAAAACAAAGCATTCACATAAAGATTCATACTATTATTTAGAAATTAACAAATGGAGTATTATTAAGTGCATTTTTCTAAATTAACAAGTATAAGTGATTATACATTACAAGCAGAACTAACTGAACACCACATATTTTTTTCTCTCAAGACTGTTAATTTATCTGTTCTGCTTTGTTTGTTTCTTTTCATTTTTCTCCCCGCTCAATGCCTTCTGAAGCAGGAGCTAGAAAGGCACCAGAGATGTTCTGTTCATTCATATGTGCAAAAAAATGCAGCAGTAAAATGTGTGCATGCTTCACTCTCCTTGTCACATGCCTCATTTCCATCTGCCACCAAGGCTGAGCTGAAAGAGATCTGAAATCAGTTCAGGTTGTTTCTATGAGCAAAAGATTAATATTAATGTGGATTAAATTGCTGCCTATCTCGTTCAAGTGATGCATCCAAAATGAGAAGACTCGCTCTTGCCCAATTGCTTTCACTTAGGAGGTGAATCAAGCATTCTCATCTAAGTTATGCAGAATGACATTTACCTGTTGAATTAAATCCATAAGCTTGCCTCTCACTGCAAGTACCGAGAATACAGAATGACACAGACACAGCACAAAACTAAGATAGATTTGCACCATGATCTGGAAATCTTGTTTATGACGGTGATTGAGAAAGTATTTAGACCCCTTCACTTTCTGCACACTTTATTGTGCTGTAAATTTCATTTGAAATGGATAAACTTGCCATTTTGCCCAGAGGGTTTACACTCGATAACTCATAATGACCAAGTGAAGACATGTTTCAGAAAGATTTGCAAATTTATTGAAAATTAAAAACTGAAATCTCTCATGTAGAGAAGTATTCAGACCCTTAATTCCGTATTTTGTATAAGCCCCTTTGGAAGAAATTGCAGCTTCAAGCGCTTTTGGTGTGTGTCTCTGCAAGCTTTGCATGCCTGCGTTTGGCAGTTTTTTTTTTTTTTTACCCTATTCTTCCTAGCAGATCCTCTCAAATTCCATTAGATTTGATGGGAAGCATCTGGAAACTGCCAACTTCAGGTCTCTCCACAGAGATCTATAGGGTTTAAGTCTGGGTTTTGGCTTGGTCACTCGAGGACAATCAGAGGCTACTCTTGGCTATATGCTTTGGGTTATTGTTGTGCTTAAAGATGTACTCTGGAGCAGGTTTATTTCAAGGACATCTATAGCTGAATTCACCTTTCCCTCAATTTTGACCAGTCACCCTGTGCCTGCTGCAGAGATAGCATGATGCTGCCACCACAATGCTTCACAGAAGGGATGGCATTAGGCCGATGATGATCAGTGCCTGGTCTTCCCCTGACATGCGCTTGGAGTTCTGTCCAAACAGTTTAATTTTTACCTGATCAGACCAGAGGATCGTTCTCCTCCTATTCCCAGAATCCTTTAAATTATCACATGGTTTTTGCTCAACAGTGGCTCTACTGCAAGCGTCAGATTCATGGAGTACTGCTGAGATGGGAGAAGATGTCTGATATGCTCTTAGAGAGACCATTGCGTTCTTCATCACCTCTCTGGATGGCCAACTCTAGGAAGAGTCCAGGTGGTGGTTTAAAACTTCATTTTTGCAATTTTCACGGCCATTTTGCACCTGAGAACACTCACATCTTTAGAAATGCCCTAATCTATAACTAATCACAATTTTATCATAGTTCTGCAGAGAGTTCCTTGGACTTCATTGGTGGTAAATGCTTTAGGCCGCTGCATTTCAATAATGCAAACCACCTTATCAGTCTCTCCACATCTTATCAATCTCCCTGTGTAACTGAATGACTATCCGTTTACTCTGTAGTAATCCCCATCCTTTTCCTGACAATCCTTTTACTCTGCTGTAATCCAAGCCCTTTTCCTGATCTTGAAACGATGACAAAAAAACAAAGGACAAGACCGAGCTATACACATACTGATTCTACCTGATGACTCTGCGAGTGAGAATGCCTCTAACAGTTGTATAACTTACTCCTGATTGGTCTAGGACACGGGTGTCAAACTCCAGGCCTGGAGGGCCGCAGGTTTTCTTTCTAACCCTTTTCCTAATCAGTGTCCAGTTTTCACTGCTAATTAACTTCCTTTCCCTCTATTTTAATAGCCCTGTTTTTAAGGACTAAGTCTTCTGAATTGATTCTTTTCTTCATTAAATGACAGCTAAACAGAAATGAGATGTGAAACGAGCCAACAGATGACCAGCTAAATTGGGGCTTCAAACTTCAACTAGTTTCACTCCAACCAGTTTCTTAATGAGAAGCTGATTCTTGCTGTTAATTAAACCCCTTATTCAATTCCATGGCTTGTTGCTGCTCTCATTTTGTCACAGCAGACATTTCCAAAACTGTTGATATTCTATTATTTTCTTGGTGACCTAAGAGACCAGCCTTACTGAGACCTTCACCTTTCTTTATTTTCACATTTTTGATGGGTACAGGTGAGCTGGTCATGTCCGGCTTGTTTTGTGTCTCATTATTGTCCAGCTGCTAATTAAGGAAAAAAACAACTAAGGAGGCTGAGTCAAGCTAATTAAAAATAAGGCTAAAGAAGTTAATTTGCATCAAAAACTGGTTACTAATTAAGAAGATGCTTAGAATGAAAACCTACAGGACCGGAGTTCGACATCCCTGGTCTAGGAAGTCAATTCAGGGCTTGATTGGTTATCTAAAATATAAACTAAATATAAATATAAAATAAAATATAAATATAAAACTCCTACAATATTTTTCTTTTCAGAAAGTCCTTATATGAAGCTACTTGTTTAATTTGAGACCAAAATACTCAACCTACTCGACGTACTCTGAGAGGAACGTGTGTCAAAGTGCAAATTTTTTCCTGACTTTGAAGTGACATCAGAGACACACCCATTGCTCTATGAAGATGATGTTGCGTAATATTCAGAGTTGCATTTGCGTGCTTTCAGGTGCATTTTACTGTTTTATTCTTAGTGAAACTGTTCATTAAAAATTAGGTCTTAAATACAGGTTGTTTTCCGGTCCTCATGTCTAGCCCTTCGGTGGCTTCACGATTTTATCATAGAAATCATTGGACTTCATGACTTGGTTTTCACCCTGATATGTAGTGTCCCCTCACTGCTCCCTGATTTGACATCCATGTGTAACTCAGTTGAATCTACAAGGGGGAAAAGAGCTCCTCAATATGATATCTATGCCATCTCGCGTGAATCTCCAAGGAGGAAAAGAGCTCCTCGATATGACACCCATGTATGAGTTGCATGACTCTGCAAGGTTGATGGCCTGCCCTACTGTTTAGTTCAAGTTTTTGTGGTCGGCATCTTGTGCGAATCCCCAAACAGGACCCCCGCCACCCACTTTTCAGTCTGACATCCATGTACAACTTACATGAATCTCCAAGGGAAAATACCCAGTAGATTCTACAATCATATGTATAGCATTTGCCTTCAAGACACCGAGGTTTGGGCACAACATTTTTACTTTTGCCTAGGGCAACAAATAAGCAAGAGCCAGCTCTGTACCCAATAAAGTTATTCAGTGAGTAGCAGATTATCTTGTTTTTCTTTCATACTTACTGTATCAATACATTTTATTACTGTAGGTGGTGAAGACAAGTTACATTACTAGTAAGTGATTAACACATGTGCCTAAAAAACATTTATCAGAACAAATTATGTTTCTTTCGTGACCAATGATTGCATTTTAGTGTAATCAACCTAAAAAATCACTGCAATGAGTAATTGTTCACTGATTCAATTATATTAAAATAATGTTTCTTTTAAGTCATATAAGCAAAAAAAAATATCCAGCAGAATAGAATATATTGCATAAAGTTATTATGTGAAAGCCATATTTATCAGATGGATTTGACGCTTTCACTATAATGATCCAAAACATATGGAATGGGCCAGCTAAGCTTATTTAGCTTGAGGAAAAAGATTAAAGTATTTAATCTTTGACCTAGCCTCTAGGCTGATGACAATCCAATTGAACACTGATGGTTTCCACTGTTAAAAATTGGTTTCATTTAAACATGCCCCCAGCACTGCATAACTGAAAGATTGTTCTTAACGGGAGCAGAAAGATATTGTAATGGATCTATAGGTTCTACACATATTGCAGACTAAATGAATAATAAGTACAGATCTGTTAGATTATTTTCCACTGAACTCCTTCTGTATGCATTGCAAATGAGAGATATGAATTAGGACTATAAGCTTTTCCAGAATAAATAGTATATTTATTTTATTGTAGTCACAGAATGTTAATTTGGGACTAAGTGGTGTCCACACTGTTTCCATCATAGTCACATGACATATATAAATGTTTGGGCATAGTGCACAATACTTGCGTGTGTATTTTTAAACATTTCCAAAGGAAAATTTTACTGCTCAAACATTGATCTTTGATAGCTTGTGAGACTTAAAATAGATTCTCATTTTGTGTATGTTTCATTTAAATATTAGCTTTGTCACAGATGTTTTCCTAAAATACTTTAGGAGAAAAGAAACATGAGATACAACTGGGTTGAAAGGAGTAAAGGAAAGAATTTGGTGTGAAAAGCATTTTATATGTTGTAAGATCTCTTTCTAGTCTTGTTTTATTCTCTTTCAAAGCTTCATGTTTTTTACTCAATATTGGACTGATGCCTTTATCCACGTTGACTAATAACAATTGAAATACGATCAGTTGCATTTCTTCTATTTTTTCCAATTAGAGCACAAGCAGGTGAAGTGACTTTCTGAAGATCACATGGTGTCAGTAGTGGGATTTGGACTCACAACCTCAGGGTTTGAAGTCTAAAGTCTTAAGAAATACACCACACTGTCTGCCTTTTCTTTCATGATGACAATGATCGAATTGGAGTACAACAATATAAATTACAGCAACAAATAGTATTATTCAGAAGCAAGAACTACAGTTTTCTAGCCATAGTAAAGTGTTTTATTACCACCAACAATTGTCCATACATTTCATTGTATATTACTGAACACACAATAGTTAAAAAACAAAGATGTCAAGTACCGCATATACTCATGTATAAGTCAGGTCTTGAAACCCGAAAAATCAATCATAAAATCAGACCCCGACTTATTTGCCCATTCAAAAATGCAACAGTTACATTTTTTTTTACATCTTCTTGCCTCCTTCCATCTTGCATCAGTTTCTCAGATGCATCGAATTTTGTTGCAGCAGCGCAGTTAAGTTTTTTCGCTACTTCAACGACATTTAATTTAAAACAAGCTTTTTTTCTTCCGATCAAATGCTCCATTGCAGATAAGGGATGATCTTATGATAAAGGTGTATGAGGGTGTGAAATACAAAAAACACAAATCAGTGCAAACATCACTTCGGAATAGTTCAGGTATTATCGTGTGGTCTTTGGTTACTCTCCCAGGTGGGCATTAGCATATCATAATCTCTTGGACCAACAGCATGAGTTTTCCACATTCGACTTATACGACCGACATTATAAAATCCCAGAAATTACATTTCTTAAATCTGAACCCATTTTGTGACTTTGCTGAGATCTCTGCTGAAACACAAGAGGAGACACTTGTGAGAAAACTGAAGAGAAAAATCTGAGAAGCAGGAAACTAAAGGAAACATCTCTATTTTATTCTTTCTGATCTCAATGTTGTCTAGGAGAAACCAGATATTAAGGCGATCTCTTGCATATTTCATTCCTATGGGTTACAACCCTTGCTTGGGAGAATTATTTATCAAAGAGACTTTACTAAGAGTGTTGTTAGGTTCTGTCTTTGTTTTTTTCTATTATATTAAAAAAGTTTTCCGTCGTGTCTATGTTATTTAGCCTTGACCACTCCCCTCCACACAGTTCGCCCAATCATTACTCCAACTGTGCACATCTTCTCTCTGTCCCACCCCATATCCCTCTCAGTGCTGCTAACTCACCCTTCAACGTAGTCGGTTATAATGGCCAGGCAGAAAAGCAAATTATCTATTCAAGAATGATGAATATTGGATTGCGATAGAAAAACAGCAGCAAAAACTGATAATCAACGTCGAGGGATGTTCAAAAAGTTTCTGCACTTTTTTTTTTAACTCTATTAAGAACTTCACAAACAAATTACATCACTTTTCTACATTGTCATCTTACTTTGCCATGCAGTTTTCCCAGCATCGTACCAACTTTTTAATGCCCAATTATTACGCCTCCTCCCTTCACCATTTCCAACAAAAATATAAAAGTGTTGGAAACAATATTAACGTCCTTTGTTAAAATCAAGAACAAAAAAAAACTGTCCAATAAATGAGAAAGAGGAAAATATCTCAAACATTATGCAAACAGAAATGCGAAAAAGCAACATTTATAAAATGTAAGTTAGAGGATAAAGTAATTCATAATATTGTTTTTGACGAGGTGTTAATATAATTAAATTTTTTATTTAGTTTTTATTACGTTTTACTTTTTTACTTCTACTTTTACTTTTTACTATGTTTCATTGGTATTTAAAATAGACAATTGTAGTGAAATACTGAAGTAACTGATTTTTATTTATAATAACTAAGGACCAAACTGTCTTCCTCCCACGCTCCGGATATTCTCCTATATACCAAGTTTTTAAATACAATTGCCTTCTCTAACAGAAGGGCACCTGGATTCCCTTTGAACGCTGAGCTGCGAGGACACCTGCCTCCAGGGGTTGGCGAAAGAAGCAAACAGGAGGCAGAGCCCCCTAGTTTTATTAATTAATAAAAATACCTTCATTTGGGGTATCAAACTAAAGTTCAAATTCATGTTTTTTGACATATTTAACAAGACAACAAGACTATTAATCAACATGATGAAGTTAATAAATTACAGATGTAGGAAAATGGACCATGTGTCATAAGGAAACTACATCTGCATCAGCAATAAACTGATGTTTGTCTCCTGGAAAGAAAGACTTCCATTTATCTTGCAAGAACTGTCTTACTTCAGACTAAGATGGACTTAAACTGCTGAAATTCTTCCAGCAGTCAATCAAATGGATTCCCAACCAATTTTATGTCTTCATAGTTCATTGGAATTCAATTAAGAATTTATATGTGGTATATCTTCACAGGCATGTTTGGTCTTAAATGAATGCTAATGTTATGGTGTATCTTTTGGATATATTTTCATAAAGGTATATTCTTATTATAATATCACTGGAATATCATTCTATAATTTTGCTATTTAATGAAGTAGATTCCAAGTACGTTTCCTCAGAGTAAAACTGTGCGATATGTGGGTCTGCTTCCCCACCCAGAGCGGCTAGAGTTCAAGCCGCTCGAGGTGGGGCGGTGCTTCAATATGCCTCCCTTCAAACCTATCTGAATATGTTAACCTATTTAAATAGAAAATTAAAATAATGTATAGAGAAAAATTAAGATACATTTTGCATAGATTTATTCATATATAGAGAAACAGCAACAATGTTTTACATATAATTATTCATAAGCTTCAACTAGACAAGAATATAGTATAGACACACTGATAAGCTGTGTTCTAATTATTAGTTTAATATAATTATGCTGCGAAAACCAGAACCAGTGTAGTGTACAAGTGATAGGTGGGGATGTTTTCTGCGCAGAGCAAGAACGCATTCAGATTAATAACGAAATGAAATTATAAATTGTAAATTAGTTGTTTATCTTCCCAGAAATTATGATCGGCGTAATGTTTATGTTTATTTTTGTTATTGCCTCATAAATTTCAACTGCTATGTCTGATACTGTCACAGAAGGACAGTCTGAAAATTATTTTTGAAGCATTTGTAGTTTAACTTTTTTTAATTCATGAGTGGTATTTTTCCAAACCCGGCTGCTTACACATGAATTGTACTGAGCCTTTTGGACAATAATGCCGCCCCCAAAAATGTGCCACCTGAGGCGGACCGCCCCCTCTGCCCACCCCTATCTACGCCACTGAACTCTTTGCATTTCTCACAAGCAATAGGAAATGTGTTTCTAAACACAACATTTACCTTTTATAATCCACACTCTCAAATGAATAAGACCCTGCGCACCAGTGACATCACATCACACGACTTCTGGAAAATGGCCCCTTAGCATCCACATGAAGTGCCAGCAGTTTTACAAAATGGTTGTGCCCACAGGACTAACAAAATGGCATCATGGTAAATGAAAACATGATAATAAAATATTTTTAAAATTTCAGAAGCTTAATAGGAATAAAACAATTATGCCCAATTGATCTCTGATGAACAGAACCAACAAAAAATAATAATGAACATACCCTTTCTTATTTGCAATGCTGATGGACAGGGTGACAGATGAGATTAGAGACTCTGTGGACTATGATGTTTGCTGATGACCTTGTGATCTGTAGCAATAGTAGGGAGCAGGTTGAGGAGACCCTGGAGAGATGGAGATATGCTCTAGAGAAGAGAGGAAGGCCTAAGAGGAGGTTTATGGATGTGGTGAGCGAGGACATGCAGGTGACGGGTGTGACAGAGCAAGATGTAGAGGACAGGAAGATATGGAAGAAGATGATCCACTGTGGCAACCCCTAAGGTGAGCAGCCGAAATAGAAATAAGAAGAAAAATTGTACAAAGTTTTTCTAATCACAATTATAATGTTAAAAAGAAATAATAAAATAAAATAACAAAAACATACTTGCAGAAAAGGAAGGTTCCACACATTTCTTTTGTTTCAGCTTTATTAAATAAACCCATTGGTTTTATTACTGTCCTTTTGACTGTAGCCCGGCCATGAAACCATTATGGCTGCATTAGAATGTAGACCTTCAAAGCCTTACTAACATTGTATCAGCCGCCCATGCTGCTTCGTTTATTAAAAAGCTGCTCATCTTTGTGTGGGGACTCAAGTACGCAAGAGCACTGGCAACTATCCGCGTGGATGGAAGGATACGCTTGGGTTCAGCAACGTGGCAACTGAAACATTTTGATATCTTTGGACACTTGTAGAAGAAAACAGAAGGTGTAATAAAAGCTTTGACTCCTTTACACAAAGGAAGGTAGGAAGCCAAGGGCAAACTACACAGATGTTTGAGCCATTATTCAAGAAATAACCAGATAACATAATGACACTGTTGGATAAATTACAGTAGCTAATGTCTAATCCAGTAAATAAGATTGAATGAATGGCTGCCTCTTGTTTGTAAACTACATTTTTATCATACTTAGGCTGTAATTGATGGCTTGTCTGAGCCATAAAGTGCTATAAAAATTACTTTCCACTGATAATACCATAATTTCCTTTCAACTACAGTTAGGGTTTGTCAGTCAGAAGAAGGACTCCTACATAATGATTTATTCCATTGTGTGTGTCTATTTCAAATGTCTATGTGCTGGGTTTGATTTTAAAGAAATGGCTAGTGACATGAAAAGTATTCACACCCTTCAAGGTTTAAACATTTTAAACATAATTACAAATTTAAAAGACAAATAACTGATCACGTACATATTCATCCCCTTCAAGTCTATATTTTAGTAGATGCTCGTTTGGCAGCCATGACAGCCTTGAGACTGTTTGCACAGATTTTTCATTTTCTCCATTCTTCTTTACTAAGCTGCTCAAGCTATTTCAGGTGTCATGCTGATCGTGAGTGAACAGCCTTTTTCAAGTCTAACCGCAAATTCTAAATAGGAGTGGGATCTGGACTCCAGGTCATTCACATTGTTGTGTTGAAACCATTCCTGCATAGCTTTGGCTTTCTGCTTGGGGTCATTATCTTGCTGGAATAGAAATCTTCTCCCAAGGTTCAGGTTTCTTTCAGACTGCATTCATTCAGGATTTCCCCATATTTTGCTTCATGCATTTTGCCCTTACAAGCTTTCCAGGACCTTCTGCAAAGAAGCATCCCCTCAGCCTGATGCTACCACCACCACGCTTCATGGTGAGGATGCTGTGTTTTCGTGCATTTAGTTTGAGAACAAAACACTCAATTTGGGTCTCATCAGAACATACAGCCTTCTTCAAGCTGACTACAGAGTCTCTCATGTTTCTTGTTGCATCCTCTAACTGAGTTGTCATGTGTTAGTGTTTTTTTTTTTTTTTGGTTTTGTACTCTCCCAAAAAGCTGTGATTGGTGAAGCACCTAGTCTCTTTAATTTGATTTACTGTAGCTTGCAACGTCTTTGGGTGATTGCTTAATTTCTGCTGTAGAGATGTGCAGCTGTGCCAACCTCCAAAGGATATTCAGTAACTTTGATGTTTTCTTGTCTCCACCTCCTGACCTGTGCTTTGCAATACTGTTTTCACAGAGATGCTTGGAGTGCTCCTATGTTTTCATTGTGTAAGTCACACCATGTCACTGACTCAGCTTAAGCTGGCCCTTCCACATGCAGGTGCATTTGTATTCCAATCAAATGAAACCTGTGGAGGTAACCCCTGAGGAAGATAGGAATAGTTCAATCAATTAGTCTTTATTCAGATAGATAGATAGATAGATAGATAGATAGATAGATAGATAGATAGA
>JANRMT010062806.1:107139062-107176596 GCA_026402145.1 Polypterus bichir lapradei | reverse complement strand
TATATATATATATATATATATATATATATATATATATAGTGGAACGTGGCCCGGACACAGCCAGACGGACATCGTTTTGTCACCCAACACACACATTTATTATGTACAATTATTTACAGTTTAGGCAAGTGCACAACCCAGTACCTCCAGCACCAATCCCCCAAAGTCCAGGCCTTACAGTCCAGTGCCTGTTTTCTGGCCGCCTCCACTCCTTTCTCTCCAGACTCCCGTCCACTTCCACCCGACTCCAGCCCTCGAATGAAGGGAGGTGGCCCCTTTTATACAAGCCCGGATGGGCTCCAGCTGCTTCCCAACACTCCTCCGCGGACACTCCCCTGTGTGGCGGAAGTGCCAGCTGCGCACCCGGAAGCCCTCCAGGTGTCCCCAGTCTTCTTCTCCACTACACTTCCTGGTGTGGCAGAAGTGCTGAGGTCCAGGGCTCTTCAGGCACCGGGGCGCCCCCTGGCGGTGACCACGGCCCCCTACAGAGTTGTGCTTCCAAGCTCTGCACCCGTGGTCCCCAGTGCAACCAGGGTGATTGCCCCCTCATGGTCTGGAGGAGGCACAAGTCCTCCTCCGGTCCTCCTGGGCGTCCAGGCTGGGTACCACCCCTAGCCATCCTCCACAATATATATATAAAATATATATATATATATAGTAGCCGTGTGCGCCCAACTACGTTGCGCATGTTAAAGTTGTCAGTGAAGGGCTCCCTGTTTAAATGCGGCTGCCAGTCGTGAACTGGGCCCTTCGTCGCACAGCATTATAATTTTTTATAAGGGAAACAAAATTACAAAAGAAAACCCTTGGACATTGATTCGATAGGAACGGCCTATTCTGAATCACTGTCCGATTAGTAATTATGTGGTGGTGTAGGAGCATTTCTGCTTCTGTCCGTTCACAGTCCGTCTCATTTTCACAACGCTATCATTTCCTCTTACAATGTTTTCTCAACCTTTCTCCAATCTCGCAGGTTGCTTTGTGGCAATCCAAAGAGTAAGGCAATATACACGGAGCAATGGTTATAAAATGGGGACACATAGGTATCCAGGCTCTTTAAAGCATAAATAGGGATCACTTCACTGACATGTGAGCAAGCCACGGTACAACTGTGAGACACGAAGCACTCGCTGGCTACAACGTAACAATAATAATTTCCGGAACGTGCTGTTACGTTGTCATTCATTTTACCCACTGTCTTTCTTTCATTCATATGTTACGTAGGCACGTACCTTTTATCTTTGGCAATCTCATTCTCTAACCAGGCCTCAGGAGCTAACCAGCGTAACACTGTCCACCTCCACTTTCGTTACTCCGGCACATTGTTGACATCCGTGAGTAACAACAACATACTAAACTTGAAGGTGGTCTACGCATGCGTGGAATTCGCAGACAAACAAAGATCAAGATCTAAATGAAGATTTCTTTAGTTAATTTAAAGCACAACAATTTGTGTAGTTTGAATGTCTGTGTTTTGAGGTGTGACTGTGGTACTACAGTCTTCAGTAGTATAAGCCTGGAGGAGATTCTTAATGCAATGCCTATGTTTTAGCTGTCTCTCTACTGCCATCTAGTGCTTCTTCTTCTAATTCATTCACGGACAAACAAAGATCAAGATCCAAATGAAGATTATATATATTGTAAAAGGCGCAGAGGCACGTGTAAAACAAACAGGCATTTATTATTTTTCTTCAGCCGTGGGGCATGTCTTCCCCATGTCCCACAGGCCCAACACAGTCCTAAAAGCACAAAACACAGCTCCAACAACCCTTCCTGGCACCACCACTCCTCCCAGGCAACCTCATCCTCTTCCTCCCGATTCTGGCCACAAATAAAGGGAGGCTGGCCTGCTTTATAGCCCGTTCGGAAGTGTTCCAGGTGCTTGACCAGCTGGTCCTGATTGCACCTCCGGGTGGGGCTGGTAACTCATCCATCTGGGTTGTTGGCTCTCGGCAGCACCCCCTAGCGGCCACCCCATCTCCCAACCAGGCTGTGGAGGACTCCATGTCCCATGGAGCCACGTGGGAGACTGGGAAATGAACAACGGCCAGGGAGGCTGCCCCCAAGCGTCCCAGGGGAGGTATTGAGCTGTCCATGGTGGCTCCCCCGGAGCGTATGCAGCAGGGGCGTCCCGGCCGGGCATGTGACCCGGCTGTCCGTCACAATATATAGATATATATATTGTCACACACGTGTGAATAGGGGACAGCCAAAGGGCTTGATAGGGTGCGAAAGAACGGAAGATAGGGGATTGAAATAGAGTGCTAATGCCTTTCTTTCCTTTTCATCAACATAAAGATGGAAGATCAAAAAACTCCTACCTGACATAACGTTCACATCTCCATCTTCATGGCGCAAAAGATTTCTCTTCCATCTCCACTGAATTAGCTCTCTTTCAGTCTCACCATGATGACTTCAATTTTGCCCCCTGATTCTGATGTCATCCCCAGCTTCTACAATCAACGTCACCTCCGTTTGGCTCTGCCAATTGTATTTCCTGCAAACCCTCTATAAAAGTTTTGAGAAATCATTCTGTAACGGTCAAATGTTTGTTTCGATTTACTTTGACCTTGGTTTGAAAGACTGGAACCTTCATCCTGTATATGGGGAGGCTCCCCAACCCTTAATATGCTGTCTCTGTGCTCTTATTTTATTACTAAATATCTATATAATATATTTAAGTGAGTGGCAGACTAGTTTTTCACAGCATAATATATAAATATGTAAATGTAAACATACTTTATATACAGCATGTACATCAGTGTTGAAAACTTTCTCTAAAACTACATTACCTATTACATCTTGTAGTGCATTGTTTCCTTTGACATTGGAATGTGCCTAGAAAATGTGAACGGAGCTTAGTGTCCATTTCCTGAATTACCCCTGTGAGCTGCCCTCACAATAAAGCGTTTTATAACTTGGTAGATAGGTTTATTTGGCTTTTAGGTAAATTTAATCCCAGAAGCTTTCAATAAAAGTGCAGGTGGAGGTCACTTCCGATAGACAGGCCTGAATGGAAGAGTCTTTTGCAATGCTTTGCGTGTTTAGGTATTTATTTAAAATGCTTAAATTTAGGAATGTGACATCTTTTCAATAACTTTTTTTAGTAATGTTCATATGTTCTATTTTGAAAACTGTAAAAGTTTATTTTGTGGCAGTTTTAAAAAAACAATTATTTTAATAATTTACAATAAAGCAGCTTGTGAGTGAAAAACATTATGCTCTTTCTAATTATACTTCAAAAGCAATATCCAATTATATGCTTTAACTCCTTGAATAATTTATGCTAAAATATTGCCTTTATTCATATGTCTTTAAAAGATTTATCAATTAGTCTGTAAATGAAAATTGCAAGTATCTGATTACATTACCATTTCTCACTCTGTGCAGTCTTATCTGTATGACAAAATCTATATCTCTCCTCACAAACCAAACAGCTCTGAGCAAGCTGGTTATGTCCAAGGGTCTGTCACAGAAAACAGAAGCTATGCTCTATTTTCTATTGTTTTGTACTTAATATCACAACAGAGCAAGACCATTATTATTCTAGTTCTTATAAACATAATGTAAATATAGACTACACCATTAGATTTTTTTCCTGTCCTCAGGTTATGTTAAAGCCCCATTTTTTTGGACAGAAAAGATTGGCCATCATGTGAATTCCAGAATATGCACATCTTGATTTTGCTTGAAAAGTGATGAAATAAAAAGCAGTTGTCCCGTGTATACCTATGTGCCTTTGATATGTTATCGAGTAAAGCAAGCATGGAAAGAGATCAAGTATTGCTTATTCTACAAAGACCTTCTAAAATGGCCTGGACACATCTGTTGCTATCTTTAGAAAATATCAAAAAATGATCAAATTAGAGGGATTTTTTAAAATTAGCTGTTTTCTTGAATTTGTCTCACACATGTCTCCTATCGTGCAATCAGTCATTCAGCCGATTTAAATGGAGAAAAGTAGGCAGTCTGCTGATTGGTATCATTGTGTGTCATACGATGAACATGGATCAGAAAAAGGACAGGGGAAAGTAAGACGTGCGGTGAACATCTCATCATCTTTGATGATTGTCTTATACCAGTGGACATCAGCTAGGACTGGCTAGGCAAATCTGGCTCTGAGTGTAAAATGGTAAGCAACCAGATGTGGTCATCTTTTGTCTGTCTTTAGACCTTGTGGCAAGTAGTCTGCCCCTCTTGCTGAAATTTTAGGAGAACTGAAGAATCTAGGGTGGCATGGTGGTGCAGTGGTAGTGCTGCTGCCTCGCAGTTAGGAGACCCGGGCTAGGATACCCACATGGACACCCACAGCGCATGCTGGATCCCGTACTCATGTGGGGCAGCCCTGTTGGGTTCCGTGGTTGCTTTACTTTGTGGGGCTTCCATTTTTCCCTGCATTGTTATGCACTAACACCGGAATTACTCCCGTCTACTACATAAAACAAGCAAATCGACCTTGTCCAGGCGAGTTGGAGTTGGGTGGAAGAGGACAAAGCTCTCCTGGTAGGAGTGGAAGGAGGAAGAAAAAGAGAGAAGGAGAGAATTGTGCTTGTGTTTATGTCACTTATGCCTTTTCTGTAACATATTTGTGCTAATAAACCTTTTATTCAAACTGGGATTTGTGTCAGTGAGGTTATGTCTGAGTTTTGGAGTGCTACAACACCCCCTACTGGCACATAGTGATAACCTCATTAAGGACAGAATCAATCAAAGATTAAAAGACAGAAAACATACGCGTCAGGCAAGTGCAGAGCACAAGTCACATAAAACTCATGGCGCAGCACTTTGTAAATCCACAAATTACAAGAAATGCTAAAAACCGTAATCCATCTCTTTGCTGTTATGTCACTGGTCAGAATTCTAACAGATATTATTTGAGTATCTGTGCTTTGAGATTGAATTTCAAAAGGTAGGCAGTCAGTTTATTTTCACCATTTGTTAGTTGATTTAAATTAGTTTTAATGAAAATCATTCAAACTAGACATGCAGAATAAAAAAACAGATAACCCCATTTATGTTGGCATGACTGGGTGCCTAAAATGATATTTATTTTAAAATCAACATATAGTTAACAATAAAAGAATTAACATTAGGCCCATTTATGACAAATGTAAGCCCACCCTGGTGCCGCTGCTGTTCATGGCTGCCATCCTGCTGAACCTGTCCTATGATAAGAAGCAAAATATGCACAAAGGCTGCAGCATTTAAGACAGCATTAAGTAAGTAATCTCTCATCTCCATCGTATTGCTAAACTCCCTCTAATAATACGTCTTTAAATCTCTCTTGTATCATTATGTTGCTAAAATGCACTGAAGATAAAAGTGGGAGGGAATAATGAAACAGCAAAGTAATCTGAATCTCGTATATTCATAAAGCTGATTACTTTTCATTAATCCACAGCTATGCAAAAAATATATCTGATAAATGTGTCTTACCATCTGAACTGCTATTTGCCATCCTCTTCTCTGCTTTATTTTAAAAATCCATCAGTCTTAATCTTCATGTATTCTATAATGCCTTTCGTATGGACTACTGAACAAAATTTATTTGCCCCAGCATGCATAGAACTGTGTCTGGGGGGAAAGTTTGGCTTTTTAGAGAAGCTTTTTAAAATACATAAATAGATAGATAAATGAATATATATTGTGGCGGACAGCCGGGGCCCTTACCCAGCCAGGACGTCCTGGATGGGAGAGAGTACTTTCAAGTCTATTTCTCTCCCGGACCAACAGAGGGCAGCTTCCTTGGTCTCCAGCGGGGTCACGGCTCATGAGCATGGGAGCCACGCCAGGGGGTGCATGTACGTTTTCAGGGCCCTATTTGGCAGTACTTCCGCCACACCTGGAAGTGCTGCTGGAAGAAGCTCGTTGGGCACCTGGAGTCCTTCTGGGTGCCCTATAAAAAGGGGCCAGAGTCAGGAGGAAGAGGACGAAGCCTGACAAGGAGACAGAAGGACTGGCTGCAAAGAAGGGAGCGTGTTGGTGCTTTACTGTGTGTGCTGGATTATTGTATATAATCTCTCTGCCTGTCTGTTTTTGGGTTAGGGTGGCTGTACGTGCCCTGGCCTTCACAATACACACACACACACACTATGGTCTGAACACACACCAAGATGAATTTAAAAAGAAAGAAAATTTTTGACTTAGCAGTCTCAGTCCCAGTGAGGCATTATGCAGGCACATTGCTGTTGGTATAAAGGAACCCCCAAGTCGCATTCCTTGACACACTTGCATTGTATAATTCATTGACAGAAGGTCCTCCATATTAGTGTGTCAGAGCAAGGATGTTTAGCATTGTTCATAATAACACTCTGTTTTCTTTTCATTCTCTCCTTTGCAATGACCTCCATGGGGTCCAGAAGGTGCCCCATAACTGAGCCTGCCCTTTTAATTAGCTTGTTGATTTGGTGGTCCTCTGTTGAAGTGATGTTACCAGCCCAGCGCACCACAGCACTGAAACACATACTAGCCATCATAGACGATGAAGGATGTTACTACCCACATTAAAGGAACGTAGTCTCCTACAGTTCCTCTGTGTTACGAGACCAGTCCAACCAATCATTTTTAAATATTGACCAAACATAGTTGTTTTTGGTGGGGTGTGGTATAGTGGTTCCACAGCTCACGTAAAGAGACGTTTTTTAAATAATCACCGTACTCGCGGCTTAGAGAAGGGGCGTGGTATTGTGCTTGAAGCGGTTCTCTGGGCGATTTGCGGTGTGGGCGTTTCTCACCTAAGTGCACAGGTGAGGGACTGTCCACATCGTAGATGTTCCCGGGAACCGTTGAGTGCCACGCCCATTATAAAGAGAAGCCCGAGACGGTTAAGAGATAAAAAAAAAAATATGAAATGAAAGAAGAGAACGGGAGGTTGCAGAGGAAGGCAGGAAGCAGGAGGTGAAAGTCGGTGCGGGAGTGCGAGCGAGCGCAGGCTCGCGGCAGCTGAGCAGGGAGCCTGGGTGTTTGGCCGACACCCGATGTGCAGACGTAGTAGTCGCTCCTGCAGAGTTTTTTTATGAAAGACGGGAGTGACCGGAAGGCAGGTGACTTTCCGCATAAGGCCGGGAAGGCAGCGGGAGTCGGGACTTGGGACATGGTGTCCCCAGCATGAGAGACCTGGTCATTGGAGGAATCCCAAGTCACTGTTCGGGGGAGCCTACCGGAGCCAGGGATCGGTGAGGCGAACCAACCAGTATGAGAGAAGAGAGGGGTCAGCCGCATATAGGGTGACTCCCATGTTGAGAAGCCCGTATGGAGGAGGCAAGGGAGCTGCCAGAAAAGAAGCACCGGCTTGTTTTTAAAAGACTGTTTTCTGTGTTATATTTTAACCTCGTTGTTTTTAAGAAGACTTTTTTCTATTTTTTGATTTTAACCTCCACGTTTCACTTCTGCTTTTATTGGATTATTTATTTATTGAACTTTTAAGGCACTGCCCTTATTTGGAACACTTTGTTTTTGTTGGATTATAAATAAAAGCACTTAGCACTTTTTTACACCATCCCATTGCTTTGTTGTTGCCTCACTGCTAAGCTCATCGGTAACATTACCGACGGTGTAGGGTTCAAGGGCTCCCGAACAGCAGAAGAGAGCATGGAGCTGAACCTGCGTCGTCACATGGGGCAAAAGTCAAAGCTGAAGTTAAGATGAAGCCAATTCTCCTTGCATCAAGAAATAAAGTTCTTCATGTAATTCCAATACTCTGTCTCAACCACTTATTTATACACTCCATAAGTACAGAATCATCTGAGATGTACAGAGTGAAGAGGAGACAGGCCTGTTCCTTATGGTGCGCAGCTCCAGTGTTGCTCACTCAGCCCTTGAGTCTCACAAACTGCAGCCTGCCTGACAGATAGTCCATCATCCAGGACACCACAGGCTCATCCACTTGCATAACTCTGAGTTTACCTCTTAACAGGGATGACTGGATGGTATCAAAGGCAATGGAGAAATCAAAAATGATAATCCTAACAGCACTTTCTACTGCCGCAATCCATTCACGTTCTTCAGACATGTTCAGCTGGAGCGGCCCAATTCAACTTGCGCGAGTGTCGGCCACACACTCCTTTCCAGGGGCTCTCTTCCCAGCTGCCTGCTCTCTCTCTCCCAGGCCTGCAGTCTTCAGCTTGCTCACATCCGCTTCTGCTCTCTCTTTCCCTTTAACCTCCATTCTGTAATCTTCTTGTTTTTTCCTTTCTCCCTCTCTCGCACCCACGCTTCCCTATTTATAACAGGGAGGTGGCACAGCTCCGGTAATCAGTAGCTCCTGTTATCAATTAGTGCACAGGTACAGGATCACCCCTAAGTGCAGGGCCGTTCGCTCCCACATTGTGCATGGGAACAGCTCTTGCCCAGCTACCACACCCCCACCTGAAGATGCAAGTCTGGCAATTATTTAAAAGGCGTCAATCATCTGCGGACCTCACTTTACCACACAATGGCAGTGACATCAAGACTGTTTAGAAATGAGGGAAGCATGCATGGAGAGAAATACAGAAAGATCCTTAAAGAAAACTTGGTAGAAAGTGCATGTAACCTCATATTGGGGTGATTATTCACCTTTGGAGGACAAAAATAACTTGAAACATACAGCCAAGACAATGCAGAAGTGGCTTTGGGAGAAATGTCTGACTGTTCTAGAGTGGCCCAACCAAAGACCAGCCCTAAATCAAATAGAACCTGTGTGGAGAGTCCTGAAGATGGCATTTTTCAGGTGCTTCCCATCCAGCATCAAAAAGCTTGAGAGAACCTCCAAGGATGAATTGGATAAACTGCTCAAATCAAGATGTGCCAAAGAGACTTACAAAAGAAGACATCAAGGTGGAACTGCTGCAAAAATACTGAATTAAGGGTATTGTCCCACACGCGCGCATTGGAAGCAGTCTAAGGGCTTAACTGAGGGTAAGATCTGGAGTCAGGGGTTGATGAAGTGCACTAATGTCTTTTCTCCCTCTTTCACAGACCATCAGAAGGGAAACCCAGCTAGAGCTTAACCCGCTTCCTCTGTCAGACCACAACCTCTTACTGACCTCACTTTCTCCAAGGACTTCCTGCCCACTGCCTATAAAGACCCATCCACCTAACCTTCCCATTCAGTCATATTTAGACTCAGTCTTTTATGATTACTCTAGTAATGTTGAAATCAATTGCCTGTTATAATATGCTAGCTGTGTAAGCCTGTGCTGTAAAAACCCCAGGCTCCTAGAAACCATGGATTCTGGCACTTCAATCAATCAATCAATCGCATCGGTTGTGTATTAGTGGCTCCTCATCGGTTTTGTTTTGCCGATGTGCTTGCCTCGCTTGTGTATTAATGGCGACGTTTTCACTTTGGCGACAGAGTCGCTTTCTTTGCACCTCACACTTCCGGGCTGCCCCACACTTCCGGGATGCCTCACACTTCTGGGCCGGACACACAGACACACATACACACTTCCTCACATAGGTATTTACAGTATATATAAGATGGGGTGGATCCCCAAATTTTTTTCTGTTTTGTTCTCCCTTCTTATAGTGTGAAAACTAATATGAATGAAAGGTGTCTGTTTTTGTTTTTTCATAAACTTACAAACTTTTCGGAAAAAGTAGAAGGTGCCATGGTATAAGACAGCCGCAGCATAGGACAGAGTGGTGTCACTAAACCTACAAAGTAAAGAATCTTAATGCATTGTCATTGAACAAGGTACCCTGTGGTGCCCCAGATCTGTTTCTTGTTGTGTTTTGTACTGAATGATCTTACCTGGGTTCATGGGTAAAAGTCCCTGGATGAATTTGCATGATCTGGCAGCCTTTAAAGGTACGCTGTTAAAAATTAAGGAACACATTCAGGAAAATGCATCTAAGTTTGAGAAAAAACTGAGAGCACTTGGCGATCAGTTGGAAGATGTTAAGCAAACATCCATCCATTATCCAACCCGCTATATCCTAACTGCAGGGTCACGGGGGTCTGCTGGAGCCAATCCAAGCCAACACAGGGCGCAAGGCAGGAAACAAACCCCGGGCAGGGCGTCAGCCCACCGCAGTTAAGCAAACATTCACGACTCAAATTGAAACAGCCAAACATCTAGCATCTACTGCAGATGGGAAAGCAACGGCTGCAAATTCGGAATGCAAAAAACTCAGAGGCAGACTTGCTGCACTGGAAAACGGATGCAGAAGGAATAATATTAGAATCGAAGGTCTCCAAAAGAATCATGAAGGTCCAAACCCAGTGAAATTCATAGCTGAGCTATTCTCAAAAATAATTGGAGAGGACTGTAAATCAGAAACTGAAATAGCAGCAGCTTTATCGCATAAACCTAGGAGTCTTATCGTGCGCTTCAAGAAATTACAATTTAAATTACATGTAATGTCACTTCTCAGACACAAACAAGAGATTATATTTGAAAATAACCACATTAACATTTTCCCGGATTTCTCACCCTCAACAGCTGCTAAGCGTGCAGCTTTTTACAACAATAAACAGTGCTTATGGAAAGCCAAGATCAGATACAGCCTCTGGTACCCTGCCAAACTGAAAGTGGATATTCAAGAAAGCATTACATCTTTACCACTATGGAGGAAGCAGAAAAAGAGTTAAAAAAGCTGATCCCGACACTTTTTTGAAATACGATCGTGAATCGCATCCTGTCATGGCATGGCAAAGAAGATCTTGCTGGTTGTTTGATCCACTGGCAATGATACTGGTTCTGTAATTATAGATCCTTTTCCCTTCTCAGACACTTTTTGTTTATGCTTTAATTACAATTGTATGCGTATTATATGCGTATATGTATGTATATGTCGAAGGAATTTGCATCTTCTCCCAATGTCCACATGGGTTTCCACAGCGTGCTCTTATTTCCCACCACAGTCATACAGGTTAGGTGAACTGGCATGGCTACATTTGCTCTATTTAGCAATTAGAGGAGTTTGATGCACAGAACTTACAAAAATACAGCACCATAAGGAGAGCTTATGAAAATCAGCCATAGTGCATGTTATAAAGCTGGGGTCACAACATTTGACATCTCATATATATTAATGAACTTCTTCTCCACAAATAGAATTATTCAATTTCTTTGTCATCCGTTAATACATACAGAGCTCTTCTATTTAATATTATTGTTTATGTTTCTATACTTGGAACACAAGAAATATCAGCGGGTGGCCATTTGACTCTGAAGTACTTCACATGCTAATTCTTTACATTATTGCCATAACAATTGTAGTTGCATGAAATGTGATTTACTGAAGCTCATATAAATAAAATATCAATGCGAATTTAATACATTAGGACAGCAACAAAATAATCATCTTCACCCAACAGCACCCAGACTGCCAATTTAACAAACTCACACACAGACACTTCAGCATATTCATCACATTGTTGTAGTAGACTCTAAAGCTTAAGAAGTTAAGTTCATGCATCTCACAGCTTGTGGTTAAGACTAAAATGAAATCTGGCAGGTGTTTACCAGAAAGAAGGAGAGTAAATAGAGAACTGGTGGCGTGTGACGGGTTGAATTAAATTTTAAAAGCTTTACATTTCAGTCTGGACCAGTAAAGTGAATCCATACTTCACATTTGCAAGACGTGGTGTGGCTTCCATAAGAATGCAGAAAACATTTATAATGAGGCGGACAGAAATATAGCTGCAGCCCCTTGATGTGGGAACAAGAAAGCAATTTGAATTTCAATAGTATATCGTTGGAAAAAAAATCAAAATGTATAACAGTTGAGTGTGCTCATCTTTGCCAATCCATTCCATCCATTTGTTTTGTTCACTCAGAGCATAATCCCCTCATGTGTTGAATTACAAAAAAAGAGTTGGAAGAGCTGCGGTGGGTTGGCACCCTGCCTGGGATTGGATTCCTGCCTTGTGCCCTGTGTTGGCTGGGATTGGCTCCAGCAGACCCCCGTGACCCTGTGTTCGGATTCAGCGGGTTGGAAAATGGATGGATGGAGTTGGAAGAGTACTGACAGAAAAAAAAACAGTAGAGTTATGGGTCGCTAGCTTTTCATAGCAAGGGGACGAGGTATCATTTTCATCTGGCTTATTGATGATTTGTCTTCATTTTCTCTAAATGCGTGCAAGACATGCAAGATTTTTACTAGGTTGCCTGTTACCAAAACCCATCCAACTCCTGGTAGGAAGTCTCCACAGCACATCCGAATCTCACTTAGTAATGTAGTAGGCTTTAATTCTCTAATTTGTTCAGTGAAGGACTGTTTTATCATAGAAAGGTTTTAAGGGTGCACTCACCTACATTATACTTTTATTCCCATTGAAAGATTCTTTGTTCTGTAGAACCATACTGTATGTCCTCCACTCCAACTCGCGTTCTCTTGTTCTTACACTCACCTGGTTTGGAAAAACAGAGTCGAGATGCTCTTGCGGCAGAGGATGTGGATTAATCTTCACCCAAGATTCACTGCAATTTTGATTCACTTCTCCTATTAGAGGACATCTTCTCTTGTCCTGTTACGCCAGATGGCAAGATAAAGAAATTAGTAAGACAAGAAAAGGGAGCAAATCACAAACTTTTATTCACCAATTATAAACTAGTTAATTAATATTTTATATCTCTTGCCTTACATGTGCCTTCAGCGTTCCTTGTAATCCTTTCCGCTGTGAGTATGGTGGATGATCCATTACTTGGATATTTTTTTCGGACAAAAACTGGCACACGGAGATCGCATTATGGGCTGGGTGATGACATTTTTCCAATGGTAGCAGTATAAGTAGGCTAACATAAATGACTGCTGGAGTCAGACTATTTGAGATGTTAAGCTGAAACTGATAAGAGGCATTGGTTAAGATCTAAGATAAGAGAGCATTAACCCATATTGCCACCCCCCCAACTCCCCCAACCCAACCACTTCCGCCAGAACAATAGCAACAAGAGCAGTATGGTTATTTTTTATACACACCTTGTATACAGGAAGATTTTAAATTTATATTTTTATAAATTATACAGCTGTATATTCTTAAACAGTGGGTAACGACTCAGATTGGTTTGCAGACATGTTTATGATGGACCGCCACATAACTAAAAGTAAATGAGGTCGTTCAAGTGCAGATTCTATGGCTAGTGATACACCACCCGTATAGACTAGATTACTAATCCCTCTGATTAATAATCCTGTAATAATCCCAAAGGGAAATTTAGATGTTTACAACAGCAGAAACATAAAAAAGGATGCAGACTCAAAGGACAGATAATACAGCCAATCAAACTATCAATTTAATTAATTAATCAATCAATCACTAAATAAATAAATGTTTACTGTGCAGAAATTTCAAAATGATCTTAAAGTGTACGTCAGGAGGAAGCATTGAATTGCCTGATAGAAGCGGGCAGAAAACATCCTCAGAATTGCTTCTTAGCCCACTGTTGTGGAATGAGCCTGTGGTTAAAGTGCTCCAAGAGCGCACCACTTGAAGGGATTGGAAGGGGTTTTTCATGACAGCATCCAGTTTTACCGCCAACCTCTTTACCATAACAAATTCCAGGGTGTGATGGAGCAAGCATTCCTGATAAGTTTGTTGAGACATCTTGCTTCTTTTGAGTTCAAGTTGCCTTTTTCAGGAGAATGCAGTGTAGAACACCACATTGACTAATATGGACTAACAGAACATTTCCAGCAGCTTGCTGCACTCATCACAAAACCTGAGACTCCTTAGATGTACAGTCTGTTTTGACCCTTCTTGTACAGCACCACTGTGTTGTCAGACCAGTCCAGTTTGTTGTTTATGTGAACCTCCAGGATCACATTTAGCCTACCATATAGCATACAATGGATTACAGTAGTATGTGAAACAGTGCCATTGATGCATCACTGGGAGCTTTTGTTTTTCTATGACACAAAATGTAAAAAAATATTCTCCACAGAACCAGATGTACCTCTCAAAACCAGTGAAGCAGTTAAACTAAGATGACTAACAAGCAAAGACAGGTGTAAGAAAGGGGTCAAGAGGAGGGAATGACAGACAAGCTTGTGAGGTGAAGGGACCACGGCACTAGTTTGAAATATCAAAATTAAATTAACTGGTTGGGCAGAAGGAAAACGATTGACTGGATGTTGTGAAGTATGAGTGAAGGGTTGGGTTATAAATATGTTATACTAAAAGCAGTTTCAGTGGTCATGGACAACTGGCTGGTGTTTTATCGGATGTTCACTATTAAGACATACAATGAGTCTAAATCTGTAGCAGAGGTGCAAAAAAGAAATTGCGTTAAATTTAATGGGTAGCACTTTAGCATCTATTATTTGTTCACTACACTCGTTCATAACACGCATAAATCATCAGTAAAGTGTTTATTCATCTCTAAAATATGAACTACTAACAAAACGCTTTGGAGTGGTCTGAGGTGCCTTAACTGAGACATATTTCTCTCGATGTTACATATTTAGTATAAGACCTGTGAAACCTTGTTATTAATAAGCACTATTACCGTCATGTCAGTATGTCACACTGTACAGAAAAGATCTACTGGTGTTTTACAATTTTGTTAAGGTCCTGTTACATGAGAGTAAGTGAGTAATAGACGCATTGTTGCAGTGCCCAAACTAAAATGCCACGATTTAATGTGCCTATATGAAGAAGGATTCCTTCTCATAGCACCGGTTGGAAGTGGTTCAGAAGACTTCAGTCTACTGGTAGTATGAAGGACATGTTTGTTGGAGTATCAAAAACTGTAAGAATACCCAAATATATCCAAAGATTTAGACAAGCAGTAGACATTAAGCAGGTTGTCAGTTGGTATCATTGAACATTCCTTCCTAACCCACTAGCAGCTGTGTTTGGTGGTGTTGTGGGGTACAAAATCTGTAAATTTTGGTTTATATTTCCATTAAATTTTGTTCAAGACAAGACAACAGATGAACTACATTCAGGACAAATCAAAGCATGTCTTCTTCCCAGTTATATCTCACTTTTAAAACAGCTGTTCCAACAAAGAAAGGAAGACATGATGGTGGCTCAGGCTATCAATTACTTTATAAACTGAGATTTTACAGCCTGGGAAAGGAAGACCTGCCGATACCTCAGAGAACATCAAAAAAGTTTTATTGTTTGGGAAAATGGACGGTGAATTCATTCATCATATTGACAGCCAGCCAATCAGAATATCTAACAATCACATCTTGCAAACCCCCCTGGTAGAATTTTAGAATAAATATGCTTAACTTTAGGAGCAAGGAGGGAGGAAGAAGAAGGAACGAAGACGTCAGAAGAGAACAGAGCAATGGCAACGTGCAGCCATTTCCATCTGGTCATCAGAAAAAGCATCATGAACGATTACGAGTGCCAGATCACAAGCCACCTGTGACATTCATCCTTGTCATCTGTAACTTTTCGTGAGCTTTTTCTAAAGACTATATATATCCAGACCTTACTATCAGTCCTATTTTCTAGTATTCCTTGTTCCACTGGTATTATTATTCTTGTAATAAATATCAAGCTGCTTTTAACTTTCTATGCTTTGTCTTAATGTCTAGAGTGATTCAAGTAATAAGGCAGATTTCTTTGAGCACCTGGTGCAACCAGACGTTCACCATTACCTCTGTGCTGCAAGGTTTGACTGCAATAGTACGGAACAGTACATAAAGTAAGGCAGTCTTGGCTGATAAATGGCCTATAGTCAAGAGTGCTGAGCCTTTGTATGTTTAAATGTATTCTTGTAGACCAAAACTAATATTTAGGCTTGAGATATTATTAAAACATTGTATGTTGTTTGTGTCGATAATAAGTAAGTCTCTTGAAGTGCTCAGAGAGTAACAGGCTGTGTTATTCCTAAGGCACTTGTGTGGTTTAAAGTGCCAGAGGATAAGCAGCTGTGTGTTTGTCATTCATGGGGCACCGTTGTGATTAGGTTCTGCGCATATGCGTATAGCTATGTATGCGTGTGTTAATCTTAAAGTGCAACAGTAGACCAACCCGGTAACAAACTTGATGAATACACTTACCCTTGAAGAAAACAGGCAAAGGGTAAGTAGAGGGAAATACTGCTATAATACAGGTGGACTTCCAGATGCGCCTAAAGTGGAGAAGGACAAACAAACTGTAATCACCTTTACTTCACTATTGGCACGTACAGTAGGCTTATTTTGCTCAACTGGAAGAATCCTAACTCACCTCTTTTTAGTCAGTGGGTAACTGATGTTATATATTATCTAAAATTGGAAAAAAAAAATTTCCATTTAGAGGATCTGAACAAAACTTTCTGAAAACTTGGCAGGATCTAATTAATAACATTTTAGAATAAGCATTTAAAGCCTTGAGGAAGCAGTTTCTCTTATTCCTTTTTTTTAATTCATTCTATATTTATTCATTTACTTATCTATCTGTACTGTATATTTTTATTATTATTACTAAATTTCGCTCTGTTGGCCTACCTCTCTTTCACATGGGTGGGGGTCGATTTTTTCAAACCTAGTTTTGTTAAACTTGACTTGCTTGTATGGTATGTTATTTGATTTTAATAAAGCTAATAAAATGTTAAAAAAATATAAAATAAAAAATGAACATTTCAAACTGGATAGCTTACACAATTATTCATCAAGATTTATTGGTTGCACTTTAGTTTAGGTACTGCAAAAAATGCTTCTATTACTCTTTTACTATTATGTAACAAGACATCACCAAACACTTCTTTGTGTAGTCATAGCGCTTACAAAGCAGCACTAAAGTGTTTATTCATCTCTGCAATGTCACCTGCTAACAAAATGTCACTTTGGAGTGGTCTGATGTGGTTTAACTGAGACACGTTTGTCTTGATATTACATATTTAGTATTAGAGCTCGGAATCCTTCATATGAACAAGTGATTTTACCACATGTCAAGATGCCACACTGCACAGACATTAATAACCTGCACTATCTACTGATGTTTTATAAGGGTCATGAAGACCACAAGAAGCCTTTGTTAAGGCTGTCACCGTATACAATACACATTTTTAGGAAGAATTCAGATACTTTTTTTTTAGTTTGTGGAATTTTTAAATGAAAAGCGTAATATGTTGAACTATATGCAAACTCCTTTCGAAAAAATGTATTGTAAATGGTGGAGCTCATTTGAAAGATGTTATTTAAAAAAATGTAATTTAAGACCAGGTAAATTGAAGTTCATTGATTAATTGATTTTATCTACTTTATTCCATAGCCAGCACTCTGAATCAATGACTATGTTAAGTGATCATTCATACTATCCTTTCAAAAATCATCATATCCTTATGCTACACCCCAAAAATTGATTTCTGTCAGCTTTACAAAAGCTTAAATTAAACATCTACACTGGCAGTACCATACCTCAGGAATTGATACCCTGTTTTGAATGATAATTGATATTTTATTAATATGTTTGCATTACAGCTTTCTCTTTTAGTGATTTTCATGTATTCAAGCATACTTGAATGGAAGAAAAACCTTCAATGTTTTTTATTATTTGGCAATTGTTTTTCACTTATGTATGGCTACGCTTTCATTATGGTAATAATCCTCTTCCTGGCTCACAATATGTTACTGAGTTTCTTATTTGGGTCCTCAGATTAAAAAGTGAAGAACTCCTGGTCAGGAGCAGCCTCTAGAAAAACTTTTTACTGTACCTCTAGAGCAGTGTTTTTCAGAAAGTGTGCCGTGGTACAGTGGTACGCCATGAGAGCTACCCAGGTGCACTGTGGAAATAACAGTGTAGCATAGCTGGGTCTGAAGCTGAGAGTGACAAGCTCTACTGGCAGTCAAGACCTGTCTGAGGAAGACAAGACTACCTGGAGAAGCTGGCATAAAAGCAGCTCCGTGATCTCTATGTTGCAGACTTCGAGCACTTCAAACGCATTTTCATGCCATCTGGTGTGTGGTCACCAGCGAGTCTCATAGGGTCTGTGGATGGTGGGCATACGAGTTGCCTCTGAGTTAGAGAGGAGTGGGTAAAGTAACGAAACAGCTGGGAAATGCCACCAAATTGCTCACTAAGTGCCATGTCTGTAAATGCTGATATCAGAGTTGCTTTTTTTAACCGGATAGTTGAGTATGTGTATGAGATTTAATGTGTTTGTGGTTAGTAGAATGTTGGTGTTCCTTTGTTTTTGGTTACAAAAGGTGTGCCACCCCAGAAAAATGCTTGGGCAACACTGCTCTACACTAAAAAAAGTATAACCTCCATTCAACTTAAAATAGTGAAGGTAATGATTCACACTTAATATTTTCAATCTGAACCAATATAATTCTTTTTATCTTATTGAACCCACAATTTTTTAAGTTGAGGCAAATCAATTAAAGTGATTGGGTGTAATTGACTTGTTTAATACTGAAGTAAATCTATTTTTTAAGTTGGTACAATTTTAAATGATTTATTGGTCGTATCCTGTTTTTATGCTGTTAGAAACATTATGAACATAACACATTCCACTGCTGTACTTTTTACATTTATTTAAAAATCTAGTGCATATACACAAGCGTTTTACAGTGTAATACTTAAATATGCAACAAAAAATTATTAAACATTTCTACAGCTTTCTTGAAAGAATGTTTTATTACGAGTTCTTATACTTAAAATTAACAGTTGAGAAACAGGGTTGGGTGGCATGGTGGCGCAGTGGGTAGCGCTGCTGCCTCGCAGTTAGGAGACCTGGGTTTGCTTCCTGGGTCCTCCCTGCGTGGAGTTTGCACGTTCTCCCCGTGTTGGCGTGGGTTTCCTCCCACATACCAAAGACATGCAGTTTAGGTGCATTGGCGACCCTAAATTGTCCCTAATGTGTGCTTGGTGTGTGTGTGTGTGCCCTGTGGTGGACTGGTACCCTACCCAGGGTTTGTTTCCTGCCTTGCACCCTATGCTGGCTGGGATTGGCTTCAGCAGACCCCCGTGACCCTGTAGTTAGGATATAACGGGTTGGATAATGGATGGATTGATGAATGAAACGGGTTACTTACCAGAAATCCTCCGTTATAAAAGTCTGCTGCTGAAAATGACCAGACCTGTATAGCCACGTCCACTCCACTCCACTCGGGAAAGTGTTCTTCTTTTTTGGCAGTTGGAAAGCTAGCACGCTGGAAAGTTTGACTGGAAGAATATACAAAGGGCCCACAAACACAGCACACGAACAACCTAAAATATTAGGTTAACTGAAAAAGGATTTTTATGTTTATTCCCTCCACCATAACTTACTTTGGTACAAACTAATGTTTTTACTTTGATTGAGATCTGAAACCAAATATTTTAAGCTACCAACACTAAATCCATCCCTTATCCAACCCGCTGAATCTGAACACAGGGTCACGGGGGTCTGCTGGAGCCAATCCCAGCCAACACAGGGCACAAGGCAGGAACCAACACTAAATGACTAATCTTAAGTTGCTTGAAAGAGAAAATTTACATTGAATGAACAACATCAATGGTATACTTTTTTCAGTGAGCTTCTAGGGAAACCTTTTACTGTTTTTGATTCTATGGCTATTGTTAACTGTCTACATTTGGCTCTGCTGTCATTATGGTACTAAACCTCTTCCTGAGTCCCACTATGGTAATGATTTTCTTATTTGGTCCTCAGATTAAAAAGTTTAAGAACTCCAGCTCTAAGGCATTAGGAGATCAGTTATTAGCATCTTACGGAAATGCATTAAGGAGTATTTATTATAATGCTCAAAGAACAATGCTTGTTTAATTATTACTGACATCCCACGTATTTATGCTGGCTGTAAAATTCTCACAAAGTTATTCTGCAGTTAGAGTACATCCACTGCGGTAAAAATTATATTAAAATAATCCTCAAATTCAACATGAAAATTGAAAGAAGACACAGAAGACTTGGGCCACTATACGTATATAAATAACTGACAGCTTACTAAATAAAGGAAAGCAGGCAATGTGGGCCGTACCCTTGTTTAATGACTAGGTGAAAGAACGGAAACTATACAATCAACCTCAGAACCGCCTTGGCCATTGAAATGAGCAATTGGGCACTTCTGACTGAATTTGCTAGAGCATTCCTGGCTTCAATTTGATTCAGTCCTGATTAAAATGTCACTTTAACTATATAGTGAAACATATAAAAAATGTCAGCAGAAGAGACATTTGTGGCTGTAACAGACACTCTCTAAAGCTTTGAAGAGGCAGACCCCAAATCCAGTGAGGGCAAATTCCCTACATTACTCCAGAATTACACAGGCTGAATCTTTAGGACTCATGTATTATACTTTCAGATCTGCCGCAGACCTGTTATCAGAGATGTCTGAAAGAGACTGAGGAAAAGATTAAAAAAAAATGATACTCTAAAATGTTTGCTTTTTTCATGGCTGCTACAATTTTAAAAAAGAAAATACACATCAAAAAATCAAGATAAAATACTGATACAGTCAGTTTGTTAAAGTGCAAAATATTCTGAAGACACAGTTTAATACTAAATGATGTAACCCACCATTTTTTTTCTGTTACATGGGATAGGCACACAGTTTTCTGACCGTTTAGAAATGGATCAATTGTATGAAAGAACTTAAAGAAACAAACAAGATTTATAACCTTTAAACAGAACCTTTCTTAAACAAGAATCTTTCTTTTTTTACTATATCAATTTTTTCTCTTTTTTTTTTTAAACAAAGATATTTTGTCTGTCTGCGGTGGGCTGGCGCCCTGCTCGGGGTTTGTTTCCTGCCTCGTGCCCTGTGTTGGCTGGGATTGGCTCCAGCAGACCCCCGTGACCCTGTAGTTAGGATATAGCGAGTTGGATAATGGATGGATGGATGAATATTTTGTCTGTGGACTCATTTCAATGTGTCAAGCTTTTGCCAGAATCCCATGAAGAATACAGAAGCTGCAGAACTTTGGTAATTTTGGGTAAACACAGCTACACTGGGTTTTGTTTTTAAAATACTGCTTATGGTTTACAAAGCTCCATCTTATATTTCGGAATGCCTCTCACCTTACACTCCAAATCGTAACCTTAGATCTTCAAATGAATGTCTGCTTATAACATAAAAAAAGTGGTGAGGCGGTCCTTTGCTGTTATGCACCTAAAATCTGGAATAGCGGACTGATAGAAATTCGCCAGGCTAATATGGTGGAGCATTTTAAAAAACTGCTAAAAACCCATTAGTTGAACATGGCCGTCTCATAGTTTCATTTTAATGTAACCCTGATATTCTGTCTATGTATTGATTTATAATTTCTATCGTGGCTCCACAATCCATACTAACCCCTACTTTCTCTGTTGTTCTTTTTCCGGTTTTCTGTGGTGGCGATCTGCACCACCGCCACCTGATCAAAGCACCGTAATGTCGTTACATTGATGGATTAAAAGCCAGAGGTCCACATGACCATCTTCATCTAATTCTTCCACATGAAGCCTGAAAATCATGAGGACTGATTGAGATCATTTATGTGAGGTAGAATGCCTAGTGTGGGCTGGGTGTTCTTGTGGGTTCTGATGCCTTTGATGACGTCACTTCCTGTTTTGGTGCCTCTGATGATGTTACTTCTGATCCAGCATCTGATGACTTCACTTCCGGTCCTGCCTCTAATGATGTCACTTCCACTTCCAGCCCTGATGACATCACTTCCTACACTGGCCTTTAAAGCTGCCACCTTGACTATATACTACAGTTCTGTTTTGGACTCTTGTGGAGTCTTGTGAACAATCCGCTATCTGTAAAAATACCTTTTGCAGCCAAGACACATTATATGGGTGGCTGCCCCAAACCTTTATAATGTCTTATTTTCGTTCCTGTGACAGTTGCATATTACATTGCATATTATATTCTATATGTTGCATTGTAACATGTTTTGAGTTTGTACGGCCGCTACCTTGGCCAGGTCTCTCTTGTAAAAAAAGATTTTAATCTCAATGGGACTTTCTGGTTAAATAAAGGTATAAATAAAAAAATAAACAAAATATAGCCAAGGCATTACTGGTGTTTTTAATGGTTATTACTGCTTGAAAAGATGGACTTTTAATATATTATTAACATCTATCATGACAATATAGTAAGTTATAATGCGCTCAGTGTTCACAACTTCCTGGCTAAGAAATTAGTTACCTAATTGGATCATCCGCCTTATTCAGCTGACTTAGCCCCTTGTGATTTCTGTCTCTTCCCAAAAATGAAAACTGCCATGAAAGAACAATAATTTTCAGACATTTCTGACATCCAGTGTAACGTGACAAAGGAATGGACATGCGCAGGCTACAGAATCCCTAACAGTAACCTGGTTAGGTGTCTGCATGGCCACATAATTGGATCATTTGTGAGGAAATCTACCTCTTTTAAACAAGTTTTTGCAGGCCAATATCCTAATTTCTTTAAAGGAATAAAGGCTTACACTGCATATTAGAAATCAAGTTTCTGTGAATAACCGGATTATTGAAATGCCTGTAAATACGCTGCTTGAGAGCGGTTGACTGTAGAATTCGACCCTAAGACACTGTATCCATAACACTAACCATTGTGCTGTCATGCTAGTCTTACAGAATAAATGCAGCAATTTAAATGACAAGAAACTTAAACATAGTTCCTTTATAAGGAGTCTACTCCCTGTACATGATGTTATGGATACAATCTCAAACTTAATATAATAGAATGAATAAACACCCTTTTCAACAAAGCAACAAAATTAATTTAATAATTGTATGACATTTGTAAACATTTGGCCGATGCCAACCTGAAAAGTACCAAAGGTCAAACCACTTCAAGTTTCTAAACCCTCTACACGTAAGACTCTGTGTGGTGAACTTGTACCATTTAATTATACTTGTATAAGACATATGCGTATAATGCTATACTGAACTTCAATACTCCTGTCTAATGAAATCCCCACACTTACAATGCAAGGTCACTTTGAAGTAAATTCATTTACACAAGCAGGCCAATGTTTATAAACAACCTAAGACGTATTGACGTTCCTTTGTGAAAATTACTATAGATTATTTTTATCACCTTCTAGGTAAATAATTGCTCAGTGTTATTGTCACTTTCTCAGGGACGACAGACTTTACGTGAATGGAATGATTTACATTTCTCTATAGTGTTTACAGCTTTACCTGGAGATTTGCAGTGAGAGAAATCGGAACCGTTCACACACCTTCATAAATGACAGTAATTAGAAATAGATTATAATTTAAAATGGGTTTGGAAATTGTAATGACCTTTACTGGTTTAGGCTAAGAAGAGATCAGATTGGAAAGTGCCTTTCTACTTGCATTTAATCAAAACTTAATTAGGCTGGGAGCAGGCACTGGGACAGAATTAAGTTATACTAAAATATGGGGCTAGTATGCAATAAGATTAGAGACTAAAATGTTATCTGCTACTCTCATTTAATATGCAGCTACAGTTATTGTTTATAATTGCAATTTAAAAATACTGCATGTTAGTAACTCATGTTGTAAACACACAATAAATATTTTCTGTTTTTGGTGTGTTCACAGAGAAAAAACACATGTGGTGCTTCCCAAAGCAGCTATCATGTAATGCATGAAGTCATACATTTAAAAATCTGTTGCGTACAACTATTATGTGATTTTAGCAGCAAAATATTATATTTTATTATGTGGAACGAAATAGAAGAATCATATCTGAATAAACAGTATATACGGTATTTGTGATGCCCCATACCCACCACATACCTCGTAACGGTTTAACTAGAGGGCATCTCGTAATCGTACCAAAGATAAACCAGGATGTGTAACAGAAACACAAACAAGAAGGTCCCAAAATAGACAGTCCTTCATTAAAAATAAAATGTTAATAGCATCAAAAGTTGAAATTAAATGAAAAACATCACACAAATAAGTGTAACCTGGTCAGGTTTCAAAATGAAAATATAACTGATTTTTTTTTTTGTAAATAAAGTTATTGAAAGAATTGGGATACCAGTTGTGGGGGTTGGTGTAACGTGGAGTATATATATATGTGTCGCCCAAGAAGAGGAGGGGAGAAAAAGAGTTCATTGCCAGAAGAGACTGTTGAGGCAGCGCGCCGAAACAAGGAGTTGCAGAAAGAGTCGTAGTTGAGACAAGATGCCGAAGCAAGACGTAAAGAAAGAATTGCAGAAAGAGAGGCGCTGTTGAGGCAAAACGCTGAAACAAGACAAAGAGAAACGAGAGTCGCTGTTGAGGCAACACGCCGAAGCAAGACGGAAAGAACGAAAGAGAAATGAGAGGCGCCATTAAAGCAAAATGCTGAAACAAGACAAAGAGAAACGAGAGTCACTGTTGAGGCAACACGCCGAAGCAAGACGGAAAGAACGAAAGAGAAACGAGAGGCGCCATTAAAGCAAAACACTGAAACAAGACAGAAAGAGCAAAGAGAGGTGCTGTTGAGGCAAAACGCTGAAACAAGACAGAAAGAGAAAAAGAGAGGCGCTGTTGAGGCAAAACGCCGAAGGAAGACGGAAAGACAGATAGAGGAACTAACTTAAGCACACGGCTAAAACATCAAAGGGAAAGCCGGCAGGCCGGACACAAATGCAGAAATGCCGATCAGCGAGTAAAGAGGGTGTTTGAGAAAGAGGGAAACGGAAGCATAAAGGAGGTACCCGAGTATAATGAGGAAGATATAAAACAAGGTCTGTGTTTATTTGTTTGTGTTAATGTGGCTTGAATAAACTTTCAAGTGAAGGGGCCAGTTCTTGTTTTGTTTGTGTGGCCACTACGCACCCGAGCTACGGTTGGGGCCCCCAACGGAGTGTGTAACATTTACTGACTGTGTACATAAGTCCTGGGTGAGCTCACCAGTAGTTTCGGACACATAATATATGTATTGTATAGATGTAAATAATTTAGTGTTTGTTTTATGTATTGTATGTATATATTTGTAAATACCTTAAGTTTTGGGAAAACTGTTCAGGTTCCAATTAAGTAAAAAGAGTTTTGTTTTATCAATATCTGAGTAACAGTGCTTGGATTGGGTATTACCGGGCTATAGTGAACCTGCCAACAATAGAGGTGGCGACACCGTTATAAAGAGCTCAGGCCTTTGCCTACTGATAAAAGATTGGTGGTGCAAGGGGGTTACATAAGTCAGTCAATTCACAGTTGCAGTGTGTGAATAAAAATGATGAAAAAAAAATCAAAAAACAGACAAAAAATACAGTGACTCCAGTCCTTTTTGCTTCTTCCTTCTTCGGGCTTCTCGAAGGCAACCAAGGACCCTCTGAATCAAATACACAAAGATAATACTCCCAGTCCCTTTTCCTTCTCCCATTTCTCAGGTTGTTTAAGAACAATTAAAGACTTCTTCTGAAAAGAAAAACTAATCAAATTAAACCAATGCCTCTGCTCACCACATTATCTCTATTTCTCAGTGCTCTAGGTGATTATCCAAGAGTAACCAGCAGCCATACCACATGCAGTTCAGAAGAGGTCATCCATCTGAAGCTAAGCATGTTCAGGCCCGGCCAGTACTTGGATGGAGGCCATCTAGGAAAAGCTTGGGTTGCTGCTGGAAAAGGTGTGGGTGAGACCAGCAGGGGGGCACTTACCCTGTGGTCTGTGTGGGGATCCTAATGCCCCAGTGCAGTGATGGGAAAACTGTGCTGTAGAGATGGTGCCATACTTCAGATGAGACATAAAACCGAGGTCTTGACTCTGTGTTCATAAAAGATCCCTGGGCATCCCTTGTAAAGAGTAGGGTGTATCCAGATGTCCAGGCTAAATTGCCCTCCATGGCCTAGTCATTCTGGCTCCCTAATCATCCTTTGTCTCTAATTGGCTGTCTCTCTCTCACCCCTGCACCACCTAATAGATAATGTGTAGTAAGTGTACTGGCACAATAATGACTGCCATCGCATCATCAAGGTTGATGCTACACATTGGTGGTGGTTAAAGTGGCATCCCACTCACCATGAAAAGCTCATTGAGTAGTGTGAAAAGTGTTATATAAATGTAAAGAATTATTATCATTATTATTTATTATTAACCTACACCCCCTTCTATCTTTGTTCAGGCTGCTCAGGAGTACAGTAGTGCATTCTGACATCCATCTTTCCATTTTTATCCATCCTCTTCATCTCTTCCTCCACTCTCAATGGACGCCTCACCCAGCCCCTTCCAATTACCTAGCCTACCTTTACAAAGGTTGCTCTATAAGACGTAGCCCAGAAAGAAGCCTTCAAATTTGTGACTCATACTCGCACAAAGAGCCACTGACGCTCCACACTTGACTGCCCTCCGGTAACTAATCACTTCACTCTCTTTTGGGCGCTTTACTTACATTGAAATGGCTTCACTAACTTTTATTCACTCCTTCACACACTTGGAAGGCTTGGAAGACTTTGAAGACGCCAAACACTCGCCCCAAACCCCCATAAGGCCTTGGACACTTGCACATCTATACCATTCACTCCCTGGAGCTCTCAATAGCACCACCTTTAACTCTCAAGGTAAAAGCCCCTTATAACTATTTTTTTTAAAGGACTGTAAATAGTTATGCAAAATCTGAAATAAAGCAAACATCCCAACATTACTCATCACAATGTTCTCTACAATTTGGCAGCATTTGTAGAATAAAAAAGACTTCATATCATTATCTCTGTAAACTAAATCAAATGTAATTTAATCTAATAGCATTTACCAGCTGTTTTATGCAAACTACTTCACTTGTTTTTCAGTTATTTTGTTCAAAGATTCATAAGAACATTAGAAGATTGGTCCCCAATTCAGCCCTACCAGCTTGTTCATCCTGCTCTCGAGAGCTGAAGGTCCCTAAAGACCTACTCTCCACCATGCAATTTGGTCATTTGTTCTATGTGTTTATTGTTCTTTGTATAAAGAAAACTTTTCTAACAGTTGTGCAAAATCTTCACTTAACTCTGTGTCCCCATACTCTTGTTGTAGAATTTATTTTAAACAGCTAGAATCCATTATACTGATTACTTTCATTATTTTAAACAATCATGTCACCCCCTAATTTCCATTTGCTTAAACTGAAAGAGGTTCAACTTAAATCTTTCCTCATAGCTCATACCTCTTAGTCCCTGAATCAGCCTGGTTTCTTTTCTTTCGGCTTTCTTTAGCATTGCTGTATCCTTCTTGTAATATGGAGGCCAAAACGGTACAAAGCACCCCAGGTGAGGCCTTACTAGTGTATTTGATAACTTAAGTATAACCTCTGTTGACTTGTACTTTACACATCATGATATGTGAAATAATCAAATATTAGCCTCCTTGATTGCTTCTGCTGTGGTGGGCTGGCGCCCTGCCTGGGGTCTGTTTCCTGCCTTGTGCCCTGTGTTGGCTGGGATTGGCTCCAGCAGACCCCCATGACCCTGTAGTTAGGATATAGCGGGTTGCATAATGGATGGATGGATGAATGATTGCTTCGGTACATCTAGATAGTGTTGAATCCACTATGACTCTTAGATCCTTTTTTTTATAAGGTCTTATTTCAAGGTTTAAACCTGCCATTGTGCATTCAAATCTAACATTTGTCTTCCTCCATGTAATACTTTACATTTACCTTCATCTCCTACAAATCTGCCCAAGCCTGTATGTCCTGTAAGAGTTAAAGTTGAACCCTGGTCCAATGTGCACCTAGCATGTGTCTGAGCCTCATACCCTTTGGAGCTTATGCTTAAAAGCTGATGCTGTTGTTTTATTTTTCACTATGATAAATGTATTTCTTGTTATTTTATATAGCCCCTTAAGAGAAAATATTACATTTTTATGGCATAATCATTTTTCTATATTTCCCCTTAGTACTGTACTATGTTTTCTGTTTTTAAACCCAGTTGAATCATAAATAAATTAGATCTTTTTCTCTTTCTTTTCCATCCATCCATCCATTATATCCTAACAGGGGGTCACGGGGGTCTCTTGGAACCAATCCCAGCCAGCACAGGGCACACAGTAAGGGAGAATTTTGGATCACCAATACACCTAACCTGCATGTCTTTGAACTGTGGGAGGAAAACAGAGCACCCAGAGGAAACCCACACAGACACAGGGAGAACATGCAAACTCCACGCAAGGAGGACCCAGGAAGCAAACCCAGGTTTCCTTACTGCAAAGCAGCAGCGCTACCCACTGCGCCACCATCTCTTTCTTTTCAAATTAGGATAAATCTGGATGGAACTCACAAGTCTCATAAAATAAGAATAAAAATGATACATTTAAAATGTCACATACATCCTAAGCAAACAGGAGTATCAATCAAATTGTGGTCATCTAAGGTATCAACATCACAATGTCCTGTTAGCAACTAGATGTAACAATCATGTTTCCTATTAAAGAATAGTGACCTAATCAATGAATTGTATAAATGTAGCAAATAGGACACTTTCTTCTTTGTCACATATGGCTAACATGTAATGCACTTGTTACCTCTTGTGAGATTTAGATAAAGAATAACAATTGTTGCTTTCTCCAGCCTGTGTTTTATTGTTTAAATTGGGGCATTCCAGTGGGGGGTGTCTGTATTCAAATTCTTTTCTTCCACAGTCCAAGTCCCTCTGTAACAGTTTAGTCAGTTCTATATTATCAGCCTTTCCTCTGGGTTTGGTATCTGTGAGCTTAACCAGCTTATTGATTACATTCTTGTCCAAATCATTTATGTATTGTAGGAAAATGAAAATGAATTTTTACTTGTCCACCCAGAACAGTCATAATAATGTGGGAGATGAGGAGAGATTAAGCTTGATTAATTAATTATTCTTTTTGCCTTTGGCAATGCCAGTGATTAATTAAATCATTTGGTAAAGTTTACCTCTCTCTGTTGTGGGTGGTGGGTTTCTGTCCATTAGATTTATGTCAAGGTGACGGAAGCACACTAATTTTAAGATACAGAATAATACAATTTATTTAAAAACTCAAGGAATATAGAAAAACTGCACATATATTTATTTATATAGCAATGGATGACATACATTGGTTGGCATCCTGGCCAGGATTAAACAGAGAACTTTACCTTACAGATAGGGCAGGGGGAGATATTTTCTGGTGAATATTTTCTCTGCCAAAACTCTGCAGCATCCCTGGGTTAAGATTCCCACACAGACACCAACAGGACATGCTGGGAGCTGTAGGTCCATGGGGCAGCCCTGTTGAGTTCCATGGGGGCCATCAGGGGGAGCTGCAGGGATTTACAATCCTCACTTTCTGGGATTTCAGTTAGACCCAGAAGTGATTCCAGTGGGTAATGCCCCAAGCACTGGAAGTACTCCCGGGTCATTGATTAAAGGAGCTATTCAATCTCAGTTAGGCAAGTCGGAGTCGGGAGAGGAGCTGGACAACACTGACCTGGGAGGAGTCAATGAGAAAGAAGAAAAAGGTTTGTTTTAGTGGGATGAATTGGACTAAAAGAAGAAGCCTTTTCTAACATTATTTTGTGAAGAGAAACATTTATTTGCAACCAGGAATGTCTGGGCGTGGTTGTGTCTGGGGTTTGGGGGCTTGGTCTACCACTTCAATACACACAGACACATCAAAAAAGCAGTGACGGGGCCAGGTCAGTGGCTGGGTTAGAATCTTCCCCACATCACCCATCGGGCGATAGATGCATTACGCGGGGAGGCTGCGAACTTGCAGTTGCCTTGGTGGTGCTGTAAACCCTCATGCTGACCATTTAATACCCTTGCTCTAGTCATGCTCTGATCCATCTTCTCCTTAATAATTTCTTACATTAATTTACCTGTAATGCACATTAAGCTTATTACTTGAATCAGCTCCTTTAATACAATGAAATAATATTTGATAGCTTCCAGTCTGAAGGAATTTCTCTCTGTGCAGAGATTCTTTTAAAAATATGTAGCAAAGGTTTATACAATACTCACTAACTTTCTTAAGCATTCACTGATTTACATTGTAACATGCAGACAAACATCACTCAAAATGCCAAAAGTGGTCAAATTATTTCTAAAATGTGTAAATCTGTTAACCTCAAAGTCGAAAGACCCCATCATAATACTTTTGCATTTAGAGTGATCATTATCTTCATCTTCCCTTCTGCTTTAATGGACATTTTTCCGGGTTTACCAAGGGCAGCTGGTTGCCCCTTAGTTCTTTTTCCTCCACTCTTCATCTTCCTGGGCATCCTTTGTGGTGAGACCAATTTTTTTCATATCATCTAACACCTCCTTTAACCATGAGTTCTTAACCTCATCCCCTTATCCTCCATCTTGGTTCACCTTTTCATCCAATCGTCCACTCCACATGTCCAAACCACCAAGATCTGTTTATCCTCCGCACAGCAACTACCTTCTCCATAACTAGTATTTCTCCTAATTTGGCACTCATTGTCCTATTTCTCCATGACACTCTATACATTTATCCGACCATTCTCATATCTGTTGTTTCCAGCACTGTTTCATGTTCTACCTTCATTATCCATGTCTAACTCCCATACAACTTTTCACACAACTTTCATGAATTTTGTTCTTCAATACCAGAGAGACTAATTTTAGAAGCCAGAATTGGGGGCAGCTACCTAAATGTCCTCCAACTTCTTACCATCGCTATCACTCAGTGCATTTACACGCTCACATATAATCAGGTTAAGGTGAATAACCCAGTTAAGGCACAAATATGCAAGTAATCGTCTGAAGTTCTCCGTTGTAAAAACGCTCTGACGTCATTAAACTGTGCAAAAAAGAGAGAAACAGCATCATCGGCTGTCATGAATCCAAAAATAAGCACAACACCTCTTTAGAAAAGATTTGTTATTCAGCTGCAGTCGTTTCCTGTTTTCAACCCCGAATGCCCCCTACAGGTTGCTATTCACTGTGCAGCCAATAATCTTTTAGTATAACATGTCAGTTTGTAAAGTCCAGTAGAGATTGGTGCAAGAACTTTTGCCCTGCCACGGAGCAGACATCTGCCCCAGAGTTACTGCATCGGCCAACTCCAGAGGAACGCCCAATTCGTAGCATTTTCTGTTAAGTTGTTTCCATTTAATCGTTATGAGAGACTTCTTAAACAAATTCTCATCTGCAGCAGGATTCATCTTACCATATTTATTTTATTCTTAGGTTGTCTCTGAAACATAATCAGTGTGCACTCTTAAGAAAAAACCACACACACATACATATCATTTATAACATTATCTAACTCTGGTATAAACAACGTCTTGAAGATATGAGTGGCATAGATTTGTATTTTAATAAATAATTATTTGGACATCTTCTCTTTCTGACTGTTCTTACTGTGTAGATTGCACTTACAGTACTATAAAGAACTTCATTTAAAGAATCAGTGAAGTCACAAGTTGAGTCTAATTATTCAACACCTCCATAACAACCTGTGATCATTTTCTTGTAATTTATAAATATGTTTAGTAAAACTTATGCTTTGTTTGTAGGTTTGTGTTACCGGATTGCATGCAGCAAATACTATTCTGCTTGGCTCTGCAATTGAGCCCTGCAAAGAACCTGCTACATGTTCTTCTTACCTTACACCCAGTGCTGCTGGAATAACATTTTCTGTTTTTTACTACAATAAGATATACGTTAGGTTGCTCATTATTTTAGAGAATTAATCAGGCAATTTAACACACATTACTTTCAATGTGTGTAGCGTGCGGCTGAGGCCCTTGCCCGGCCAGGACACCTTCATGCTGGCAAGACCGGGGAGCCAGCGTGGCCTGAGCGTTTCCTCCCCCGGGATGCTAGATGGCAGCCCTTCTGGGTTGCAGTGATGCCTTGGACTCCCGCAGGGCTCCATGGGAGTTGGAGTGTGGTGCAGCCCTGTTGGGATGAGCCCTTATGGGCAGTTCTTCCGCTACACCCGGAAGTGCTGCCAGAAATAAATCATCAGCACCTGGAGCACTTCTAGGTGCCTAATAAAAGGAGCCAGCAGCCACTACTCGGGGAGCCAGAGTCCAGAGGAGGAGGACGAAGCTTGCTGGAGGGAGAGTGGAGGAGAAGGAAAGAGAAAAGATAAGAAAAGTATTGGGATTGTGTGTGTGCTTACTGCTTGGACTGTGTTGTGCCTGTGGGAACGGGGAAGGCGTTGCCCACAGGCAGAAAAAAGAAAATAAAAACATTTATTTGTTTTAAAAGTGTGCCTCCCGTGTCTGTCTGTGTTGAGTCAGGCGCTGGTATAGTGCCTTTGTCACACGTGTTACCCTACAGCTTTCGAGATTGTGTAGCTAAGCTTAGCACTGTATGTTCAGGTCATCAACATAAATTTAGCAATTTCTGAAACACTCAGACAGATTATTCAGCCACGACAAGACTTAGAACTGATTTGTGGCACAGCCACATCTTCGTCCCTAAACTTTCACAATTCCCATCTGCTATCCTGACCACCGTTTGTGCTTCTGACATCGGCACTCATACTAAACATTTATCTACACCTAACTTTCTCAGTGTTACTTGTGTATAAACACACTACACACTACACAAAGCATTAAACAATAATTGTATCCACCAAGGGACAGTGAATGAGGTGAATCATCAGTTCAACAATCGTGGTCATATGATATCTCCAAAGGGAATCATATAAACAGGAAAACAAGACACAAGCAAAAATAAACTTTTTCAAATGAAGGTAACATAAAAGATAAACCAGGGCGGCATGGTGGCGAATTGGTAGCGCTGCTGCCTCTCAGTAAAGGAGAGCTGGGTTCACTTCCCGGGTCCTCCCTGCATGGAGTTTGCATGTTCTCCCCGTGTCTGCATGGGTTTCCACCAGGCGCTCCAGTTTTCTCTCACAGTCCAAAGACATACAGGTTAGGTGGATTGGCGATCCTAAATTGGGGTGGGTGTGTGTGCCGTGTGGTGGGCTGGCACCCTGCCCAGGGATTTCTTCCTGCCTTGCGCCCTGTACTGGCTGGGATTGGCTCCAGCAGACCCCCGTGACCCTGTGTTAGGATATAGCGGGTTGGATGATGACTGACTGACTGACTAAAATATAAACCACAGAAATAATATGAAAAAATGTATAAAATGCACAAGTATGCACGTATAACAACATGTTAATATAACATAGACTGGCAACGGAACAGATACATGGCAGCAAAATATCATAAAACCAAAATATATTAACAATAAATTAACAAACAAATAAAGCCGCTGCAAGTTATGGTGCCCCATCTGATTGGTTCCTGCCATGCTGCAGAAGTGGATTCCAGTTCTAAGTGATCCTAAACTAGATTAAACAGGTTTGTAAATGGAGAATGGATTGTGTAAAATTCCTGAGATCATTCTGTGTGTTTTTTCAATAAAACGGTAGTTTGGTTTGGAGACAATAGCACTGACAAAAAGACAGAAGGCAGAGCTGAAAGTGTTAGAGTTGAAGATGCTATGATTTTCACTTGGAGTAACGAGGGTAGACAGGATTAGAAATGAGTACATTAGAAGGACAACACAGGTAGGACAGTTGGGTGACCAAGTGGCGAGATTCAGATGTGCAGAAGAGAGATGAAGTTTACATCGGGAAAAGAATGTGGAGGCTGGAACCACTAGGCAAGAGGAAGGCCAAAGATGAGGTTTAGGGATGTGCTGAGGGAAGACATGAGGGCAGTTGGCGTGGCAGAAAATGATGTAAAAGACAGGGATAGATGGAGATGGATGATCCTCAATGGCAACCCTTAAATGGGAGCAGCCAAAAGAAGAAGAAGATTTTATGTGATATTGAGGTTAAGCTTGGCCAATATATATTTGAAGTATTTGTACAGAAAACTAAACTAAATAAACCAGGGTTAACATATTAAAAATATCACCCTAAATTATATTTATCAACAAAAATAAATGGAAAGGAATAAAGATTTTTTAATGTTCAATAAGGCATGGGAATGTCACCATAGCACAGACTTTTCACATCTATTAACAGAGGACTCTCTCAATCATTCTTCATTAAACTCTGAGTCCATGTAGGCAGTTAATAATTTATTTTTCTTCTGTGCCATCTCATTTTACCTGTGTAATTAATTTTATTTCTAAATGACTTAATCAGATTTACTTTCTAAATGGTCAAAGTTTACTTTGGGCTTTTCTTTGCAAGATATTCAATTTCAATCAAATTAACCGCCTACAAATTGTCTTGTTTAGCTTTTTCACATCCCCTGATGGCTTAACTTATTGATATTTGGTGTCATCTTGATTGACAAGTACAAGTTACTCTCTAGGGTAATAATAACCATTATATGATTTCAAGAAGATCTGTTTTCCATACAAATAGAGCATTTTCCCCACTCTAAACAATTTTTAATTTAAACAGAGCAGACTACACTATTGGTCATCTTCGCAGACTGGGATTTGCATCTATATGAACGTATTTAATTATTTAAAGCTTTAGAGCAATACAAACAATGTCATTTGATTTAGACCTTTACATTTTAAAACTCTGTAAAAATATCTAAAAGCATTGTGGCTGAGTGTGGGAATGACAGTTCTAAAGCAGTAAGAAATTCTGGGGCGCCAACCATGCTGTCCCTTTTATAAACCAAGGACAAAGCAAAACAAAAGAACAGAAAAGACGCTCTTCTGTGTGTGGAAAATTCCGGAAAATAAATTGCTGGGTGGGCTTTCACTCTCTACTAGTTGAGCTCTGTCCAGCGTGTCACTTGAGCCAGTAATGACACTTCATTCTTCAATGCCTGAGATTTTATAGCAGCTGGACCATAAGGACAGCGGTGGGGTCACATCCTTTCACTGGGCAGCTTCTTGGCACAATGGAGAAAGAATTAGGTGACAATGTTAGTGGCAGCACCCCTTCTCATCTCGGTGGATTATTACATACCTTGACCGAGTCTGCAAGGAGGATCTCTGATGTGCATGAATCACAGCAGTTGTCCAGTTCACATAAAAGACAACAGAAATGATAAAACAACAATGATTTGAGAAGGAGAGCAAAAGGCATGATTGCCTTTTCTGGAATAGCAATTTTCTTGTGTCAATGTGGCCACTATCAGCGTCTCAGTTCCATAAACATGCGCACAGCTCGAAAGTAGAGTTCAAGCTAGGGCTGCAGTCCTAATGTATTAAATCTTTAACAGCATATTTAGATGTGAGAAGGAATTCAGTTATTTGACCTTCCTGATTCAGACATGGAAGACGTCTTTGTTCTCTGCTATTGTCCTATTACATTCTTTGCCCCTTCTTTAGCAAGTACAGGCAATACAATCAATTTGCAGAGTGGCAACGCCACACATCCAAGCCAGCATTTATAGATCTGGGGCCTCATGAATGAAACTTTGCTTTGACTCCATGGTAAAATTTTGCTAAAAATTTTGCATAAAATGGTGTACGCACACACACACACACACAAAGGATTTATATAACCATAGGCCATGTCAGTCAGTCATTTTCTAACCCCGCTGAGTCCTGAACAGGGTAGGGGGGAACTGCTGGAGCCTATCCGAGCTAGCAAAGAGTGCAAGGCAAGAATAAACCATGGATATGGTGGGGCAAACACACACACACCACACACACACACACCCCAATGCCAATCTAGAATTGCCAGTTAACCTAACCTGCATGTCTTTGGACTGTGGGAGGAAACTGTGGGAAGAAACTGACACAGACACGGGGAGAACCTGTAAACTCCACGCAGTGAGGACCCAGGAAGCAAATCCTGGTCTCCTTACTGTGAGGCGGCAACTCTATCACTGTGCCACCATGCTGCGCCCATGTGATGAGCCATGTTCCCTTATTAATCTCAAAAAATAAGCATGTGCTTTTAGCCACTCCCTGTCAGTAACCATATATGTAAGAAAAACACCTTCTTAATATTCATGATTTAATCAGGGTGGCACCATTGTTTCTTTGCAGTAAAGAGACCAGATGCGTTGGCGTTTGCATGTTCTCCCCATGGTCTGTGTTGGTTTCTTCCGAGTGCTCTGGTTTTCTCCCACTGTCCATAGACATGAAGGTTAGATGGACTGGTGATGCCAAATTGGCCCCCGACTGTGTGCTTGGTGTGTTGAGGTGGGTGTGTGTGTTCACCATGGGATGGACTATTGCCCTGTTCAGGGTTTGATTCCTTCCTTGCGCCCTTTGTTTGCTGGGTAAGGCTCCAGCATCTCCACACAGCCTTGTTCTGGATTAAGTAGGTTAGAAAAATAACATGACGGACGTGATCTAATATAAATATAAATTTGCCCGTGTTCCTGAGTGGCCATTTTGCTACAAACCATGAAAGAACAAATGAACTAAAAGACAAAAAAACAAAACTTATGTGAATGTGTACTTGAGGTATTACTGACTGAAGTGGTGAATCACAACAACATTCTTTTTTCTGGTCTCTCTACAGGAGTCACAAATAAACGAACATGAAAAAAACAGGAGTGGGAGCAGCCGAGTGGAGAGAGCAATAGAAATTTGCCAACATGCACTGCCCAGACCAGAATTTGAATTTGTAAAAAAACTAAAATAATTTTGCAAAGTAAATGTCAATGTTGCAATGCTAGTCTCTTTACATATCATTCAAATCTCTTTCAATTGCCATTGCACTAATGTCCTGAGGCCATCCATGTTTCTGCGCTATGGTGTGCAGCACTACACAACCCATCACAAAATGGCAAACCTTTATGAGGGTGAACAGCAGTGTGCTGCCTGACAAATCCAAACACCACCATCTACACTTTAAGGAACCAACGGTCCATTCTTTCACCAAGTGCCTTTCATTATATTTCCACTTCTGCAAAGAAAGACCTGAGGGAGATTATGCAATTTTTTTCTAATGTACTAAACTTGATTGTTATCCTATCAATTAGGCGTACTTACCAAGAAGCCAACCATCACACACAGCATGACACTGAAGTCTGCTTCCCACACTTCTAGATAAAATCAAGGGATTGTGGGCTGAGCTGAGCAACAATGTTAGTCAGGCACATTTGAGCATCACATATTAGTTGTATACTGATTGAATGAAAGTAAAGGGATTTGAACTGTCAACCATTCCAGATACCAGCACAGATCCTTAGCCACAGAGCGGCCACTCCACTTCATTTACAGTATCTTAATGTCCAGCCTCCTGCCATCCAAGTAAATTATTCAATTCAACTACCTGTTTCCTCTCATCTAGGAAGTCATTCTCAATGGTCACCGCTTGTTTTTTCCCTAATGGAATCCCAAATGTTGCTCTGATTTGGTGCTTTCTTTACTTCAACTAGGGGGCTCTGCACCCTGCTCATTTTGCTTGCCCACCCTGGGTTTGGTTTACCGGATATACAATTTAAAGAGATTGTTATTTTCATGGGAATTGTTACATATGCATTATTTTCACTTTTACTTTAAAACTTCTGTGAAAACAATACTTGTCCTTTATTTCCAGCCCCGGGTGTGGTTAAATCTTTTTTGCAGAACGTATAAAGTTGCTTGTGTTGTGCAGGGGGGGCGGCTGAACGCATGCTAAGGAGATGCTGTTGGATCATCTGCTGTCTTTCTGCTGCTGCTGCTGGCGAGCTGCGTGTTCTTTTTGTCGCACTGCGTGTTGATCATTTAAAAGCCTGTACAGCAGCTTCCTTTTGCCACTTTGTGTCTCTACCGCTTGTGTTGTGAAGGTGGGGCTGAACGCACGCTAAGGAGTTGCAGTAGGATCATCTGCTGGCTTGTTGCTGTTGGCGAGCTGCATTTTCTGCTTGTCACGCTTTGCATCGATCATTTCAAATCCTGTACAGAAGCTGTCCT
>JANRMT010062806.1:107079564-107138962 GCA_026402145.1 Polypterus bichir lapradei | reverse complement strand
CCCCCCCCCCCCCCCCCCCCCCCGAACGCACGCTAAGGAGAAGCGGTTGGATCATCTGCTGGCTTCCTGCTGCTGTTGCTGGCAAGCTGCATGTTCTGCTTGTCACTTGTTGTTGTTTTAAGAGCTGAGAACACATAATGTCTGTCTGCCAAAAGCATTCCAACAACTGCTAGGTTAGATGTCCGTGAACTTGTTTTAAATGTTGTCTCACTGCCTTATCTCACATGACGTTAAAGTATCTCTCGCGGGACGTCAAATTATCTTCGCGTGACGTTAAAGTGTCTCGCGGGACGTCAAATTGTCTTCCGAGAAGATCACATCTCGTCTCCCAAGTCTCCCTCCCAGGATTTTTTTTTATAATAGAGAGATAATTTGCTTTACTGATCATTTTTTCGTTGTTTAAGAGTCAGACACATATTAGAACTAATAAAAGTAGACTGTCTTCTACTTTGATTTCTTCAGAATAGCCAACTTTGTGGAATATTTTGTAATGCCATTAAATAAATTAATGCTGTGTTTCATTTCATATGTATCTCATATTGATAGAAATACCCTGTTATTGTTTAGAATAACGGCAGTGTGTACCTTAACTGTAACATGACTGCCAAATTTATAGATATCATAAAACAAAAAAAAAAGGTCATGCCTATCTATATTAGGAGAAGCAGTTCAGCTCTTATTTACTAGCTTCTTTCAAACTTCACACAAAGTTTATAACACAATTCATCATGGTACATTACAGGTCAGTCCCAGTAAGGTGCCATATTGTAAGTTAAGAATTCATACTGTTTCAATTTATAATGATGATGGATGTCCTGCGTGATGTGTGTGTTGACACGTTAATGAAACGAGACATCATGGACTGAAATATACCACCTGCATAAAACGAACATTATTCTGAACAACACTATAGCTAGTGTTAAAAAATGTTCTGTCTAAAATACAAGCAGTGAACATTTGAAGTAATATATCAGCAGATCTACAATACAAACAAGAATAACTGGAAAGCTTTAAGTCGCCTCAGCATGGCTTTGTCTATTACACAGCACTAAGCATCAAATCCAGAAATATCAAATCTGACACTTGGATCAATGAATTCCATTATGTGTTTCTTGCTATAGATGGACTGGTCTTGATATATTTTCCCGTCTATGAAGCAAAAGGTTGTATTAGCTATAGTTTCATCATGTTTCTGTTATATACACTGAAGTCTTAGAAAATAAAATGCTTGCATAGACAGAATTTGGTAGAAATCCAGCATTGGTAAGTGGTGTGTTGTAAATATTTGAAAATGCCTGTTTGTCAGGACTCTAAAGTGGCTTGACCTGCAAAAACGAGAAGCACAACAAACCTTAAAAGCATGCTGTGTGCAATGGATTCTACTCTATATCACTATCAAATTCACTGGATTACACTATTTGCATTATTAAAGCAATACAAAGGTTTGCCTCCTTTAAAGTTCTTTTCTAGCATGTGACTGCTTTTCAGAGGATTCAGTAGTGGTAGTCGTGTTGATGAATTGAAACATGCAAAGTTCAATAATAAATAGTAATTTATGTGCTTCTGTAATCTGTAAGCATATTATTTTTTTAGAAAAAAAAAACTTAGCTTATTAAGACAATAGAGCAAGTAAATCTGTCCAAACAGACACCGTAAGAAAGAACTGGAAAACCAAGTAGACAAGGCTTTGATGGACAATTTAGCCAGGATTTCGGCATAAACCCTACTCTTTTCGAAAGATGCCCAAGGATCTTTAATGACCAGATTCAGTCAGAACCTTGGTTATACATCTTTTTACAGCACAGTGTCCCCAACACTGCCCTGGGGCATGCAGACTACAGGTTAAGCACCGCTTTCCAGCCTCACCAATGCCTCTTCCAGCAGTAACCCCATATTTTCCTAGATGGTTTTTCATCCAAAAACTGGCTGGGCTTGAACATGCTTAGATTCAGGTGGATGATCTCTTCTGAAGCACAGGTTTGAATACATAGTGGGAGGTCTGAAAATTGAATGTACTCCTTATTAGAAGGACTTAGGAGTCGTAGTGGGCACACTATTAACTGCAAGACTGTGTTCAGAAGCCATTCAGAAGGCTAATGGAATGTCAGATTATATAGCACCTTGATGTGTGGAGGTTCTGCTCAAGTCTTTATAACACACTGATGAGGCCTCATCTGGAGTACTGTGTGCAGTTTTGGTCACCAGGCTACAAAAAGGACATAGCAGCACTAGAAAAGGTCCAAAGAAGAGGGACCATGGTGATTCCAGGGCTACAGGGGATGAGTTGTGAGGAATGATTAAAGGAGCTGAGCCTTTTCAGTTTAAGCAAAAGGAGATTAAGGGGAGATACGACTGAAGTATTTAAAATTATAAAGGGAATTAGTCCAGTGGATTGAGACTTTAAAATGAGTTCATGAAAAACACAAAAAGTTGGAAACTTGTTAAGGGTAAATGTTGAACAAACATTAGGAAGCTTTTCTTTACGTAGAGAACCATAGACACATAAAATAAGTAACTAAGTAGTGTGGTAGACAGTAGGACAGCTTCCAGTGACCCAGCATGACTTGTGGGGAGCACATCAGGGTTTTTTAGGAACAAGGGTGGTCTTCTTTCGACAGCACCCATGGACCCCAACAGTGCTGCACTTCGGGACTCCAGTTCCCATGAACCCCTGCAGGTGTCCAAGCCTCCAGCAGACCACTTTCACCTAACGTACAGGGGATGGAACTGCTCCTGACCTCCAGCTTCTGCTCGTCCATCCCCTGGCACCTTCCTTCATGGTAGGAGGTCATTCTGTCGTCCAGGCTGGGATGATAGTCTGTCCTCCATGGCACTAAAGTTCTTCTCAAGTTCAGTCCTTGATGCCCGCTGTGGCTGCAGGTTTTTGTTCCAACCAGTTTCTCAATCCATCAGTCATTTTTACCTTTAATGTATCTACTTGTTTAATTAGTTGTCCCATTCTATTTTTTTTTTTTTTTTGCATTTAGTAAAATGCAGTAGTGTCAGATTTACACTTACAGGAAGTTAAGACATATCTGTATTTTTTTCATCCATCCATTATCCAACCCGCTATATCCTAACTACAGGGTCATGGGGGTCTGCTTTTTTTCTGTATCTTTAAATGGGTACTTTTTAAATTCATTTTAATCCTGGGAAGTTTGCTCTCTTAATTGTATCTGAATACACACAATTAATGACAAGCAGAGCAGACGCCAGCACAAATGGTTCTGAAAAGAGCAACTACTTCTTCATCTAGCACATATAAATCCCTGCTTAATTCAGTAAAAATATAGCAGAACCAGTTTGTATTTTCTGGATGGATGCAAAAAACACAGAAACTGCGAAATAACTGCTTGCTTAATTAAGAAAAGAAATGGGATGGGACAAAAACTTGCTGCTACAGTGGGGTCACCAACTTGAGAACCCCCGTTTTACACCACTACAGTCATCTCTTGGCACTGCCCACAGTGTTCTAAGGCTTCTGTGCAGCTGCTCGGCTATGGAAATCCATTTCATAGATCTCCTGATGAACAATTCTAATGCTGATGTTGCTTCCAGAGAACTTGTCTGGAGCTCCGTTTGTGCGTGACGCCACAGAGGACAGGCGATTTTTACACACTGTGTGATTCAGCCCTTGATGGTCCCTCTCTGTGACTTTGTGTGGTCTACCACTTTGTGCCTAACCTGTTGTTGCTCCTCAACACTCCAACTTCACAGTAATATCACTTACAATTAACCAGGGCAGATCTACCAGAGCAAACTTCATATACGGACTTGTGGCAAAGGGGACATCCCATGACACTGCCATGTTTAAAGCCACTGAGCTTTTAGCAGGACCCATTCTAATGCCAATGCTTTTCAGATTTCAACAGCTAATGCTCCTGGATACAAAAGTACATATGAGGCTGGCCCATTTTTTATTATTGCTGGGAACTTGTTATACATTGGTTTAAATATCCTCAACTAGATGTATTTGCTACACTTCTCATTTTTTCAATAATCTCAACCAACAACAGGCTTATGCCAGAAAGACACAAGATCAGGCATTACTTACATTACTCATCTGAATCCTACACTCACAGGCACTTTTTCTTCTTTGGGTTTTTCAGAACCCACAACATGTAAAACAGTGTTGTCACTATACAATTTTTTAACTTTCTGTAACTATTCATTACTGTGTACTTCTTGGAGAAATGTTATACAAAACATCATTGCAAAATGCCATTTTGAGGGCCAGCTGCCTGTGTGCTAGGAAGCAGGACACTTCAGATTAAATAGAGAATAATCTGCAGACATTTTCTGTCATTTTCGACAGCCCTTGTATATGGAATTCCATGTGACCCATATCTTTAGTGAAATAAGAGCTTTCTTGTATACTTGGATACTTTAAAATCCTGACTAAGAAGGCATCTTCTACATAAAGAAGTCATCTTCCAGGCTTTCACAAGGCACTGCATGCATTTTATTATTGTACTGTAAGTTGAAGGATGAGAAAGCTGTGTGTTTTTAATGCCAGGCCTGCTTATTCTAGCAAAAGGCATTACGTCTTTACTGGTCGCCTCATTTGTTGCTAAGGAAGATTAAAGATCTATAATCAAGATTTATTACTTAGCTGAACACTCCAGTGCTAGAATACAAGGTTTACTATCATACTGCTTTTTATTAGCTTAATACATTTTACAACAGCAATTGCATCATCATGTGGCCTTTTGAATGCCTGAATTCTAAATATTTCTGCATTATGAGTTAAGCAAAATCAGAAATATAAATCACTAAAATGAAACATAATCATTACTATAACCAATATTAAGATACAATTACTATTTGAACTAGTATAAATCTTGTCATCGAGTTTGGAAATGACACAGCGCAGGGATGTAAAAATTTGGGATGCCAGCTGAGTCATCGCATTTAATTCCAAGAAAACAAAAACAAAAAATAGACTTCAATGATGCGGTCAAAACAGCATGTATTGGGCATTAAAAAAACAACCTTGGAAGGCAAGATTTAGTTCTCTTTGGTGGGTGTTTTGTTCGGGAGAGAGCTCTGTCCTTCGGCGAGCTCTGTCCATCACAGATGCCCTCTTTCTGGGGAGCCTGGATTTTATAGTGCTTCGACCGACTGGCAGGGGCAGAGTAAGTGGCCCTCATGGGTCATCTTATTGGAACTGTGCAGGGAAAGGGAGATGACATCGTTAGCAACAGTGACCCCTCTCATCCCAGATAGATATGACATACCTCTGAAGTGTTTGGAAGGTGCTCCTCCAACATGTATCTGTGACAATCCATATGTGTGCTTTGGAGACAGCTTAAGGGCTCTGGTGATGATAACTGTACGCTGAACCACAGGTTGGTGCTCTTTGTAAATGACTTCTGTTCGGGGGGCCCCCCCCCCCCCCATATTGAAGACTGAGAGTAATTCTTCCTTGAATGTCACTTCCATTATTCATCCAACAGGACCCTCGCCTTCCTACGTAAAAGCCAATAGTTCTTTGAGTTACTTCTATTTTCAATTCTTGTGTGCTATGGTTTTCGTGCAAACCTTCAGTTATACCACGTCACCAGGGTGGTGCCTCAACCCTTTCATGTTGTTGTGTATTATTTTAATTTATGTAACCTGACTATAATTTTTTTTAAATAAAATCAACAAAAAACAAGTTTACTCATATGTTATACATGCAAGGCGGTGTAGGAGTAACTGAATATGGTACGGTAGTGGTGATGGTAGACTATTAAGCAGACGTGTGCTACTCCACTCTAAGATTGTACTAGCCCAGGGGTCCTCAATCCCAGTCCTGGAGAGCCGCAGTGGCTGCAGGTTTTTGTTCTGACCTGGTTGCTTAATTAGAAAGCAATTCTTGCCAATAAAGCACTAACAAGCTATGAAATTAAATTAACTCTGCTATGTCAGGTCATTCTCATATCCTAGATTTTCTTTCCCTTTCTATCATGCAAATGATTTGAAGGCTAAAATGGACGAGTAATTCTCAGTCCTTCACTTTTTTCTCTTCATTTTTCTTCCAAGTATTTAATTAAACCCAATAGTGCAGATAAATACACACAGGTGTAAATGTAAATAAGCTAAATGGAGAAATGCTGCTCTCTCTTGTCATTTGCATGTTATTGATAATAAGGAGCAATTAAAATAGCTGTTTAAGACAAAATTAAGCAATAAGGGCTCAAAATCACTAAAGTGAAGCAGAAGTGTTACTTTAGCAATAAGTGCTTTTTATTAATCAACTGGGTTGGAGCAAAAACCTGCAGCCACTGCGGCTCTCCAGGACCGTGATTGAGGACCCCTGTACTAGCCCAACTTACTCATGCTTTTTCGACGGGCAATGATAGATGACTGACTAGCAGCACGCGTCTGCTGCTGTCCCAATTAAGCGGAATGTTGTTCCTATTAACTGTTTAAATTATGTATTAGTTTATTAGTTTGGTTTTTGTTCCTTGAGATTTGGCATAAATAAGCGGCTGCCCCAATTAACCAGTGGCCCAATTAAGCGGAATCAACTGTATATATATTGTCACAAAAAGACTCTAGACAGTCAGAAAGGTTTGGGGCGGCCACCTGTATATTATGATCCTGACTGCAAAAGGGTGAAAATTGATTGTGTTGTTTACCAGCTTTCAAAACAGAACTGAATACTTAGGGGTACGATGGCAGTTTTAAGGGGTGGTGGAGGAAATGATGTCATGTATGCCGGAGTCGGAAGTGACGACATCAGAGGTACCAGAGCAGAAAGTGATGTCATCAGAGGTGCCAGAGCTGGAAGTGACGTCATCAGAGGTGTCGGAAGTAACATCATCAGAGGTGCCGGGACCTGGCGGGATTTACCGGGAATGGTCTGTAAGGAACTGAGAGAGACAGTTAGCACACGCTGCCACTCCCTGGTCTGATGTAGTATTACACTTACTCAAGCCCTTTAGCTGTCTCCTAATTGCACGTGTGTAACTATATATATATATATATACAGTGGAACCTTGGTTTACGAGTAACTTGGTTTACGAGTGTTTTGCAAGACGAGCAAAAATTTTTAATAAATTTGGACTTGATAAACGAGCGATGTCTTGCAATACGAGTAGTATGGATACACTTTGTCTGCTGAGCGTCATGTGATCACAACTGAGCTGATGGTGGTTCTCTCTCTCTCCTTATCTCGCTCGCTCACCCGCCCAGCATGTCTCTCTCTCTCTCTCCTTATCTCGCTCGCTCACCCGCCCAGCGTGTCTCTCTCTCTCTCTCCTTATCTCGCTCGCTCGCCCACCCAGCGTGTGTCTCTCTCTCTCTCCTTATCTCGCTCGCTCGCCCAGCGCGTCTCTCTCTCTCTCTCTCCTTATCTCGCTCGCCCAGCACGTCTCTCTCTCTCCTTATCTTGCTCGCTCACTTGCCCAGCGCGTCTCTCTCTCTCTCTCTCTCTGGCAATCGTCTCCTATTCTCCGTCTGAGTCTGTGTGCCTCACTCATATAGTCCACATCCGTACGAGCGTATACTGTTTACTACAGCATTGTGACTGTGTGTGTGTGCGCTGTGAAGTGCGAGTCCCCATCTTGCTCCCCAAAACATGAAGCTGAGTCTCAGTACTTTAACACCAGCTTTATTCAGCTTGAAACAGCAACAGCGCTGTTATTTATTGTAGCGGGATCTTTATAATGTTCCTTGTATGACCCATTGACGACAGGCGCTTATAGCATGTCTGCGATCTTTTTGGATGCGCTTATATGGCGAACTGCTACAGCGCTGGGAGACTGCGATTGCTTTGGGACACTCTTCCGCGTGTCGTCCTGTTGGGTGGAATCCCATATGAGTTTAGAAACTCACACCAGCCATGATTCTTTTTAAAGGTAAAGTGCAGGTTAATTTGTATTATGTATTTTACTTTATATTTTGTATTAATCATTTTTATATGAATAGTTTTGGGTTGTGGAACGAATCATCTGAGTTTCCATTATTTCTTATGGGGAAATTCGCTTTGATATACGAGTGCTTTGGATTGCGAGCAAGTTTCTGGAAGGAATTATGCTCACAAACCAAGGTTCCACTGTATATATATATATATATATATATAGAATGGTTGAAATAGTTTTACTGTCAAATAATGCAAATATATATATACTAGCTGTGTAAGCCCGTGCTGTGTAAGGCCTGGGGTCAGAGAAACTATTGAAATTGTCAAAAAAATATGAAATTTAGAGATGCCAGGTAATTGAAAGGAACTGCTCTAGGTATCTTTCTCCTAGTAGGATTTGTTTTGCTGATGTGCTCGCATCGCTTTTGCATTAGCGGCTAAGCGACATTGTCTTTCTTCTATGGTTTCGTTTTGCCGATGTGCTGGCATTGCTTGTGTTATTAGCGGCTAAGCGAGTTTCCATTTCTTCGGTGGTAGAGCCCTTACCCCATCTCCACCTCTCACTTCCAGGCTGGACAGACAGACAGACACATTTCCACACATAGACATTTATATATAAGATATACCTGTATATATATATATATATATATATATATATACACACACATACGTGTGGCATTCAATAACTTATCTATGTCAAGAGAAAAGAAAAGAGTTTTCAAAAAAGTTTTGTTTTATTTTTCGATATAGTCTCCTGATAGCCCGATACACTTCAGCAATGACTTTAACCCCTTTGATAAACAAATCCTCAGTTTGACCATCAAACCAGGACATCACAGCTGCATTGATGTCTTCATCACTTGAAAACTGCTGTCCACTGAGAAATTTCTTCAAAACTTGGAACAGGAAATAATCTGGGGGAGGTCAGGACTGCAGAGTGGATGGTTCAGCTGCTGGAACCCACATTTTCGACATGACATGACATGTGAACAGGTGCATTGTCATAAAGAAGCAGCATGCCTGCTGTGAGTTTTCCTGGTCTTTTCTCCTTGATTGACTCCCGCAAAGCGATCATTGTGTTGGTGTAACTCTCCCTGGTTATGGTAGTCTTGTGTGGCATGAACTCCAGAAGCAAAAGTCCTTGAGTATTCCAAAAACAGTTGCCATGACTTTGCCTGCAGATTTTTCTGTTTTTAATTTTTTTGGGGTGGGGGATGACTTGTGCTTCCATTGCATTGACTCCACTTTGGACTCAGGATTTCTGTGATTGACCCGAGTCTCATCTCCAGTCATCAAACAATGAAAAAAAATTCACTTTGTCTTCACAGAGCATCTCCAAGTTCTCCTGACAGCACTGGAGCCTTCATGGCCTTCTGACATGGCATCGGCATTTTTGGAATCCATCTTACACTGACCTTTGACGTGCCCAACTTTTCATGAATTATTTTCCAAACTGTATCTGCTGAGATGCCCATTTCTCCTGCAATTCAGGAAACCTTAATTTGTCTGTCTAACAAAATTAAACCCTCCACATTTTTGCACGTTTCCACAGGCCACCAGTGTGAGGGTCATCTTCAATGGATTCTCTTCCCCCACTTAGACTGCTTGCTCCAAACTTTTTCTTTGTAGGGTGATGGGCCAGACTCACCATAAACTGCAGTCATGCGTTCATGGCTCTCCTTTGGCTTTTTCCCTTCTGTTTTGAGAAATTTTATCACATGGAGCCTTGTGAGAGTCTGAGGTACCGCTGCAACACAGGGGGGCTGCCACCTAGCACTCCGGGGGAGCTAATGCTCTGGATACCCTCTCTCCCTGAGTCCTTCCAGCGTAAAGGCATCCTGGCCGGGCAAGGCCCTAGCCACACATCACACTATGTACTAAAAATCCTCAAAGGCATTGATAAAGTTGATCCAACGGAATTCTTTCAGCTTAACTATTTTAGGGTAGATGTCAAAGTTTTTCGACACATAGCCCTGAGGGTGGATGTCGGCTAACATTCAGGGTCAGAGGGTGAAAAAAAACAGTAAATGATGATAAAACTCACTGTTACGTTATAGGTAGACCTCCTTTGCTAGGAGAACTGTTAGACCTGAGGACTTCACAGACACTTATGGAACTCCAATTTTGATGAAAACGAAAGACAGGTACCTGCATCAGTTGTTCAGTCCCCAGCTGAACATAGTGCTGAATACACCCTTGTAGCTGACACACCTATGGCAATGTTCGCCCAGGGAGGACCACACAGACATATATCCATGGGAGGATAACTGGCAACTGGACTTCAGCAAACGGCATGGCGTGCTAGTGAAAACAACGGATTACCAGCCACTGGACTAATTCAAGCTGTTTTTTTTCCAGAAAGTGCCTTTCTGCTTATGAGTGATAAGACAAACAGTTATGTAGTAATTATGTGAATTTACATACTTTAGGGACGCACTGAAAATAAAACACAGCCCTGGGACAAAAGGAAAAAAAACATAATGAGCCCTAAAAGAGTTAAGGGTGAATCACATAGTCAAAGACATGGGAGAAATGAAGAAGAAAAGCATTTAGTTCCGAGAAGCATTTCTTTACTGAAAGAATTCTGAGATTCTGGAACAAACTACCTGGACATGTACTTGAAGAGAAACTTTGACAACCTCTAAGAAGAATCTGGATGGGATATTGGGACAGCTTAGCTATTAGATGACTGGTGGGCAAAGTCGCTCCCGGACGGCCGCAGTGGCTGCAGGTTTTTCTTCCAACCTGATTGCTTAATTAAGAAACACTTGTTACTCAAGTAACACTTCTTCTTCATTTTAGATATCTCGTTTGTTAAGATTTTTGAACCCTTATTTCTTATTTTAGTCTTAAACAGCAGTATTCTCAGTTTTTAACTGCTCTTTATTAGCAATAAGATGCAAATGACAGAAGAAACCAGCAGTTCTCCATTTAGCTTGTTTCCATTTACACCTGTACGTATTTATCGTGCACTATTTAGTTTAATTAAATACTTGGAAGCAAAGTGAAGAGAAAAAAAGTGAAGGACTGAGAATTACTCATTTGTTTTGAACTTCAAATCATTTGGATGATATCCAAATCTAGGATATAAGAATGACATGACATGGCAGAGTTAAGGCACCAACAAGCCATTAAATTACATTATTGGCAAGGATAGTTTTCTAATTATGCAACTGGGTTGGAACTAAAACCTGCAGCCACTGCGGCCCTTCAGGACTGACTTTGCCCACCCCTGTATTAGATAAACACATGAGTTTGATGGACTGAATGATTTCCTTTCATTTGTCAAATTTCTTATGTTCTTGTGTTTTCATAGCAAATTAATCCTTATTATTAAAAGTATTCCATGACCCATTCAGTTTCAGTTCATTATTTAACTGTAGCCTATATCCGCATTTTAATTGTCATTCACAAATTATACAGTACAGGCCAAAAGTTTGGACACACCTCCTCATTCAATGTATTTTCTTTATTTTCATGACCACTTACAGCACTCCATCACTCTCCTTCTTGGTCAAATAGCCCTTACACAGCCTGGAGGTGTGTTTGGGGTCATTGTCCTGTTGAAAAATAAATGATCGTCCAACTAACCTGACTTCTGCACAACACAACTGCTGGTCCCAACCCCATTGATAAAGCAAGAAATTCCACTAAATAACCCTGATAAGGCACACCTGTGAAGTGAAAACCATTTCAGGTGACTACCTGTTGAAGCTCATCGAGAGAATGCCAAGAGTGTGCAAAGCAGTAATCAGAGCAAAGGGTGGCTATTTTGAAGAAACTAGAATATAAAACATGTTTTCAGTTATTTCACCTTTTTTTGTTAAGTACATAACTCCACATGTGTTCATTCATAGTTTTGATGCCTTCAGTCATGAAAATAAAGAAAACACATTGAATGAGGAGGTGTGCCCAAACTTTTGGCCTGTACTGTACGTTACAACATAAAATCAGATTCATCATACAGTAACGGATTACCCACTTGTTTATATGACAGCAAGTGTCCATAACAAATGTGGATCTTTTAATACCACCTACTCTTTCACAGACCCACACTGTGCCAATTTAGGGTCTGCCAGTTATTCTAAAATGCACAACTTTAGGAATGTGCCAAGAGAAGAACCCACACAAGCCTTGATTTGAACCCAGAGCCCTGAATCTATAAGGCAGTAGCTCTAACCAGTGCAGCACAATGACGCACAGGTATATTTTATCCTGTTATTATTTTGTCAATAGTTGCTGTTGACCTTGTGCTGAAGAAACTGAATTCAAAAGGTTAATGAATGTATTTATTTTTGCAGGTACATTTGCTTTAGGCAACTGAGAAACTCAGGCATTTTAAAAGGAAAAATAAATATCAGTTAATGAATTGCCCAGTGCGTCCTTTCTTGGTGAAACATCTGGAATTTTAAAACACTTGAGAAACAACAGCATGTTTCGCATCAATTTTAATTTTTTTTGTTTTGTTCATTTGATCATTTTACTTTTTTGCCTTTTTCTCTGTCTTTGCTTTTGTTTTGCATTTTGTGACTCCACACGTTATTAAACTCAACGGCCACACTACAAATTGCACATTAATTATGTTGCAGATGTCGTAATCTTAAGTGTGTGTTTTGCATAAACTTCAGGGGAGAGTGTGGTGCACTGTGGTTTTTATGGGATTAAAGTCCTCATGAAATTTTGTCATGGATATTATAGTCCGTATAGGACAACAAGGGATGCCACGAGATGGTGTTGGTGCAGCGCCTCCCCGCCCTTCTCTTGTTTTTGTGCTTCAGGGTGAAACTGTGGACTGGGGTATGTCAGCGACCCAGCCAGGAAGAAGACAGACCTCGTAGGATGGGCCACTTCGCCCCATAAGGCTCAGGTGAGGGAGGGCCAATGAGGCAGATGGCTGGGGAACTTTGCCCCTCTTACACCATTGCCATGGCTTTGGAGCTTAGAAGAGCAACCCTGCTGGGGCCTTTGGCCACCGCAAAGGGGTGCCTGCACAGTTTTGGAGCCATGGACTGCAGCACTTCCACCACACTTGGAAGTGCTGCTGGAAGAGGATCTGGGAGCACCTGGAGCACTTCCAGGTGCATTATAAAAGAGGCCACAATCGGGAGGTGGAGGACAAAGCTTGCTGGTAGAGGAGTGGAGGTGGCAGAAAAAAAGAAAGAAAGGAGAAGAATAGAAAGAGAGAGAGAAGGGACTGAGCAATATTACATGTGTGTGACTGTGTACTGTGCTCTGTAGTAGGGGAGCAAGGAATAGAGTTGCCCCACAAAGAAATAAACTGTGTGTTGCTTTTGGACTTTTGTCTCTGTGCCTGTCTGTGTCTGGGGTTGGGGAGCTGTACTCCCCCAGTATTCTGTAATCTGTTTGTAACATTTGCTGTGGTCCAGGTTTGGTCTCCATAGATGACCATTCTGTCAGAAAGGTTATTATCTTCATGAAAACACTGAGTTAAAATTCTTTTCCATCCATCACTACAAACTAATGTTGAGGAAGGCAGACATCTCCATGTTGTTTGAAGAGTACCACCATCATACTTATGCCAAAAAAGTCTTCTGTGTCCTGCCCCAATGATTATCACCCTATTGCACTCACTCAAGTCATCAAGAAAGATGGATTTCCCACATCACAAGACCCTCTCCAGTTTGCTTATTGCTCGAACCGTTCCATTGAAGATGCCAGATATTCATCTAACAATGTCCCATCTGGAAAAAAGAGACTCTTATGCTAGGATGCTTTTGACTTTGGTTCAGCTTTCAATACCATCATCCCTCAGAAGCTCATAGGGATGAGGAGTATGCTTGGTTACAACACTTCCTTATGCAACTGGATCCTAGACTTTCTGATGGAGAGACTCCAGATGGTCAGAATCGGAAACATCATCTCCAGTACCAGTATGGGCTCAGTCCATTTCTGTTCATCCTGCTGACTCACGACTGTACGACTGCACACAGCTTTAATACCATCATTAAGTCTGTAGATGACAATGGTGGTGGGTCTCATGAGCAGTGAGAACGAGTCAGTCAGCTTGTAACTCTGTGATGGCCAGTCTGATTTTCTATGCTGTGGTGTGTTGGGCTAACAACACTTCAGGAGACGCCCACCAAATCAATAAGCTAATTAAAAGGGCACAATCAATTATGGGATGCACTGTGGACCTCCTGGGGTTCATAGCAAAGGAGAGAATTAAAGCAAAACTGAGTGCCTTTATGAACAATGCTGCACATCCATTCTCTGACACACCAACACTGAGGCATATGAATAAAGTGTTTTGCCTCTCTAAGGGAACTTATCAATATTCTTGAGGTGGAGCCTTCAACCAAAACACAATGGTGTGTAAAACAGAAGCTGTAAAACCCGTTTTAGAACGAACTGCAACCGAACCAACAATTGAATCAAGCAAAAGTGGTGATAATGTGAATTAGTTGACATTGACATGGATAGTGAAATTGATTCATAAGGCACTTTAGGACTGAACCACTGTGATATGCCTGGTGAATTTGTTCATATGAAGATTTAATATGGCACAAGTTGGTGGGTGGCACAAAAGGAAAGTGACTGCATTCAAGTGGAAGGTAAAAGAAAGACACTAAGCACTGTTCACAATGTTAATGTTTGTGTCAGGGGAAATGGGAATGTCACAGCCTACAATAAGATAAGAGGCGCATCTTTCATGTGGATCAGGCACATTCTGACCTCTCATGCTCAAGCAACTAAAAAATATTATAAGAAAAATGCTCAAAGAAACATGCTTCTACTGTCCCAACTGATGCATCTGGCTGTATGTTGGCAACTGCTTCAGAACACATCACATGAAGGATGTGTACTAAGTCTGCAACAGTAGAGAAGTGGACACTAGACCTAACTTTCCTATGTATTTACAGTATGATGATATTTGATGTTTACATAAAAAACATTAAATAAAATTTTTTCTTGTTTGAAAAACAAATTCAATGTTTTTGGCTTGTTTTTCCAGGAGTTAACATAACACTAAGGAGGTTAACTCTTTTAGGGCTAATTATTTTTATCTCCCTTTTGTTCCACAGCTGAATATTTTCCCAAAAAACTTCAGTTTTCTGAAAAGCACAGAAAGCTATGCTTTCACACATAAATCAAAATAAAATATGCATTAATGACAAATGTTTTATGTTCTATGAGCCTCTACAGTATGTAAATTCACAGGCTTATTATATGCTTATTACATACCTGCTTGTCTCATTACTCATAATCTGAAAGGCACTTTCTGGACAAAAACATCTTGAAGTAGTCAAGTGGCTGGTAATCCGTAGTGGCCACCAGCATACCATGTCATTTGGTGAAGCCCAGTAGCCAGCTTGCGTCCGACGATCTTTGTCTGTGTATTCCACCCAGGTCAAACGCTGCCATAGGCCTGTCAACTATATGGGCGTGTTCAGTACTACAATAAGCTGGGGACCAATCAGCTAATGCATGTGTCTGTCTTCAATTTACAGATCACTTGCATTAAAATCGGAGTTCAATAAATCAGAATCCGATTAAACAATAATACACAAAATAATTAAATAAATAATACACAGAGAGTATTTTGCTTTGTGCATTCACTTTGTACTCTTGCCCGATGTCGATGCCATTCTAAGCGTTGTCTACTCTACGCTACTCACAAACACTCAGGGATTCAACGTCAAGTCAACAAGTCTAACAGTCTTCCTAGCAAAGAGGGTCTACCTATAATGTAACGGTGAGTTTTATTGATGTTTGCAGCTTTTTCTGCCCTCTGCCCCTGAATGTCAACTTTAGTCCACATCCACCCTCAATCCCCTGTGTCGACAAAAGTTGACATCCGCCCTAAAGGAGTTAAATACATTCACGTATTAGGACTGGTTATTTGGAGTTTTGATGACTCATTATTGGAACAGCAAAGAGTTTGGTATGAATTCAGTACCCTTAGACCAGTGTTTATTGACATCACCAGCTGAAGCAAGTAGTGGGTAGCCTGGTTATGGGAATCAAACCCTGAAAGGAAAGGGAAGTTTAAGACATCTATAATTTGCTTGAACATTTCATTGATTTTGCAACTTTCTCATCGCGCTCAGTATCATTGTTTGCTTGCGGTACCGATTTATTAGTGCAAATCTGAGAGAGACTCATCGGACTGTGGGGAGGAGAGTGAGGCCCTCCTCCCTCATGCGTAACCTTAACTCCGCTTAGTTAGTGAACGAGAGAACTACTTAATGGATTTAGATCTTTTTTTTCTAGAATTTGCTTGAAAATTCCAGTTGATTTTGCGACTTCTCTTATTGCACTAATAATCATAGTTCACTTGCGGGAGAGTTATATTCGCGCTAATCCAAGGCAGAGGCTGCGGGCCGAGGGGAGGGGGAAGAGTGACATCAGGAGTATTAAGCTGGGCTGGGCCCTCCTCACTGTCCTGTTTCACTAATACGCGGGTGAAGCCGCAGGGGATGACTAGTAAGGAATAAAATGAGCTAGAATGTGCAAGACTGTAAAGGGGACGATAGAGGGTTGTATTTACAAATTATGGACTGCTCAGATCCCAGTACAGTATAGGAAATTGAAGCATGTGGCACAACAAAATTACATCTGCATCATCAATAAACTTCTGTTTGTCTCCCAGAAAGGAGGAGTTATTTTTTTTCTCACTAGAATTGCTTCATTCCAGAAGAGATGAAGAGCACAGTTGTTGAAAATCTTCCACCTCCCTGCCCAATGGACAGTTTCATATTCTAATAGACCATTGGAATTAATTTAAGAATTTCTATGACGTGTGTCGTATCTTCATTAAATTAATGCTAATGCTATGGTGAATCTTTCTGGATTGTTTTTAGAAAGGTATGTTTCTGTTATAGTATTTCTGAAAAATCTGTCTATAAATATGTATATTAATAAAGCAGATCCCAGGTATACTTTCTTGGGGCAAAGCTGTGGGTTTTATGACATTTGAAGTGTTAGCATGTTTCTTCCTCTGGTTGTATTATTCATTAGCAAATAAAAGTAATAAATTAGAGTCAGATAAATAGTCCATTATCTCCTTCTATCGTTGATTAGGAAACTTGAGGCTGTAGTGAAACTGGGGGAGCTGAACCTTAATACCTGTCCAAACTCATGACCAAGTAAAAACTCCTACAAGGGACTTATTATCTGAGGGTAAACAAATAATCCTAAGCAAACCAAGACAGTTTATTTTATTGTAGAAAGCTATCCCAGTTAAACTGTTTCTCCAGGTTGCAGAACTGTGGTAAGTATGTGGGATACAGCGAGCGTACAGAGAGAATTTAATTTGGATGTTTAGCAAGATATGGACCCCACTGAAACACCACACCTCTTTACAAGTGCACACACCTCACTGATACACCCATCGTCCATCCATCCATCCATTATCCAACCTGCTATATCCTAACTACAGGGTCACAGGGGTCTGCTGGAGTCAAACCAGCCAACACAGTGTGCAAGGCAGGAAACAAACCCCGGGCAGGGCGCCAGCCCATCACAGGGTGCGTGCGCACAAACACACACACAAACACCCACACACCAAGCACACACTAGGGACAATTTAGGATCGCCAATGCACCTAACCTAACCTAAGCTATCGACTTCCCAACAGTGTTCAGAAGCCATTAAGAAGGCTAACAGAATGTTAGGATATATAGCATGATGTGTGGAGTACAAGTCACAGGAGGTTCTGCTCAACCTTTATAATGCACTGGTGAGACCTCATCTTGAGTACTGTGTGCAGTTTTGTACTCCAGGCTACAAAAAGGACATAGCAGTGCTAGAAAAGGTCCAGAGAAGAGCGACTAGGCTGATTCCAGGGCTACAGGGGTTGAATTATGAGGAAAAATTAAAAGAGCCGAGCCTTTACAGTTTAATTAAAAGAAGATTAAGAGGTGACATAATCAAAGTATTTAAAATTTGAAGGGAATTAGTACAGTGGATCGAGACTGTTATTTTAAAATGAGTTCATCAAGAACACGGGGACACAATTGGAAACTTGTTAAGGGTAAATTTCGCACAAACATTAGGAAGTTTTTCTTTACACAAACAACAATAAACACTTGGAATAAGCGACCAAGTAGTGTGGTAGACAATAAGACGTTAGGGACTTTCAAAACTCGACTTGATGTTTTCTTTGAAGAAATAAGTGGATAGGACTGGCGAGCTTTGTTGGGCTGAATGGCCTGTTCTCGTCAAGAGTGTTCTAATGTTCTAACCTGCATGTCTTTGGATTGTGGAAGGAAACCCATGCAGACACGGGGAGAACATGCAAACTCCACGTAGGGATACCCGGGAAGCAAACCCAGGTCTCCTAACTGCGAGGCAGCAGTGCTACCCACTGCGTCACCGCGCCGCCCTACATCCATCGTTTCACATAAAACTTATTGTTTTGTGGTTGGCAAGCTTGTTTATGATTGCCCAATGGGTAGTGTGGAATCTACAATCCTTACATAATTGTTCCTCAGAAGCTGCCATAGGTAGAAGAAAAAGGAGAACTCTGGTAGTGACACCTATGTATATCCAGTTCCAGGATGAGTCAGGGGAATGACAGTCATCTTTCCTCATACCACCTCATTACCCAGTGGCCAAAGGATCAATGAATACATGTAAACCAAACAGAAATAAACACAACAACACAGGCTGTGAATGTTATACAACAAAAAGGCAGCTCTGTAAAATATGGAAATGCTGCACAGTGATGTATATTTGGACAACATTCTCACTCTTGACAATGAAAAGGCATTAAACAATTAAGTAAAACCAACAAATTAAATAGAAACACAGCTGTCAAAAGCAACAAATTGTAACTATACTTGTAATATATTCCTTGTCACTATTTAAAGCTTTTAACTGGATTAATTTTGCATGTCTTCCGTAAAAATAATACTAGAAATTCTTCTTCTATGAACTTTTATCTTAACACAATTTTTTATTTGCATCTTTCTTTCTCATCTTCTGAAGTTAATTGCCTCGGCTTAGTCCATCTAAGTAAACGGGCACTCAGTGAAAAGCTGCCGTTTAAATTTAAACCCTACAAAGACCTCATGAAATGTGCTTTTATCCTTCATTTTCTATAAAGCCTTCAGAAATATACCAAAGCCGATGAAGCAGTAATTTTGAACTCCACAGTATCTATCAAGTTTCAAAAGTACAAAGTGTGTGTGTGTGTGTGTGTTTTTCTTTTCTCCTACAATTAAACAGTGCATCACACTGCAGATAAAAAGGTCTCAGCCCTCAGCTTTCACTGTGTGCTTTCTCAGTTTGCTCCTGTTACCGGCCTGTAGGGGTCATCATTGGATCACAATGTGAACTTTAGCTAAACTGCTCACCGAGGAAATTAGAAATTTCACAGTTCACTTCCACCTAATCTGTGTATCATAGAAAAAGCTCTGTTGGGATGTAAATACAGGGACTAAAAATGTCAGGTAACACTGGTTATTTTAAGGGTTACAGTAATGGCTAAGCAGGTATAACGGCGGCTCAAAGGGTCTCAACATCTTTATTTCCCTTAAGTCAAAAGTATTCTAATCTGGATTTGTAAAAGACATCAGTGTATAAATTAGGATTTCAACTCGTCAGTGATTCAAAACTGCTGTCATGTAATCATGGAATTAATTAAGTCCACGTATAATCAGATTTAAGACTCAATGCTTTAATACAAAATGGGCACTACCAATTCTTCTGATTTGCATTGTAATAAGATGCCAATTCTTTTGAGAACACCAAAGTGAACTCCATTATCCCACAAAGAGAAATTCATTTGATCATGGCATTAAAATTAGTAAACAGACACACACAGCAGACGGCAAGAAAAGGCGTCTATAGAGTAGATTACATACTGCATGTCTGCCAACACACACACACACACACACAAAACTGTGTATTATTATTATTGTGGGGTGATTTGTTATGGGATGGCCTACTCTTGTGCTCCTTAAGCTTAACACACAGTCACACACACAAAGAGGACCCACGTGTACACACACTTAAGCACTGATTATGAGTGATCACTCTTCAGCCATTCAGACAATAACTTACTAGCTTTGACTTGCATTGACCAGACCAGATGAGACGGGTGTCCCTGGGTGTCCCCAAGACACTGATGCACCTCATTTATTCCCATTTAGCAACATTGTGTTACTTCTACCTATGCTACCGATTACTGAAGGCATCCCACCTCAGCCACTAATCCTGTTGGCAAGAAATCTCAACTTGCCAATCCTGTTATGATTAACAGTATTCATTAATTTTATGCAACTTTTCCTGGGTGGATTTAGTATCCATCTAATTAGGGGTTTGACCTTCAAAGAATCAAAAAATACCATTCTTTTTTTCAAAGGAAAGGAAAAAGCAGAAAATAGTTACCTTCTTCTCGGGATATCACATTTGTTCATTTGTTTTATTACGAGTGCCACCAGTTTTGGGGCATTTGTGTTACATGCCTCACGTCTAGGGAGACCTAGGCCAGGTACAAGCGAGTGTTGCTACAGGGCAGGCAGTGTGGCACAGTAGTTAAGGCCCTGAGCAAGTCACTTCAAAACCTGAGGTTGTGGGTTTGAATCCCACTACTGACACCATTGACCATGACAAAGTCACCTCATCTGTCTGTTCTCTAATTGGAAATAACAAAAGAAATGTAAGCAATTGTATCTCAAATGTTGTAAGTCGCTTTTGATAAAAACATCGGCCAAATAAATAAATGTAAATGCTGTATGGCCAAAAGGCTTTAAGAAGCAGGAAGCAGTTAGGCATCTCTGATCAAAATTGTCTTTATTCTAGTTTGCCCAGAGGTATATAATTTCTTCAGTCTCTGCCAAGATCAACATCTTGATGGGTTAAACAATAATGAATACCTATTTGCTTTGCTTAACAATAGTGTATACATATTTTCATTAGTTAAACAATACTATTGTTGCCAACTATCAAGAACTGCTGATTAGAGACCAATGATCCTAGAACACATTAATTTTCAAACCCAGTAACTACAAACATTTTCCAACAAAACAAGCAGTTCTGTTATCACAATACTGAATGTTGATGAGATACTAAACAAAGCAGTTTGATCTTCAAAGCCGGTGACTCTTTTGTGAGACAGGCAGTGAGAAGTGAAGCATCTTGCCTGAAGAAGCGGCCTGAGTTGCCTCAAAAGCTTGCATATTGTAATCTTTCTAGTTAGCTAATAAAAGGTGGCATTTTGCTTAACTTCTCACTCCATCCATAGTGGCTAACATGGTACAACACCCTAGTATACGTGAGACAGGCAAATATCTACATCCTGTAGACAGCTGTCAACAATAACCTGTGTGACAGACGACCAGGGACCTTGCACCACCAGGATAGGGGCATTATCTTCCCTGGGGAGTAAGAGGGCAGCCCCCCTGGATTGTGTCAGGGCCACGGATATAGAGTTGGGAAACTCAACCCTGTGGGGGCTAGTAGCCTCTGCCAGGGGTCGCCTGGATGGTTCCAGAGCCATGGACTGCAGCACCAGGAAGTGCTGCCGGACAAGGGATGGTGTATGCACGGAGTGCTTCCGGGTGCGAGGGCAGCACTTTAGCTACACCAGGAAGTGCTGTTGGAAGATCATCATGGACCACCTGGAGCACATCCCGGGCGTTATAAACGGTGCCGCCTTACTCCATTCAGAGAGCCAGAGTCGGGTGGTAGTGGATAGAACTTGTGAGAGAGGAGTGGAGGTGGCAGAAGAAAAGAAAAGAAAAGGAAAAGAACTAGGACTAGGACTGAGCCGTGTGAAATATTTAATCATTTTTTATATTTCTTATGCCACTCATGAAAACCCAAAGGTTTTGGCTGGACCATAGCATGAATGCTAATGATTTGTCGTTTTATCTCTGGTCAAGATCAAAACCTAAAACTGGAAATAAGTCATTGGAGAAATTAGCTTTCTATGTACATCAAAGACATTAGGTATTTTTCATCCAAAATCAAACAAACTTTAAACAATTTCTTTGAATTTTTGAATATGGCCACCATGACGCCACACATTGTGTAACCTGAGCACTCACATGTCTTACCCACCCAACTAAACAATGGCGTTGCAAATGACATCATAATCAGCATCATACCATTAAAAATAAGCAATCAAAATATAAAATTTGTACTCCACTCCAACAATTCCAATTCTTCCTTGTAACACGATAGTTGCATGACTTTAATGGATTTAAAAGTTTATGGTAACAAAAGCAGCTTTGTTCTCAATAGGTGCCCTTATAGTAATATGAGTGTATTAAAGTGTTCCGATTGCATTAGGGGAACAGGACCGGCTGCAAATTGCCCTTTATGTTGGCAAAAAGACTTCTTTTTTTTCTTTTTTATGTATTACTCCCTCGGCATAAGAAAACTGGATGTAGTGACTTGCCAGTTGGTTAATAGATTTCAGCACAGTGGGCATGCTGGAGTAAAGCTTAGCTGTGATATTCCTTACCTGTCGCCCAAGTCTGTAAGAAGTGACAACAAGTAGCCGATATAAAGTGACAAAAAAACAAAAATGTTCTTCAGTTCAAATATGTAGCATTGACCCTTTTAAAAGGGAACCAAAATAGAGCCTGTACTTCACATTAATCACTTCTGATATGTAATATATTTGTCACGTCAACACAAATTATAATAATGACTCAGTGATATGAATTATTATGTGTGTGAGTCGTCATTTATAGTTTGACTGCATTTCCCTGCTTGATCAAGGATGTCGCCATTTCCCAGTTTCTCTGAAATTTTAGGTACACCATAAATATACTTAAGCTTTTGTTTCAAGTTTTCTTTTATAAACCAAGTTTCGTAAGAGACTGATATATGCAATGAAAACTAGAGGAGTAAATTGTTATTGTAGTTGGACACAAATTGCAAGGCGATGCTTGGTGGGTATTTTTATTGTAATGGAGCCAAAATGCTAAAACAGAAAATCAACTCGAGATGAGAAAGCTATGAATGATAAACCAGATGGCCAGAACCTAAATCACTATGTTAAATGCTGGAAGAAGCACCACCTCTGAAAACTTGGTATGAGAATGAGCTGGAAAAAAGAGAAAGAACACAATCTTCTCAAAGTATGAAAATTCCAAAAGTGACCTAGAAAAACAAAACATGATAATCAGAAAAAAATTGAGAAGATACAAATAGAAAATAAAGTCAAACACTCTTTCAATACCAGATTTGGCTAAAACAGAATAAGAGCTTATCCACCTCCATTAATTACAACAACAACATGTACTTCTATAGCATATTTTCATACAATGAATTTAGCTCTTTGTGTTCTTTACAAGATGTCAAAGAGAAAATTTCAAGAAAAGAAAAAATCAGGTAAGATTAGGTTAGAATATTAATGAATAAGTAACAAAGAGAAAAAAAAATCCATACAATCTTATCAAACATACAGTTGATATATGATTATTAGAATAACAGCATCCTTATATACAATATCATAATGCAAATTTCTAAAGATGAGTCTGATCATAAGGTCAAATGGCTGGGAGGATCAGAAAAAACAAACTTCTGTAAAGCTGGAGAAAAAAACAAAATCTGCAGGGGTTCCAATGCCAAAAGACCATCCGACCACCACAAGAGATTCTATCTAACATAAATGCACTCACGTCGTTCCTCATTTGTTCCAGGCTTCGTCTCAGAGGATTCAATGAAGTCAGACAGCAGGGGCACTCAGCTTCGTTCCAGCATCACAGGTGGCTGCGTGGTGCCTCGATCAGATGGTGGTGGTGCCAAATACTAGAACAGAAGAACAGAAAAGAAAGCAGAAAGAGGTAAAGGTTAGTAAAGATTGCAAATCCCTGAACAGTAAGAGAATTCTATGCCTATATCGCCTATTAAGAGTACGAGTAAAACACACCTACGAAAATGGCAGATGAAAAAAATGGGGTTTCAGTAGTTTTTTAAAATGTTCCTTAGTATTATCCTGGTTATTCAAGAATCTCCAGAATAGTGTTCATCAGCGAAAATGTTATTCGCAGTGAATTTGATGTGTTCACCCTTGTTTGTCAAAATATTTACAGATAATTCAGCTTGTTTACAAGAGCATTTTTTTCCAGAACCCCATAATGCTTTGTGAGTCCAGCACGACATCCCTCGGAGCTGTAACAGCTAACATTAAATGGGAACACCCCTCGGGTATATTATGCTGATAGTCTGCATTACAGGCTCTGTGGGATTTAGCTAGTGGTACAGATAAGAGAGAGAGAGAGAGAGAGAGAGAGAAAAGAAGAAATTAAAGGTTTTATTGCTATTGGGATTTCATTGTTCTTAGGTGTTCAGTGATTTTTTTTTTGCTTATTGCTAGTTTAGACCTTTAACACTAGAATTACCAGAGCCTACGAAAAAACTTGTAAATCCGTCCCACCTTAAAACGCTTCACACCTCTCCGTCAGCGTCTCTTGTCCTTTAAATGTGTTGATAAACAGCAAACAGCAAGCAGCCTGCTATCACATCCCCCACCCCGCACAGTTTTCTCAGCTTAAGTCTGTTTACCTGAGTGTCAGTTGCTTAGAGTTGTATAGACTGAGAACTCAAGCAAAATGACACCTTTTATAAATACTATATCGTTATTGGGAACACTTGCATTTCATGTATGTTCCGTATCTACAACGATCTATGCACAGTAAACACTTTGTTAAAACAGAAACGTTTTTCATGTTTTAGTAATAATTGACAAAATGTAGGCATGAAGTATATAATGTGTGAAGCCTGAATTCCAAATATCAAAGAAACACTTTGGTACAAATATAACAGAACAAATGCGCTTCCATTCAAAAATATAACTGCAGAAAAACAACCCATGTTAGGATGCGACATTGACACGCAGTTGCTACGACAGCTTCGGTGGTGCAATGGTATCAATTGTTGACTGGTAATCAAAGCTTCATGGGTTCGATCCCAGAGGATTTCGTTTTGAGAAGTGAACTGCTCGTATTCTTACTATCTATTTTAAAATAAAAACATACATTTGATTCCAATCTGTAACAGCCGGTGTAATTTATGATATTCGTAAAGGTTTGCTTTGTTTTTTTATTATTCAGTTTTATTCTGTCAGCCGCGTTCATGATCCCAACTCCCCCTCCCCTGCAGGGGCCAATCGCAGATAGTTGACACAGACTGCTCAGCCAATCAGAGTGCAGCAGGCCTGCCATGCCTCAGAGATCAGAGTTCGATTCCCCGTTGGGGATAAAGTGCTATTTTTTTTTCCTTTTTAACCTCAAATGGACATAAAATTTATAAATTGATATGCACTGTCACTCAATCAGATTGTTGTATTTTCATGTTGGATGCTCCTTTTAAAATATTTTTTAACAATTGAGACTGCAAGGTGACGGCTACTTTCGAGTAGACCACTACATTTGTCAGCCAGGAAAGTGCAGGCTGGATGCGCTCCCACTAGGACAGGAGACTAGGTGGCCTACTCCAGGTGGAAGAGGGTGCTGAGGAGGAGGAGGAGGATGATATGCCCAGTAGGCATTCGGACACTCCAGAAGGAAGACGAGGAGGAGGAGAAAGCATGGGGCTCACAGCAGGAGGATGAGCAGGCACAGAGGGCAGTGCTTATTGTAAGGGGGTGAGAGCTGTCAGTAGCAACAACAGCAACAGCAGATGTGGTGGTGCCATTCTGACAGATGTGTGGAGAGACTTTTTAGAGCTTCAACAAACCAGTCTAACACAGGGTGGCTATAGCAGCAGTCACTGTCAGCAGCTGGTCCGCATGTTGAGTGACTTCCTGGGGTGCATTGGTGCAAATGATTCTATGCACACTGATGATCCCATGAAGTTCTGGGTGATGAGATCTGATTTAAACCAGGAGCTAGCTCAGTATGCACTGGAATTGCTGTGTTGCCCAGGTTAGTGTCTGAGTGGGTTTTAGTGCCGCAGGTGGGGTGGTCACAGACTAGAGGCTCTGGTTGTCCATAGATTCTGTGGACAGACTGACCTTTATCAAAATGAATGAGTCCTGGATCAGCAGTGATTCCCACCCCCCTTCTGCTGATTTCAGGGACTAGATGGGTTCCTTGTACATTTCTCCATATAGATCTTCTGATTTTTTGTAAACCTTATGTACCTCATGATTATGTATCTCATGCTACCTCATCCTGTCTACAAGAAATTTTACTGTTCTGATATTGAATTCAATTAATTTTATCTCAGGGAGGCATTGTGGCACTGCTGCCTCACAGCTTAGGTCACCGATTTTGGTCAAAATAATCGGTCCAGCACAATTGGGAGTGGCATCCCCAGTCCATTGGGACACTTAAAACACCCAACGAGATTGGATTGAAAAAAGTATTTTTTTTGGTGATTGTTTCTTTGAATTTCCTTGTTTTAAAGATCTCATTATTTCTCATTTTAGACTCCAATTTGGTATTTTCTCTTTGTTTTGATGACACATACGATTGCTTTCTGGTTACGAAGCTGCACATCTCTCATTACGTTCTTTCTTATTTGATCTCTCAGAGGCACGGTCGTGCAGTGGTTTGCACTATGAAGAGCACACAATCGTGCTAGTCTACTCGCTGAAACACTGCAGACTTGAACACGTTGAGAAACTCGGGGTTAGCAGTGAAAACTCATACAGATATAAACAGAACATGCAGACGTCATGGAAACCAAAGGTGCTAAGGCAGCTGGTGAACTACTATAGTATCAGTATTCATACCAGTTTTTTGCATTTTCCATAAAACATATGCTATAAAATGTAAAGCCATAAAGGCACATTAATACTGTGTATAGTAGGCAGCTTAACAGATAAGTAAATAATGCAATTCCTCAAAATGTTATTTTATTAAACATATACAGCATAATAATAAGTAATCTCTGCTTGTCGCCAAATGTGCAGGTCGATCTTCAAGTTGCACGTCAGTATAAGAGAAGGAGGCACGTTCCTTGTACATGCATAATTAGCCACATGGAGATAAATGTTTTGACAAAATATATGATTGCACATTCTTTTTTCCTTGATCAACCGGAGACACAGTGCTGCAGTGGTTCACACTGTTACCGCACAGCTCACATCACCTTTTTGGCCACAATAATGGGTCCAATATAGTTGGCAGATGTTTCCCTAACACTCAGGAACATTTTAAAGATGATTACACCATTATAATCCAGTCAAATCTAGTTCAGTTAGTCCTTCCCTATTGACTTCAATGCATTAATGAAAAATGCTTGTGCGAAAAAGAACCGTCAAACTTTGAAATTGGATACAGTTCTGAACACTGAGAGTCAGGGGCAGACCCAAAAAAGCTGCCATGCCAGAAGAAGCCAAACAACTCAGAATTCTCCACAGATGTTCATATATTTCTTTTCCTATATTGCAGTGCATCCACAAGAAAAATTGACACTGTGAACACAATTATATGCTTGCACAGTTTCATCAGAAGCACTGGATACCTCAAGTTAGCTTAATTATCGGAAAAACTATTTCAAAGTGGATAATTTGCGATTAATACGATGTTAAAACAGGTGAACAAAAATTGGCAGATCTGCCACAAGACCATTTATTACCCGACTAACCACCCTTTACTAATGTTAGAATTGATTATTTTGAACATTTAAAGCTAAAGTAGGGAGAAGTTTAGTCATTTCACAGTAAGAGATGTATACGTTATGACTGCACACAGTTTCAGCACTGATTCTTGTATCAATGCCAAACTTTGAATTATTTACGTTAAATTATGAGCTCAGATAATGGATATTTTTTTGTAGCTGAAAAAAAGCTACGTGAACTAATTAAAAACCTTGACCAGGAAAAAATAAGCAAAGCCATGATGAATAAAGAAAACAACTGGCTTTCCAATCCTCCATTGGCTTCTCATCAAGGTGCTGTCTGGTAAAGGCAAATTAGAAGCATAAGAAAGATTCGAAACTCCATACTTAACCTCAAACACTAAATAATTAAAAAAAATGACTACATCTCTTTAAACCTAAAAGACGCCATTAACAGCTTTGAATTTTAACAGGTGAGTAAGTAGAAATGAAGCACGAAAATTTAGCAATAACTAGTTCAGCTACAGTATCTGAATGTGAGAATGCCTGGTGTGGTCAGGCGAGTGGAAGAAGCATGCAAAATAAAAGATGGGGTGCAAACCTGACTGTCACTGTTTATATATATATATATATTTTCATTTTATTGATTTTATTAAAATCAAATAACATTCCATACAAGTAACTCAAGTTTTTAGGCCAGCAGAATTAAGCTAGTAAAAATAAGTAAATAGATAAATTAATAAATGAATAAAGATAAATTGAGTAAAACAGGGGAGAGAACCTGCTTCCTCAATTTAAATGCTTATTCTAAAATGTTGTTGATTAGATCCTGAAATCACACAACATTCTATACAAATGGATCAATTTTACAAGAATAGGATTGAAAACAAATCAACCCTCACCCCTGAGAAAGAGAGCATGGGCAGCAGAATAAAACTTAAAGCTAGTAAAAATAAGTAAATAGATAAATTAATAAGTGAATATAGATAAATGGACAAAAAAAAAGAAAATGTGAAGAGAATCTGCTTCCTCAGTGCTTTAAAAGCTTATTCTAAAATGTTATTGATTCGATCCTGCCAGGTTTTGAAAAAGTCCTGCACAGATCCTCTAAGTGTGAATTAGATTTTTTCCAATAGTATATAACATCAGTTACCCACTGACTTAGAATTATAGAGTTAGGATTCTTCCAGTTGAGCAAGATAAGTCTACATGCTAATAGTGAAGAAAATGCAATCACAGTTTGTTTGTCCTTCTCCATTTTAAGCCCATCTGGAAGTCCACCAAATACAGCAGTTAATGGGTTAGGAGGGATTGGGACACCAAGGCTGTCTGAGAGGCATTTAAAGATTTTGATCCAAAATAATGTGACCCAGTGAGGCTGGAACTCGATTGCAACGTTCGCTGGTTGGGTCTAGCCCTGAAAACATTTTGGACAATTTTAAACAAGAGAGATCAAGTCAAAGTCAAAGCGAACTTTATTGTCATCTCAAACATATACAATTACACAGATAGATGAAATTGCGAAGCTCAGGGTCCACAGTGTAACAACATGAAGTGCAAATAATAAATTAAAAATAAATTAAAGATAGAATTAAAATTAAAATGTAAAATTAAAACACAAAACACACTCGATGCACTTGATATATAATTTAAAGTTGAATAATTGTATGCTTGCACATTTGGAGCTCGAGTGAATTCTCTGCATTGCTACTTACCACTCCTTTTCTGAGATATTGAGTGAAAGATCCTTTTCCCACTGTACTCTTGGATCTTTCAAAGTGAGAGACTGTAAAATAGTTTTATGTATTACAGAAATACTGTCTGAGTCCTCAATACTGATCAATATTTCTTCCAGCATAGAGGTAGGTGGGAGGTAAGGAAAATAGGGCAGGTTCTGTCTAACAAAGTTTCTGATTTGAGGGTAGTAAAGGAAATGTGTTGCTGGAAAGTTAAATTTGGAGTGTAATTGTTTGTAGGATGTGAAGACGTTGTCTATGTACAGATCTCTAAACGATTTAATCCCTAATGTTTCCAGACATTAAAAACTGTGTACGTTTGTTTGAAAGGGGTGAAAAAGGTGGTTCTAGTGCAGAGGTGCTTCTCCATCTTAAAATACTTCCTACATTGGTTCTATATTTTAAGTGAGTGCACAATTGGGTTGTTATTATATTGGCGATAACTTGTATTTATTGGGGTACAAAGCAAGGAATATAAAGAAGTACTACAGGATTGTATTTCTATTTCTACTGTTTAATATTTTTAACACTACAAAAAGATGCTTGATGGCTGACAAAATTAACAAAAAAGGGTCCCAATTGGGTATTGTCACTCCTGGCTGCTCACAAAAGGGTTTTGTTTTGAATCATTTTAGTTTTGCTGAAGCTCCGTCCGGCGGTACACCCCAATCACTAAGTGCTGCGTCCTTCCATTGCAGTCAGGCATTATGGTGCTCTGACAGGAAGAGGTGGAGTCACTTCACCTCATGGGGCGTCTTCTCAATGCTGGGGGGAAAGAAGGAGATGACAATATTACCAATATTGCCCCCCTTCTCTTCCCTCAAAGTGGTATGTACCTCAGCTGTGGCCAAAAGGTGGTCTTCCAACAGGCATGCATGACACATATCAGTCCCTAAAAAGACAACAACCAAACATGGGTTTCAAACCCAAGAAGTGGATGTATGAGGAATAAATGCTAACTTTCATAACCCCTGAGTTGTTATTAATGATTCATGTTTTTAAACAATACAAATAATTTTACTAATTATGCAATTAAAACCTGCAGAAGGTATCATTTTAATTACATTTCATACTGCCACCTGTCAAATAAAATTGGTTAGGTTATGTTTGCTCTCCTACAACTACAGAACAGTAGTATGGAGTGCTTCAGGTATGCTGATTTAAGTTTTCATGTTTACATAAAAGGATATTATGAATTCTTCTACTATAACATCTGGCAGTGTTTAGTCTGTGTTTCTAGTAGACAGATCTGAAGTCTAGCAGCTTTAGGACTTGTAATGCAGAAATCAAGTGGGCGTGAAGAGAAATGCAAATTAATCAGCATCAAGACACTGGGGTGGCTCCCTAAGAAAAGCAAATAATGCCACCTTCCAGCTGTGTGTGTGTGTGTGTGTGTGTGCTGGAATTGCATTTGAGGCAAAAAAGATTGGAGTAGCCAACCAAAGTAAGTGAAGAAGTGTATGGGACCAGAGTACAGCTGGTTTTTGCAAGGGTTGCATTCTGCTGTGTACATCATCTCTGAGCCCAGTAAAACCAGAAGGTAGTAAAGTAGTATCATTCTCATACAGTTATTTTTCCCCCTTTCCTTATTTATGTTTTATTTCTTCACTGTGTAAAATCAATTCTGTTTTATGGTTCTTGATCATATCACGAAAAAAGACCACAGTGTGTCTAACCAAAATGTTACACATTGCAGGAAACTCATTACATGGAGCAACCTAACTACCCATCCACCTACCTAACCTTTGCTGTTACCTTCCAGTTGTTTGCAGAAGTTGTCCACACTGTAAGACCTGTGGAGCTTTGAATATCGTTTCTGTCTGAGATACATCTTTAAGATTGTAATCACCAAGACTGCCATCAAAATTGGCAACGCTGTACTACCAGATCAACCACAATACACTTCTTACAGTTTAACTAAGTATCTGTTTATGACACTAAATGAGTCTGGTGATTTTTTGCACTTTTTATTTAAACACCAAATGACCGGCACATATTCGTATCCCCTAACCGAAAAGCTTCCCTCAAAACTCTGCCAATAATGTCTAATTGGCTAACAGACCTTTCCCCATCTTCTGATTTTTGCTAGCAAACCATCTTTCTTAATATCAATATTTGTTCTAAAAATACTAATCACCAGCAGATATGACATAAATTTGTTCATAGACCATACCCTACTCCCCAGAGACATTATCTAATGGGACTAGAATTAGTTCCCCTATGTCATTGTTGTCCTCTTAAAGTCCCTGGTACTTTCCTCCACATGCTCTGGGAATGTCCTCTAGCTGTGGCTCTCCTGCACAATGTGTCTGAATTGCTCTGCATGATTCTTTCTTTCCCTATTCCTTGGTGTTGTCCTGTTCTCTTACACCTTTCTTCTTTTTCCTCATTTTCCCTTTCTCAACAGCTCGTCTGGCTCCACTTTCCACAACTAGCTTCATACTGCTCAGTTAGTAAAGAGCTGGATGGGGATTGTACCGGGAGTTCCTCCTTTCCACCTTTCCTCGTTTTTTTTAATTTTTATTTTTCCCTTTACTTTGCCATGTGCTCCTGTGTAATGTGAGTGTGTCAGTTTTGACTCCAATTTTGCTTCTGTTTAACCCTTTAAACTCAGCCCAATTGTTTAGGACCCGCTGGTGGGTCCAAACAATAAGGCTTTTTTTTTGTTTAAACTACATAAAAGCATTCATTTCCTCATTGCTATAATTGAAGTACAGTATTTTGCTGTTACAATACAATATTGCATATGACGTTGCAATGTTTTGCTTTCTTTTCTCAAAGACACCTGACTCCAGCCTCCAGCTTCTGCCCCCAAGGCTTTCTTGAACATCCTCATTTATTTGTGTACAATTTGATGGACAGACTATTATCTGCTAAATGAGAGGGGTGTTTCAGCTTTTAAGTGACACCATTTTCCACTTTCTATTCCAGATTTTTTTTTTGTAAAGATGTATTTGAATTTTGCAACTTTTGGTGCTGTGATTTGGATACACAATAAAATTTCTTTATCAACTACATCTACTCTCTGTATATAAAATCCTAAGCCTAAAAGTGCAACGATTTTATGTGACTTTTTATGTCACTTTTTTGTCACACTTTAAATTGGGCTTATTTTAAAATCTACATATATATGTTTGGTATCATTCTTTTCAGAATTTATCGAACTTTATTATGATGTTGTTAGATTTTCAGATTCTTATTCCATTTTTAAGTTAGAAACTAAAAAATATCAAGAACTCACATCCCGTGAGACGAGACTTTGTGCCAAGAGATTTAACCACACCCGGGGCCGGAAATAAAAGAAAAAGAGTAGAACAGCTGCTGTATAGGCTTTTAAATGTTCAAAGCAGCTGATCGAGCAAAGAGGGTGTAAAAAAAACTGTTTGTTTCCCATTGTATCACCATTTAAGAGGGGGTTTTGGAGGAGCAACTTCATCTCCTTAGGGTGCGTTCACAACATGAGTGGCAGGCTGGTCACAACTGGGGTTTGGGTGCCAAAGGGGCCAGGGGGGCTTGCCCCCCTAGTATGTATATATTCTGACAGAGTAATATCTGCCCTTCAAAATGATAACATAGGCCCTGGGTCTTCAATAATGGATAATTATGCTATGGAAAATTATTCGAAAACAGTAAAGGTGGGAAAAAAAAGAATCCTGATTTTTGTACTGCTTCAAAACAGTAAACCTAGACATATTACTTATAGATTTTTCATAACAATTTTTTCTTGGTGTTCCAGATATATTCACTAACACGTTTATAGAGTTTAGAAGCTTATTTTAACAAATATAGAAATAAGAATAACATTCAAAGTGCTTTTATTTTGTAATAACATTACTGAATTTTTCAACTTATACTGCTACAACATATGTGTACAACATAACTAATTCTCCAGGTGTAAAACTTCTGAAAGAGAAATGTCTGATCTTTATTTTGAGGGGTAAACCATGAATATTGAGTTAAGCATGATAAAGTTAAATAAAAGTAGGAGAACATGGACAAAATGATGCCAGGTTTAAAGGGTTAATTAGCCATCTCAGGTGGTGGTGGCATGGGGGGGGGGTTGATTTTGTTTCTAGATAGCCCAAAAAATCACTTATTGTTGGTTTCCTTTAACTGTATTCTTTTTTCATTTTATCAATAAAAATGAAACATAAAGAATAAAGCTCTGAATTACTTTTATTTTACCTGTATACTATGGTGTTCTAAATGCCTGACTGTTGTTATGGAAAGCAGGTTACAGTTTCAGCGTGAGGAACCAATGGAATTTTTTCTCCCTTAGCAGATAAGTATAAATTCAGCTAGCAAAGTATTTTTTTTACTCATCTACTATCTCTGGTAAACCTGGTCCCGGATGTGTTCTGTACTTTACTTCTCCTGCAAATATTCATCAAGGAAAAGTTTTGTCCAAAGGAAAATTCACCTCTGTTGTCATCATTGTCACTGCCAGTCAGATTTATGTGTTTATCCATTGGTGGGTTGTTATTGAACTTGCAATTGCCTGTCTGGGGGTCGGTTTTGCACTTTCTCCAATAAAATATATAGGCTAAATCATAGATAAGCATGAAAGAACAAATAGAGCTCGTATAAAAATGTGTACAAATTTCTATTGCATCAACATGTATATTTATGAAGGAATATGTGAACATTGTATTACAAAGTCTGCGGTGGGCTGGCGCCCTGCCCAGGGTTTGTTTCCTGCCTTGCGCCCTGTGTTGGCTGGGATTGGCTCCAGCAGACCCCCGTGACCCTGTAGTTAGGATATAGCGGGTTGGATAATGGTTGGTTGGTTGGTTGGTTGTATTACATAGTTAATGCTATATTAAAAGGTAAAGCAGCAATAATTACTATGGCATAAATCCCAGAGGAAGAATTCATGAACATTTTTATTAAAATAACACTTTTATTCACTTGCATTTTAGCTTATGAGTTTGAGTGTTAAATATTTCTATTCATATTGTTTAAACTGTGTTAATTTTATTTTTATTTTTGTGTGTAAGTTATTTATGTTTTATGTTGTTCTACATTTGTTTATGTATGTATAATGTTTTTTATTTACATATATATTAGACATCTATAAATGAAAGGCCTGTGTGTGTATATCGAGCTGTCTTGTCTGCTCACACCTCCCCCCCAGCCACTAGATGGCGCATGCATGCACTTTTAAATTTTTTCAGTGCTTGCAAGCACCTCACATCACACTACAAAAGACCGGTGTGCAACAATGACGTTGTGCTAAGGACACAGATGAAGAGACACAACATCGAAATGACACAAATGCCGTGCAGGGGAAACTCATCAGCAATGGAGGGCAAGGCTTGAAGTTTTCACTAAAACATTGTTTATCTGGAGGTTTTTTCTCTAGTCAAAGATTAATAGGATTCATACGCCAGAGATATGGCTAAGATATGGCATCGCCAGAGTCTTCTTACGAAAGCCACTGGGGCAGCAAACACAGGTGGGTCCACATCTTCTGTACCGGGTAATTCTTAGAAGATGGCTCTCTGAGTTCATCAATACAGTAAAACTTCTAGGGCATCTTCGGCTTGTTTTTTGTCCTGAAGACCACACTCAGCTTGTATTTTATTTCTTACTATTAGCTTTTATTCTATGTAAAGCACTTTGGTCAAACTTTTAGTTGTTTTATATGTGCTATATAAATAAATAACACCTAAACCTAAAAAGGGCCAAGATTAGCCAAGTGGGTGTGTGTGCTTTTGCCGAACTTTACTGCTACAGCCAGTGTTTTACCTACACAGACATCTCTTTTTATCTCTACCAAAAGTAAAACCATAAGCACACTATCGCATCTACACTCTGTCTGAACAAACAATGTAGGCTCACTCTAGTATCGTTCACACTCAATTGAGTTTAGCACAGATGTTTTGGGACAAGTGTTACAGCCTCAGCCATGCCGAGTTATTAGTATATGACATGAAGAAATCTGCCCAAGTGCAGCCCAATTGTAATGTACTGGGTGGCTAGTCAGGCAATGTCTATTCTGGATTCAGCGCAGATGCAGTATGTTTACTGAACTGCTGTGTTTAAAACTGAGACTTGGCTCAAATGTGACATGACACAATTGTGCTGCAAACTATGAGGAACAACCTATTCTGAAAGGAGCTCGGCCCGAACCTGCTCAGCAGGAGCCTATCCCAGCATGCAACGGGTGTAGGCAGGAATAATCTATGAATAGGGTACCAGTTCATCACTGAGTGAACACTCACGGACCAATTTCGAATCAAAAGTTCACCTAACCTGAATGTCCTTGGACTGTGGGAGGACAGCTGAGCACTCGGATGAAACCCACATGAACATGAGGAGAACATTCTGTTCTTGTGCATTGATTGTGCATTGACATTACAGTTTTCTATGTGTGTGCACTGTATGTGTGTGTGATCAGCCTGCAATGGGCTGGCTCCTTGTCCATGTACTGTTGCAACTTTATGCCCAATGACTGCTGGGACATGATCCAAGACTCCCTCGTAAAAATACACACTTGAGGCATGACTTTTCAGAAAACATGACCTGTAAAAGATGGCTTTGCTTTCCTTTTCACATTTCTCTAAAATATTGTGACCAAAAAAAAAAAAAGAACTTGGACACAAAAGTAAAAAAAAGGAAATTCTTTTGCATAAAAATGCAGTTTATTTCTGAGTAACTTTCTCTTTAACCCACCAGCATAACAAATACTTCACAGTAATAGACTATATTATAATAATCTTACCAAGCATTTCTCTAAAAACATAAATTATTTTACATCCCTGGTGATTTAGTGTCAGTGTATGTAAAGAAATTCTCAATACAGAATCTCCCATGAGAGAAAAATGTAGTCTGCTGAAACACAAGTAGATGCGTGCGATCAGCATATCAGCTACCTCCAAAAACTTTTTCCTTTTTTATTGTGAAATTGTCTGTAATATCAGTGGTTAAACTGCAAGTTATTGTTTTCGGTACAGTTTTTTACAAAAAAATCCCACAGTACGTTACTGGATAGACAAAAGGGGGTGACCTGTAAAACAGATGTGAAAATAATAATCTAAATCCTGGTGGTGTCATATCCCTTTCTTATATAATAGTTTCACATGGATGTTAGGATAGTATTGTGGTCCCTGCCTACACTGTTTGGAAGGTTTTTAATTCAATTTTGTTATTTCACTTGCATTTCAACAAAGGTCAAGACCAGTCACTGTCTGCTTGCTCTCTGGCACTGATGATGTGACACTGCACACTGTTTACAGATTGGAGAGTGGGGATGGATGGGCCAAATTCAGGTCACAGGCAGATACAATGATTTTCTGAATATATAAAGTCTGCGTCGGAATATAGAAAGTAATTCCTGAATATATAAAGTCTAAGCCTGATTATATAAAGTCAGCATTGGAATATATAAAGTTATTCCCGAATATATAAAGTCAAAACTTGAATATATAAACTCAGTGTCAGAATATGTAAAGTCATTCCTGATTATATATAATGTCAAAGCCTGATTATATAAAGTCAGCTCCAGAATATATATACTTTACTTTATATATTGACTTTATATATTGACTTTATATACTGGCTTTATATATTCTGACAATTACTTTATATAATCAGGCTTTGACGTTATATATAATTAGGAATGACTTTATATATTCTGACAATGACTTTATATATTCAGAAAATCATTGTATCTGCCTGTTTGGCATCCAATAATATATATATATATATATATATATATAGTCACACACATGTGCATGGGAGGCAGCTAAAGGGTTTGAATGAAGGTAATTCCGAGCCAGACCGGGGGGTGGCAGAGTGCACTGACTCTTTTTCTCGCTTTTCTGCAGAAATTCCGCCTGGCCTTGTTGACATCACTTCCGGGTCCGGACCTATGGATAAAGACCCTTTTGGTTTTGGCCTCTCTGATTTCATTTCTGGGCCTGAGGCTATGAATGAAGACCCTTCCAGTCCTGTCGTTCCCTTGAACCTTTGACCAAGACGTCAGACACCAGATAAAAGTCCAATAATTGAATTTATTATAATAATAAAGTGCACAAAGCACCCTCCTCTCCACAATACTCATTAAATAAACCAATATAATAATCAATAAACTCTCCACCACTCCCAGACGCGTTACCACCCTTCCACCCAGCTCAGCTCACTCGTCTGGGATATCCCAGTGTTTTTTATAGTTCATGACCCGGAAGTGTTTCCCTCCTTTCAGTCCATGTGATTGGCAGTACATCCGGGTCAGATAAAAACTCTTCTTTTTCATCCCGGAAGTACGTCGTTTCCACTGTCCCTGTGACCAGGACGTACTTCCGGGGTATAGGGCAAATACAAGTCTCTGAGCCTCCCTGCAGCGTTCCCTTGCGGCCCCCATGGTATCCAGCAGGGTTGTGAAGGAAAACTCCAATATCCATGATGCCCTACTGGAATTCGGGGCACCTCCATGCTGCTGGAAGGGCTCCATCTAGCGGCGAGGGGGTATTGGCCGGGATGAACTATTTTAATAGTTCTCATATACTGTATATATATATATTGTGATACTTGCCCGGACACCACCAGTCTGAGACCACATCTTTATAAAGTTCACACGTTTATTTAACATCAAATAAACACAGTCCCAAACACGACACAAAGCACACAACAATAATCACCACAGTTAGCCGCCAATCTCCTCCTGGGAGCTTCGTCCTGCTCCCTCTCCCGACTCTAGCTCCCCGACTGTTAGGAGGCGGGCCCTTTTATTCCCGCCCGGATGCATTCCAGGTGGCTGGGAATGAACTTCTGGCAGCACTTCCTGGTGTGGCGGAAGTGCTGCCCTTTGCCCTGGAAGCACTCCGGGTATCCCTGGCAGATTCCTCCGCCATCTTGCCAAGTGTGGCGGAAGTAATTTCTCCCGGGTTCCAGGAGGCTTAAAGCATCCCCTGGCGGTGGCCACAGGTCCCAACGAGTAGGAAAGTCTTTCTTCCTCTCCCGTGGTTCTCTCCTGCTCCAGGGCGGTTGTGTCCTCCTGACCCAGAAGCTTTTAATGCCAGCTTCTGGTCCTTCTAGACATCCCGGCCGGGTAAGAACCCCAGCCGACTGTGACACTGCCCCACTGCCAGCGAAGAACAGTCCTTCGAAGCGGCCATTCCCGCGAGTGTACACTGTAGCCGAAGCGGGCATAACTTTTCTCCCAGGTCCTGGTCCTATAAAAATAAGAATAAACACAGGGGCGGAGTTGTTGCCCTTACGCCACTGTCTGGCGTGTTTATCTCAGACAGAGGGCCAACACTCCCCCCTTTGACCAGCACCCTGGTCGCCGAAACCTCGGCACCCGCTCCAATGTGATCCACTCCCCTTCATCAGGGTACATACTGGGTTCGCCCTTGCTGACTCTGGAGCTTCCCTCTGCACGCGCAGAGGATGATGTATCACACTCCGTGAGCTCACGGGCTCACGTCTCCCTTTGTAGGAAGAACCGGCTTTCCCCTTTCGATTCTTCCTGCTTCTCTGGGGCATTCTGACAGCCTGGGTCTTCCTACTGAAAAGGAAAAGACCCCTTGCCGTCTGCGCCCTTGTAGAAAGATGCGAGACTGATGCTGGCTCTGGCGGTTGAGCACTAAGACCCACGGCACTTGTCAGCCGGCGTCTTGGCTCCACCCCTTCCAAGCAATCAGCAGCTCGCTTCATTTCCCCTGTTGGAGATGCAGCTACTAAGTCCCCGGAACCACGCGATCCTGAGACGGGTTCGCTTGCGCCTCCCTTTTCCTTTACGGTATTGGTTTTACTCACCTCTACCGCCACGATCCTCCGGCCAAAGATTCCAGTGTCGCGCCTCTCTTCCTCATGACGTAAGGTCTGATGTGACGCGACCACCTTCCCCTCCAGCTTGTCTATACAGACACGGAGGTCGTGTTCCACCTGCTGCACCATCTGCCTTAACCGAAGCATCCTCTCCGATTCCTTTGGAGCTGCAGGTAAAAATACAGTATCAGCCAGTGGAGGACTTACCTTTAAATCGGTCCTACTCACCGGCTGTACACACTGGGAGCTTTCTTCCGGGTTCCACCGGACCCTCCCCTTGCTCAGGATGGACGTTCGCCGGTCCCGTCTTTAACCAATCACTGATGGGAACACGGCACACACCGTCCAATCCCTCGCCTGTCACGGGGCGGAACTTCCGGTCTTCGGCCATCTTGCCTCTCCCGAGGGAACTGCAACTCTTGCTGCCATCCCTCTGCCTCGGCTGCTGGAGACGTGGCGGATCCTCCCCTTTCTCTAGCGATGCCATCCTGGCTTCGCGGACCAGATATGCACACCCCAGACAGTGACATGAGTCCAGGCAACCTCCTCCGGACCCGTCAGTGGTTGTGCCTACTGCAGTCCCTCCGGCAACGACAAACGCTGGGGAATCCCCTTTTCCTTGGCCTTGGCTGGCATTCCTCAGTCCCCTCGGGTGGAAGACAACCCTCTGGAGAATCTCCGACGGCCACTGGGCGATTCGCGGGACGTCCGTGGTGCGTGTGCAGACCGTTTTCCAGCAGGACGTGTGTGTGGCCGACTGGGGTACCGGGCAGCTCACAAAAAATTTATTTTTGGGGTCCTCTGCCTTGGAACAGGCAGAAGGTCCCTGTTCGGGCACCATTGTGATACTTGCCCGGACACCACCAGTCTGAGACCACATCTTTATAAAGTTCACACGTTTATTTAACATCAAATAAACACAGCCCCAAACACGACACAAAGCACACAACAATAATCACCACAGTTAGTCGCCAATCTCCTCCTGGGAGCTTCGTCCTGCTCCCTCTCCTGACTCTAGCTCCCCGACTGTTAGGAGGCGGGCCCTTTTATTTCCGCCTGGATGCATTCCAGGTGGCTGGGAACGAACTTCCGGCAGCACTTCCTGGTGTGGCGGAAGTGGTGCCCTTTGCCCTGGAAGCACTCCGGGTATCCCTGGCAGATTCCTCCGCTATCTTGCCAAGTGTGGCGGAAGTAATGTTCTCCCGGGTTCCAGGAGGCTTAAAGCATCCCCTGGCGGTGGCCAGGGGTCCCAACGAGTAGGAAAGTCTTTCTTCCTCTCCCGTGGTCCTCTCCTGCTCCAGGGCGGTTGTGTCCTCCTGACACAGAAGCTTTTAATGCCAGCTTCTGGTCCTTCTAGACATCCCGGCCGGGTAAGAACCCCAGCCGTCTGTGACAATATATATATTCAAATCTGTAGGAGCACCACACCAAGGATTAAAGCCATCACCATGATCTTGGAGAGCACTTGGTTCTACTCATGAACTACAGACTGAAAAGAGGGTGTGCTTGAACTTTATGGTGACACTAGGTACTTGCAAAAAATTGTTAAATTACAAATTGCACTGTGCAAACTGTCCTTCATTAAGAAAACATTATTAATTCCATGACAGTGAGACTGTCCAAACAGGAAAACAAAACATATTCATTTATATAACTCAGTAAAATAAATTCTCCCCACACAACCATATATAATCTACAGTTAATTAAAATGGAATTAAAGTTTTGATGAGAATAATATTAAAGAAGAAGGTATCTTACGTTTAGCAGTGCCACCTCTTTTTATTAATTTTTAACCATCCATGATCTCTTGTACAGTTAGTTTAAATTTATCACCAAACAAATGAAGTACTTAAAATAATTTCATGTCATGTTTTCAACTTTGTCCATGTATAATCTCATTCTTTTTCCTATATAAGTAATACAGTCATATATAGATTAGTATCCAGAAGTGCATATGCGAATAATTCTTTTTTATTACTGCATTAAAAGATTCTATATAACAAGTAAATCGCACAAGCTAGCAGATTTAATAACCAAGAAAAAGAAAAAGTTTTCTATTTAATTCATAGATTTCAGATGTCCCATTATTACAAAGAATATTTCAAATGTTAATTTGTAGATCTGCAATTGCAAAGTGTCTATGTTTATTTAAATTTAAACAAATATGATATTTCTTCTGGGTAAAGCACGCATGGAAACAATTCAAGTACACTTCTCATTTTTAATATTGTATCTTTTTTAAATTCTCCTTGAATATTGCTTATGCGATGTAAAAACTAATAATGTCATGCACACTTTGCATGTAAAACATAAGAAATTTGACAAACGAGAGCAGAAAATTCAGTCAGTCAATCAGGATTGGCTTGCTAGTAGCAAAGTTGTCCCAATACTTTCTCCCGACACCAACACTTTTTAAAGCTTGTGAAGGTTTCTTATTTAACTTAATGACTCAGTAGTTTGTTTGAAATTCCTACAACCATCTTCATGAACAAGCACATCTTAAATACTGTATACTTCCTCTTAATTTCCACTGGTATACTTGAGTAAATGGATTCATTATTTCTTTTGAATCAATTTCAAAGACCTGAATTAGGTTCCCATGCAACCTTTCTGTTTGGGGTTAAATTCCTTGAGTTTGTCAAGGTTAGACTATTCCTTAAGGTCTGGGGATGCATAACTTCAGGTGTAACATAGATACCAGAACTGCACACAGCAAACATAGCAACATAAGAAGTTTGACCAACGAAAGAAGACCGTTTGCTTAGCTATTAACTAAGATCTCCCAATATCTCATCCAGGTTGTTTTTAAAGGTTGTCCAGGTTTCTGCTTCAACAACATGACTCTGTAGACTCCTGCAGCTCTTTGCATAAAGAAATGGTTCCTACCTTTGGTCCTACTAGCAGTTTAAGCTTATTTCCACTGATGACTTGTTTAGTTGAAACTTTTTAGTTGAAAGAATTCAGGTGAATCCATTTTATCAATACCTTGGGTAATTTTGATGGCTTAGATCAGGTCACTACGGAATTGTCTCTGTTCAAGAGTAAACATGTTAATTCTCTGAGTCTGTCAGACTATGACATGTCCTTAAGTCCAGAGATACATAGCTTCAAATGCTACTATCTCTTTTTAGTAAAATGATGACCAGAACTGCACACGGTGAACATAAGACAGAAGAACAGAAGAAATTTGACAAACAAGAGGGAACTGTTTGCTTAGCTAATAACTAAGGTGTTCCAATATCTCATCCAGGCACTTCTTAAAGGATGTCAAGGTTTCTGCTTCAATAACATGACTCCGTACACTCCCACAGCTCTGTGCATACGGTCCTACATGCACTTCCCTTAATTTCCCTTGGTTTCCTTGAATATTTGGTTGAGTATTCAGTTATAAAGAAATCGACTGAATCCATTTTATCAATGGCTTTGAGAATTTTGAAGGCCTGGACTAGGTCTTCACGGAATCTTCTCTGCTTGAGACTAAACAGGTTTACTTCTCTGAGTTTGTCACAGTAGGACATTTACATTTACATATTTGACTGACACCTTTAGCCAATTGGTTACATTTCTTTTCTGGTTTTCCAATTGGAGTACAGGCAGGTAAAGTGACTTGCTCATCGTCACACAGTGTCAATAGTGGAATTTGAAACCCCAACCTAAGGGTTTGAAGTCCAAAACCTTAACCACTACATCACACTGCATGCTGCTTAAGTCCTGAGATGCACCTGGCAGCCGTCCTCTGAACTGCTTCAAGTGTTGCTATGTCTTTCTTGTAGCGTGGTGACCAGAACTGCACATAATACTCCACATGTGGTCCCACTAATGCATTATATAGTCTGAGCATAACATCCCTTGATTTATATAAAAGTTTTTACTACATAACCTAATATGTTATTTACATTGTTGATAGCTTCTGTGCACTGCTTAGTGATGAAACTGTTGTGTCAACATAGACCACTAAATCTTTTTCAGAGGTTGCTTCCTGTAGGGCTATGTCTCCCATTTTGTATTTGTAATTGACATTCCCTTTGCCCAGATGTAGCACTTTCCTATATGAAACTGCCTATTCCTTCCTAAGCTTCTTTTTCTATTTCAAAACATTCCAATATACATCAATAAATCATTTTTTAAGAAATTAGATTCAAACCTCATTTATTTGGAATTCAAAACATCCATGCATCCAAAGGGCGACCCTACAAAGACCTAAGGCAGAAGGTGGCATGGCTGTACCTAACTTTCAATTTTATTACTGGGCAGCAAATGTACAAGCTATAACAACCTGGGCTAACACAAATAGATGAACATACACAGGCTTGGTCCACAATAGAAATAAAATTCTGCAGTACTTCTTTATATTCCTTGCTTTGTACCCCAATAAGTACAGTTCATCGCCGATATACTAACAACCCAATTGTGCTTCACTCACTCAGAATATGGAACCAAAATAGGAGGTATTTTAAGATAGAGAAGCTTTTATCTGTGGCACCTGTGCACAAGAACCAACTTTTTCTACCCTCTCAAATGTACATAGTTTTTAATGTTTGGAAAACATTTGGGATTAAATCACTTACATACTGTACTTACTGTACATAGACAATGTCTTCACATCCTATGAACATTTACACTCCTAATTTAACTTTCTCACAACACATTTCTTTCACTACCTCCAAATCAGAAACTTTACTAAACAAAACCTGCCAAATTTTCCTCACCTCCCACCTACCTCTACTCAGGAAAAAAATATTGATCAGTCTTAAGGACTCAGATAGCATTTCCGTCATATATAAAACCATTTTACAGTCCCTCCCTTTCAAAGATCCCAGAGTGCAGTGGGAAAAAGATCTCTCACTCAGTATCTCAGAAAAGTAGTGGAAAGGCAGCAATGCACAGAATTCACTCGAGCTCCATATGCGCGAAGCATACAATTATTCAACTTAGCACATCTGTCTCGTTTAAAATTGTCCAAAATGTTTCCAGGGCAAAGTCCAACCTGCGAACACTGCAATCAAGCCCCAGCCTCACTGGGCCACTTGTTTTGGGCCTGCAACAAATTAACATCATTCTGGATGAAAATATTTAAATGCCTATCAGAGAGCCTTGGTGTCACAATCCCTCCTAACCCACTAATTGCTGTGTTTGGTAGACTTCCAGATGGACTTAAAGTGGAGTAGGACAAACAAACTATAATCGCCTTTACTTCACTATTAGCATGTAGACTTATTTTGCTCAACTGGAAGAATCCTAACTCACCTCTTTTAAGTCAGTCGGTAACTGATGTTATTTATTATCTGAAATTGGAAAGAATCAAATTCTCACTTAGAGGATCTGTACAAAACGTTTTCAAAACCTGGAAGGATCTAATCAATAACATTTTAGAATAAGTATTTAAATTGGAGGAAGTGGATTCTCTCCCTGTGTCTGCGTGGGTTTCCTCCCAGAGTCCAAAGACATGCAGGTTAGGTGCATTGCTGATTCTAAATCGTCCCTAGTGTGTGGTGGGTGTGTGTGTGCGTGTGTGTGTGCCCTACAGTGGGCTGGCGCCCTGCCCGGGGTTTATTTCCTGCCTTGCACCCTGGGTTGGCAGGGATTGACTCCAGCAGACCCCCGTGACCCTGTAGTTAGGATATAGCAGGTTGGATAATGGATGGATGGATGGATTCTCTCCCCTCTTTTTTATTCTATTTATTTTTATTTATTTAATAATTTTCTATTTACTTATTTTTACTAATTTAAAGTTTTACTCAGTTGGCCTAGCTCATGGATGTAGGTTGATTTGTTTCAAACCTAGTTTTGTAAAATTTGACTTGCTTGTATGAAAAAACTGCCTATTCCAAGTGTTTTGCCCTATTTTGATGCCTGTCCAGGCATTTTTGAATGGTTTCTGCTGCCTCCTCAGGGTTTGCCACTAGAATTGATGTATGAATCAGAAAAAGTAATGGCCCAAGGACAGAACCCTGAACGACTTCACTGGTGATCTTAACCCACGTTAAGATCCACGTTAAGATTTACCTCTTAACTGTGATCTTCGTCTCGTGCTGGTTAACAAACTTGAAGTCCAGTTCTGTAGGTTATCTCTAATGCCAACAGCTTCTAATTTCAGAATTAATTTTCATTATTGAGAGCTTGAAGCACATCTGATGCTTCTACTTAAAAAATCTATGAACTCAGACTTTGTTTTTAGTTTTACTGCATAAGGCATTCCATTTGCTTCTTCCTTTACAAATATTCGGGTGAAAATTGTGTTCAGTTCATTTGCTATTTCCTTCTCATTTTTCAATAAGTTTACCTTTTGTGTCGCAGGATTTCTTAAATTCTCTTTTATCTTCTTTCTATTTGAGTAGTACTCAGAAATTGCCAGCGATTTGTTTCAGCATCATAAGCCATTTTGTTTTCAGTTTCTCTTTTGGCCTTTAATTATTATTTTTTGGACATGCCAGATACAGACTTACACATTATATCATGCAAGCATATTCATGTTTTTATAATATAAGCTTTTATTCTTTTTGCCTTTTAGTTACACCTGCACATTGTCTAGACCAATGTTGAGCGATGCCGACCTTTGAGGGCCACAGTGGATGCAGGTTTTTGTTCCAACCCAATTATTAAAAGAGGAATTAATTACTGTATATACTCACAGATAAGTTCTCCCGCAGATAAGTCAGGACTTGATTTTACTGTATAATTTCTGGTATTTTATAATGTCATTCTTGGTCCAAGAGATTATGATATGCTAATGCCCACCTGAGAGAGTAACCATGGAGCACACTTCCTTTTTTTACTATGTGGTTGCGGCAATGCACTGTATCAGCGTGTGCTCCTAACCGCTCTCTCTCTCTATTGTGCCTATGTGACCACACGGTAATACCCGAACGCTTCTGAAGCAATGTTTGCACTGATTTGTGTTTTTTGTATCTCATACCCTTATACACGTTTATCGTAAGAACATCCCTTATTTACGATGGAGCGTTCAATCAGAAGAAAATATGAAGCTGGTTTTAAATTAAAAGTCGTTAAAGTAGCAAAAGAAATTGGTAACTGTGCTACTGCAACAAAATTCGATGCGTCTGAGAAACTGTTGCGAGATTGAAGGAGGCAAAAAAAATGTAAGTGTCGTATTTTTGAACAGGTGTATAAGTTGGGGTCTAATTTTATGATCGATTTTTCAGGTTTCAAGACCCGAGTTATACGTGAGTATATACGGTATTTATGATAAAGCACTTATTGAACAAGTGACATTTTTCTATTTCATTTTAGTTGTCTCGCTTGTTAAGATTTTGAACTCTTAATTGCTTATTTTAGTCTTAAACAGCCGAATCCCTTGTTTTTAATTGTTCTTTATTAGTAATAAGATGCAAATGATAAATGAAGAAGTAGTTCTCCATTGACTCCTGTGTGGATTCATTGCGCACTATTTGGTTTATTGAAATACTTATGAAGAAGGAAACTGAAGAGAAAAAAGTGAAGGGCTGAAAATTACTTATTTTAGGCTTCAAATCATCTAGATCATGTTCTTAGAAAGGGAAATAATCTTTTATTTTAGAAAAAACATAATATTGCAGAGTGAAAACACTAACAAGTCATGATTGTTTTCTAATTAAGCATCTGGGCTGGAGCAAAAACCTGCAGCCACTGCAACCCTCCAGGGCCAACATTGTTCACTCCTGGCCTAGACCATCACAATATTGTGTCAGTATAAACCCCTAAATCCTTTTCAGATGTTGTTTTCTGTAAGATAGTGTCTCCTGGGATTGCAAGGGCAATGAAGACACACAAACAAGCAACAAGGTTGTTACAATGTGCTCAGTGTATTTTTTTCCATACAGTAAAAGCAGTGTCTAAAAAAGTGTAGTGCAGTCAAATAAATGTTCCAAATAAATAACTCCATAAATTCCAGTGCCATTGAGGGAAAACAATTACATTATTTGTGACAAATAGGGGTGTTTGCAGCACCCCAAACACAACCACAATGACAAAAGTTCCCAGTATAAGTAAAAAGATTTAATAACAACAGGTTTTCTACACGTTGTGCAGCCACAAATACTCTTTTCTCCTCTCTCTTTTTCTCTTTCATTTCTTCCACTTCTCCCAGTTGAGTGTTGTCTGACCCCGATTTGCCTAGTCAAAGCACTGAGCTTCCTTTTATTGAAGATCCGAGAGTATTTCCGGTGGCAGGGCATTGCCTGTTTGAATCCTTTCAGGTCATATTGATGTCCCATAAAGTAGAGAGTGTACTTCCCTACAGTAACCCCTGGTGGTACCCACAACTACCAGCTGGGCAGACCCACTGGACTACAGTTCCCAGCATTCTCTGCAGGTATCCAAATTGGTACCGAAGCCTAGGCACCGTCCTTTGGATAAGACGTTAAACTGAGGTTTTGACATTTAGCTCATAAAAGATCCTAAAGGATTCCAAAGTCCAGGATAAATTGCCCACCATAGTTTAGTCATTCTAGCACCCTAATTATCCACTGTCCTTAATTGGCTATCTCTGTCACCCTTTCATCACCAGCTACTTTGTGATGAGCATCTTCTTCTTCTTTCGGCTGCTCCCGTTAGGGGTTGCCACAGCGGATCATCTTCTTCCATATCTTTCTGTCCTCTTCATCTTGTTCTGTTACACCCATCACCTGCATGTCCTCTCTCACCACATCCATAAACCTCTTCTTAGGCCTTTCTCTTTTCCTCTTGCCTGGCAGCTCTATCCTTAGCATCCTTCTCCCACTATACTCAGCATCTCTCCTATTCACACGTCCAAACCAATGCAATCTCGCCTCTCTGACTTTGTCTCCCAATCGTCCAACTTGAGCTGACCCTCTAATGTACTCATTTCTAATCCTATCCATCCTCGTCACACCCAGTGAAAATCTTAGCATCTTTAACTCTACTACCTCCAGCTCTGTCTCCTGCTTTCTGGTCAGTGCCACCGTCTCCAACCCATATAACATAGCTGGTCTCACTACCATCCTATAGACCTTCTCCTTCACTCTTGCTGATACCCGTCTGTCACAAATCACTCCTGACACTCTTCTCCACCCATTCCACCCTGCCTACACTCTCTTCTTCACCTCTTTTCCACAATCCCCATTACTCTGTACTGTTGATCCCAAGTATTTAAACTCATCCTCCTTCGCCAACTCTACTCCCTGCATCTTCACGATTCCACTGACCTCCCTCTCATTTACACACATGTATTCTGTCTTGTTCCTACTGATCTTCATTCCTCTCCTCTCTGGAGCATATATCCACCCCTCTAGGGTCTCCTCAACCTGCTCCCTACTATCGCTACAGATCATAATGTCATGAGCAAACATCAGAGTTCACGTGGACTCCTGTCTAATCTCGTATGTCAACCTGTCCATCACCATTGTAAATAAGAAAGAGCTCAGAGCCGAACTCTGATGTAATCCCATCTTTACGTTGAATGCATCCATCGCTCCTACCGCAGACCTAACCACTGTCACAATTCCCTCGTACATATCCTGTACAACTCTTACGTATTTCTCTGTCACTCCTGACTTCCTCATACAATACCACAGCTCCTCTGTGTGATGAATCATGTAGGTGGATGTTGCACTTTGGTGGTGGTTGTAAGTGGTGCCCCATTCTTTATGTAAAGCACCTTGAGAAGTGAAAAGAGCACTATATAAATGTAAAGAATTATAATTATTATTGTTATTATTAATTCAGCCTAATATTAGCTATTATTTGCTTAGGCAAAATCCATGTTTCAAATAAAACAAATCAATTTTAAGAGGATGGGACATTAGTAAAAAGGTATTTAAGAACAGTAATTTACCATTTTAAAATGACTCATCTACTCTGTCTTATATTTGAATACTTAACACAATATAAAACTCTTCTGGGATGAAGCAATACTTAATTAGAGCACATTCTGCAAGCTTTATTCAAATATTGCCATGATGGTCTTTAGGGAAACTGCCTGGCAAACATTATCATATGCCTTACAACTGTGTTTAATCAAAATAGACATTTTTTATATAAAAAAAAACTTTCATTAAAAAGAAACCCTTACGGAGAGTTACCTATTTTAATTCCAGATTAGCCTGCTTTGACTGATGTGTGTGAACCCTGAAGCTATCATTTGATTGCATCAACTTAAAGTTTTAAAAAGTCCCGGCGTGGGAAGTGGCAGGTGTAATACTTCACAGACTGTCATGGGTGACACTTTATAATAATGTGTGTATATTATATTCACAGTTTCTAATGGTGTTTTACTTATATGTGGAGAATGTAAGAAGCACAGAGATCCTTATCTGCATGTCAGTAGAGGACTCAGTTAAGGCTAACCAATAGGCTTTTGTGCTGGGAAGATCTGATTTATGTTTTCAAGTTTGTGCAGGAAAGGCAATGGTTTTATAATGTATTATATTTAGCTATTTCCATTTTTCAATCTGACTCCTATAAAAGTCAGCATGGATCAAGAGACCTTGGTCCTTGACTTTAAAAATGCAAGGATTCTGGTTGAACTACAACCTCTAACTCACTCTGTGACCCTGAGAGTTAAGTTACGTATTTGAGCCCCAGTTTTTAAAACAGCATCAAAGGGAAAAAAAAAAAAGTATTCTGATTTATGCCACCTTAATGAAAGGTTTCAATAGATTATCTTATTTATAAATGTCTACGCATGGAAGTGTGTGTCTGTCTGTCCGCCTGGAAGTGAGAGGTAGAGTCGGGGTAAGGGCTCCACCACCGAGGATACACAAGCGATGTGAGCATGTCGGCAAAGTGAAACCTCTGAAGAAAGAGTCATTCGCTTAGTGGCTAATACAGAAGTGAGGCGAGCACATTGGCAAACGGTATCCCTTCTACTTTTCCTCCTGCAGGTAATACACAAGTGAGGCAAACACGCTGGCAAAAGGAAACCTCCGAAGAAAGACAATCGCTTAGTCGCTAATGCACAGGATGCGAGCACGTCGGCAACCCGAAACCTCCTAGGAGAGAGATGCCCAGAGTAGTTCCTTTCAATTACCTGATTTCTCTACATTTCAGTTTTTTTCTGACGATTTCAATACTTTCTAAGACCCCGTGCTTACATGTTAGTCATTATATATGGTGGTCCAGATCAAATTATGCAATTTTCATTATGCGATAACTTATTAAGTTTATTACGTAGAAAATCACCTGAAAAATCCCGAACCATTGAGAAGTGTGCAAACTGACGACATGAAGAATCGTCTTTGTGCTGAACTGGAATCGTCCCCACATAAATCAGTCATCCAGATGATCTGGATCTGCATAATTAGATCTGGATCACCCTGTATAATACTTTTCATATATTGCTGCTCAAACATTTGAATACAATTTGCCATATGGAAATGTAATTCTGATGATAAAAACTGGAACTTGTCAAATATACTACTGGAATTATATGGTACTGTAGTAAAGTCTTGAAACCTTGGTTAAGCAGAAATGCTTATGAAAAAATGATATGAATTGCTTTTATTAATATGCAGACTTCCTAGAAATGACATCAAACAGTAAACCATAAATGAAATGAATGTAGTGTTCCACCCTTTTGTGTTCGCTTAGGTCCACTCACATGCAATTTCTGAAGATCCTTGTGTCGTCAGTTCTTCACCCACCCCAGTTCCACTACAGACCTTGCGTGTGTTACTTGTAATCCTAGACTGGGTCTGTGATGTAAAGATCAGGGATTTGTGAGGGGTTCGTCTGTTGCAAGATTCCCTGTTTCCGTTTTCGCGGCAGATATTTATGAGTCATAGTTTTGGTCACCGTCATGCTGGAGAATGAAGTTGGGACCATTCAAATGCCCCTTTGATGCTATTACATTATGGGTAAAGTTCTGCCTATACTTCTCAACTGTGAGAGGTCTATCAGTTTTGATTGAATCACCAACTCTATTTGTGGAAATGCAGATCCAAACCTACGGGGAACCTGTACTCCACTAGTGACTGCAGACATTCATCCTTTAACTGTTCTCGACAACTTTGACAGCTAAACCTTATGTTAGTTCCAAAACATTCAAATTTTCAGCCATTGGTTGAGAGCATCTGCTGCGATTTTTATGCACCTCAACCCTTGAGTCCTTTTAGCTTTCTTTTAAAATTGGAGAAATGTTTTTTTTGTTCATAACTTTTCCATGAAGACCACTTTGACTTATCCAGACTACAGATGAGTGTACCAGGGTTCCAGTTGTTTCCGACACTTTTGTGCTGATAGTTGTGTTGGACAACCTCACATTTTGAAGGGAAGCAAACTTGATGTATTTCTAATTTCCTGCGCTCTGTTTTGCTGTTTCTGGTTGTTATTCTTGCCTATTTGTTTGTGCTTCTGGAAAAGACCTTGGATAGGCCATCTAGAAACAAATGTCTGATTGGGAGAGACTTTGATAATACATGAGGCCCATCTTGGTACTTGTCACTATGCTCACTTTTAATATGGTGTAAGTAAGATATGCAGGTTAAAATCGCATGTCTAACACAAACTCACCTTTTTAATATGGTTGTCACAGCCCTGTTTTACTTCCTTTACACAGCTGTTTCTGTTTCAGTTCATGAATTTGGTGCAACCTACACTTATTGTATTAATCATTAACACCTGTTTGTTAGATTTGCTTAGTCAACCACTGAGCTAAATGCCTACAAAGATCTCATATTTGTTTAACTACAATGTGTTCTGTTACTATGTTATTTATGTCTTTAAAGAGAGAAACTATCTTTCTGTATTGCTTCTCTTTCTGGAAAAGAAATGCATGGAACTCTAAAATAATCTGTTTTTCTATTGACAAACTAATCCAAACAACATAAAATAATCATCTCAGACAAACATTTTTGTGAGACATCTCAAGTTCCTAACACTTTTGCACAGTACTGTATATCAGGCATGTCTCTGGTTTAGTACCCAGATGTGCCTACGCCAACCCACTTTTTTCATTGTTCTACCCTACTTTTTTAACTTAGTTTTATTTTTTTTAATTAATTTGTAAGTCAGACAAAGCAATAATATCATTGTTTTATTTCATTGATATGATTTCATGTCTAATCCAAGAGTCTTTAGGACTGACTCAGGAAGTGAATTTTATTGGTTGGGGGGAAATGCCCAAAACCAGTTTGGCAATTGATTCTTTGCCTGGACTTTATCAATCACCACACAGGAAAGTTAAACTACCTTGCTGGAAAGCTTCACTCAACAAATGGTTTTTGGGGGCAGGTGTGAAAATAAACCAGTAACTGGGGGATGTGTCGCACTAATTCTGTTGGTCTAAAGTTGGCTGTTTGGCATGGAATCAGAAGCCATTCTGTACCATGGCACCCTATTGGCCCTAGGATTTGAATAGAGAAGACATACCCCTCCCACTCTCTTTCACATCATCACGATGAAGGAGTATCTCACACACCGTGGACTGAAAAGAAGACCACACTGAGAAGCACAACTCAGCAGCCATATTGGGATAGGCAAGTGGCCTGCTCTTAAGAAATCTGACTGAAAATGATGAACTACAAGTTTGTGCGCCGCCTGAAACTACACATCAGCATTTATCAGGTTGCATGGTTGCCAATATTTATATGTACTTTGCTTATTGTTATTATTTTATGAATATTATCAATAATGCAGTATTTAAAGTTGTACTTTAACTCCTGCTTGTCCTTTTACTTTGTATAATTGTCTGAGGTTATAAATGTAGAAGGGAAGGTGGGGAGCAGTTATAAAGTACATTACCTTATAAACAGTAAGTCTATGACATTTGTGGCATTCTGACAAAGGCTACACATTAAAGAATACAAAAGGGGAAAGCAGGGTAATATAGAACTCTACCAAGAAAAAACAGAAAATAAGATTGACTTTAAACGTTACCAATCATAACCAATCAAAACATGTGACATTAACAGGAGGCAATCAACTAAAGTTCTGAGTTGGGGTAGGTCTTGGAGGAAAATGTGAACAAAGTCTCAACAAACAACCATTTTAGTTTTATTAACTAAAGTGTGGATGTCAAACTCCAGTCCTGGAGGGTTGCAGTGGCTGCAGGTTTTCATTCTAACCATCTTCTTAACTAGTGAGCTGTTTTTGCTGCTAAATAACTTCTTTTGCCTCAGTTTTAATTAACTTGACTCAGGACCTTTAGTTGTTTCTTTTTTTCTTAATTAGCAGCCAAATAATAATAAGACACAAAACAACCTGCCATATGGTCAGAGCTCACCTGTGCCCATTGCACAATATCTGAAAATAAAGAAAGGTGGCGCTCTCAGTAAGGCTGATCTGCTTAGGTCACAAAAACATTTTGACGGTGTTCTCAGAGAAAAACAGAAAATCAACAGTTTTGGAAATGTCTGCTGTGGCAGAATGAGAGCAACACCAAGTCATGATATTCAATAATGGCTTTAATTAACAGCAACAATTGGATTCTCATTAAGAAACTGGTTGGAGTGAAATTGATTGGAATTTGAAGCCCCAATTTAGCTGGTCATCTGTTGACTCGTTTCAAATCTCATTTCTGTTTGGCTGTCAATTAATGAAGAAAACAATCAATTCAAATGACTAAATCCTTAAAAACAGGGCTATTAAAATGAAAGGAAAAGGAGTTAATTAGAAGAGAAAACTGCTCGCTGATTAGGAAAAGGGTTAGAATGAAAACCTGCAGCCACTACGGCGCTCCAGGCCTGGAGTTTGACACCCCTGAGCTAAAGCAAACCAACAGAAATGCAAACGGGTAACAGAGTCCGATGTCAACACTGAATTTCGATGATGTCCAAATGGTGAGTAAAAACCCCATCGCTAGCTTTGTTCACTTATTAACAGGTTTGCTATTAATGCTACCACTTCTGTGCTGTATAATCTACAACCACCTACAGAAGATTTAAAACTTGTATTAATGCAATCTCCATTCAAAAGAAAATGGAACATATTGTATTAGCTAGTCTCAAGTTGTGAAAGACTTAAACAATTAAAGGCTCAGGTCTGTATTTTTACTTTTCTTAATGTATCGATAAGTCACCATTATCTGCCAGCCCTAGGTCAAGAATGTGAGAATTGATTTAGTGGACATAGAGGGGAGGTCACTCTTAGGGATTAGTGGTAACTATGTTTTGGTTTTAAAAATAATGGTTTCAAAGTAAAGGGGCAGAAAGTAATTATTTCTGATAAAACATGAGGACATATTGGTGGTATGGATACATTTTAGGAATGAAGGATTTGTGTTTTTGGAGTCAGATGATGATGTTCAAGTGCAAAAGGGATACTGGTAAGAACTGTATTAAATCGAAGATTCGCCCAACAAAGGGCGCTCGCTTCGTTGAACTGAAATGGCAGTTGCACATCTTTGCAGTGAGGTCTGTTCCGCGTGCCCATCCTGGGTCTCCGAGTGTTTACTTTGAGAAGTAAGAAGTGATGATGAAGTTCCTCTGCAAGGTGAACCAAGAACACTCTTCTTTTCTCAGTGGACCCATGCATGCTTTGTACAGTATATGTGCGTTGATAGCCTCCAAGTCAAGCATGTTATAGCACACAGCAACCGGCCACCTGCATGTTCCTGCTCACACTGAATAAGCTTACGCCTTCTTGTGAACGATGTCAACGCAGCACCGGGGAAGAAAAGAAAGAGACAAATATATGTGACATTTTGAAGAAATCATTTTATGACCTGAATAGTACCAATCAGAAAACATTATCATATTAAAAATAAAATGAATAATTCCAAATATCATATAACTATGTCTCTGTTTGTTTTTTGTCAGTCAGAATTGACATCGTGGACCATAAGGTGCATACTAATTCAGCGTGAGCAGGAGCACTCAATAAAACTGAATAAAAAAAATTCAAGTGACAGTAAGATACAAAGAAGGCAGATTCACCAGCGTTTGTGTGTCAGCTTTTATGCCCCCAGATCAGAGAATTTCCAGTTCCATTGTCTCAAAAGGAAGCACAAAAAATTTGAATGTGAGCGTCAGTAGGCTTTACACCCTAGGAATCAAGTTACCTGTTTTCTGTAACATTTCAGTAATTATTTACCACTCTGATGCTGATCTTTCTGATCATAAAATAGGTAATTACAGGAGCAATTGACGAGAAGAATTCATAATTAATCACATCTATCCATCCATCCATCTTCTTCTGCTTATCTGAGGTCGGGCCGCGGGGGAAGCAGCTTGAGCAGACAGGCCCAGACTTCCTTCTCCCTGGCCACTTCTTCTAGCTCTTCCGGGAGAATCCCAAGGTGTTCCCAGACCAGCCGGGAGACATAGTCCCTCCAGCATGCCCTGGGTCTGTTTCAGGGCCTCCTCCCGGTTGGACGTGCCCAGAAAACCTCACCAGGGAGGCGTCCAGGAGGCATCCTGATCAGATACCCAAGCCACCTCATCTGACTCCTCTCGATGCGAAGGACCAGCGGCTCTACTCTGAGCCCCTCCCGGATGACTGAACTTCTAACCCTATCTTTAAGGGAAAACCCAGACACCCTGCGGAGGAAACTCATTTCAGCCGCTTGTATTTGCGATCTCGTTCTTTCGGTCACTACCAATAGCTCATGACCATAGGTGATGGTAGGAATATAGATCGACTGATAAATTGAGAGCTTTGCCTTATGGCTCAGCTCCTTTTTTACCACGACCGCCTGTCGATCTCACGCTCTATTCTTCCCTCACTCGTGAACAAGACCCCGAGATACTTGAACTCCTCCACTTGGAGCAGGATCTTGCCTCCAACCCTGAGAGGGCACTCCACCTTTTTCCGGCTTAGGACCATGGTCTCGGATTTGGAGGTGCTGATTCCCATCCCAGCCGCTTCACACTCAGCTGCGAACCGATTCAGAAAGAGCTGAAGATCATGGCCTGATGAAGCTAACAGGACAACATCATCTGCAAAAAGCAGTGACCCAATCCTGAGTCCACCAAACCGGACCCCCTCAACACCCTGGCTGCGCCTAGAAATTCTGTCCATAAAAGTTATAAACAGAATCAGTGACAAAGGGCAGCCCTGGCGGAGTCCAACTATCACCGGAAACGGGTTTGACTTACTTCCGGCAATGCGGACCAAGCTCTGACACCAGTTGCACAGGGACCAAACAGCCCTTATCAGGGGGTCCGTTACCCCATACTCCCGGAGCACCCCCCACAGGATCCCCTGAAGGACACGGTAAAACGCCTTTTCCAAGTCCACAAAACATATGTACAATGATTGGGCAAACTCCCATGCACCCTCCAGGATTCTGCTAAGGGTGTAGAGCTGGTCCACTGTTCCGCGACCAGTACAAAAACCACACTGTTCCTCCTGAATCCGAGGTTCAACTATCCGATGGACCCTCCTCTCCAGAACCCCGAATAGACTTTTCCAGGGAGGCTGAGGAATGTGATCCCTTGGTAGTTGGGACACACCCTCCAGTCCCCCTTCTTAAAGAGGGGGACCACCACCCTGGTCTGCCAATCCAGAGGCACTGTCCCCGATATCCATGCGATGTTGCAGAGACGTGTCAACCAAGACGATCCTACAACATCCTGAGCCTTGAGGAACTCTGGGCGTATCTCATCCAAACCCTGGGGCCCTGCCACAAAGGAGTTTTTGGACCACCTCAGTGACCTCAGTCCCAGAGATGGGGGAGCCAACCTCCGAGTCCCCAGGCTCTGCTTCTTCATTGGAAGGCATGTTGGTGGGATTGAGGAGGTCTTTCGAAGTACTCCCCCCACCAACCCACCCACAAGTCGAGGTCAGCAGTGCACCATTCCCACCATATACGGTGTTGACACTGCACTGCTTCCCCTCCTGAGACGCCGGATGATGGACCAGAATCTCCTCGAAGCCGTCCGAAAGTCGTTCTCCATGGCCTCCCCAAACTCCTCCCATGCCTGAGTTTTTCCCTCAGCATCCACCGAAGCTGTATTCCACTTGGTCTGCCGGTACCTATTAGCTGCCTCCAGAGTCCAGGGTCCAGTAGGACTCCATCTTCATCTTGACAGCATCCCTCACCGCCGGTGTCCACCAACAAGTTCAGGGATTGCCGCCATGACAGAATTAATTAATTAATTGCAGAATTCCAGTATTTGAGGATTCCTCTAGAGTGCCTCTTTCTCTTGCACGACTTGGGTCAAAAACGAATTAGCACATTGTCATCTCATAACAGGCTTAAATTTCGAGTTTGGTATTTTTCCATCCAGCTGTTTTAGCTCTAGGCTGTCCTCAAGAAACTATGACACACAGACACACACACATCCATCATCAAGATATCAATGTTTTTGGTATCAGGGGACCCTAAAACGTCGATATCCGTTGAAAGGTAGAGATCGAAATTTTTGAAGAATCTAAAGCTTTCACTCCTCACCCATAGATGATAGGTTATGGTGGGGGAGGGCGCAAAGTAAAAAGGTTTCTAATCTCAATCTACAAACACTAAGCAAATTAGGAGCACCTGCATACCTGCTTGTCCATATACAGTACAATTTACAGTTTCAAATCAGCCAATCATGTGGCAGCAAAGCAAGACATAAAATAATGCAGATACAGATGATGGAGATTTAGCTAATGTTCACATCAAACACCAGAATGGGGGAAAAATGTAATCTCTGTGCTTTCGACCATGTCATGATTGTTGGTGCCAAACAAGCTGGATTGAATGTTTCTGTAACTCCTGATCCCTTGGACTTTCATGCACAACAGTCTCTAGAAGTTGCTCAGAATGTTGTAAAAAAACAAAAAAGATCCAGCGAGCGGCAGTTCAATGGAAATAAATGCTTTATTGATGAGAGAGGTCAGAGGAGAATGACCAGAGTGTTTCAAGCTGATGTCAACTCAGATAACCACTCTGTACAGCTGTGGTAAGCAGAACAGCTTCTCGGAATGTGCAACATGCTGAGGTGGATGGCCTACAACAGCAGAAGACCACATTGGTTTCAACTCCAAGAACACAAAGCTGAGGCGGCAGTGGGCACAGGCTCACTAAAACAGGATAGTTAAAGACTGGAAATAAAGTAGCCTGGTCTGATTAATCTCGATTTCTGCTGAGGCACACAGACAGTGGAGTCAGAATTTGGTGCCAACAGCATGAATCCATCTACCCAACCTGCCTTGTGTTAACAGTGCAGGCTGATGACAGTGTTATCTTGGTGTGGGGAATGTATTCTTGGCATAGTTTTGGCCTATTAATACAAATTCACACCTGTTTGCATCCCTTCATGGCCACAATTTATCCATCTTCTAATGGCTACTGGAAATGGAAATGTTGAGATGGATGTGTAGAGTTACAGAAAAGGACAGAATAAGAAATGAAACAATCAGTAGGAGAGATATCTAAAAACGTAGAGGAAAGTAGGTTGAAATGTTATGGACAAGTGATAAGGAAAGACCAGGAATAAACAGTTATATCTAAGTACAGACTTCCCTACAGATTTGCTTACCAGCACACTCACTGACTGCATCACTGATTTTAAGCTATGGATGGAAAATAACTTTCTCAAACTTAATGCCAATAAAACTGAAGTGTTACTGGTAGGTCCAAAATCTCAGCTTTCTAAGGCATCCAATTTCTCTGTTTCTGTTGATGGTATTCTTGTCAAACCTGCTACTGTTGTCAGAAATCTTGGTGTTTTGTTTGATTCATCACTTAACTTTGAGCTACACATTAGGCCTCTTTCCAAAATTACATTCTATTATCTCCGTAACATTGCCCGCCTCCATCCATTTCAGCCGTTTAATGATGGTCAAACTCTGGTTCATTGTTTCATAATGTCTCATATTGATTACTGTAATTCCCTCTTTATTGGCCTTCCTATACAGAAGCTACAGTACATTCAGAACTCCATAACCAGAGTCCTCACCCACACAAACCATTTTGCTCACATCTCTCCTGTTCTCTCCCAGCTTCACTGGTTACCAGTTCCATCAAGGATTAAATTCAAAATTCTGCTTCTCACCTTTAAAGCCCTACGTAACCTTGCCCTCTTGCTCCTCTTTTTCCATTTTTAAATCTCAACTGAAAACTTTCCTCTTCTACGAACTTTTGTCTTCTGTGTAATTCTTTTTTTTTTTACTCTGTATGTAAAGCGACCTTGGGTTTGTCAAAGACACACTATAAATGCAACTTCTTCTTCTTCTTATTATTATTATTATTATTATTATTATTATTATTATTATTATTATTATTTATTATGTGGGCAAAAGTGTGAAGGAAATGGAAGTAAAAAGAGAAAGTGAGGGAGGCCAAAGCAGAGGAGGATTGATAAAGTTAAAGAACATCTAAAGTAAAAGAACTTGACTAAGGAGGAGGAGCAGAACAACGGGTGACACCTCAGGTGCGTGGAAAATGTCGACTAAGCACATCAGCCCCACATAGTGGAAAAAGATGAAGCAGAAGAAGAACATAGTCAGTGAAATGAACAATATTCAGAGTCCATGTTGTTTGATGCTGCCATTCCCATAATACCTTTTTTGATTCTTATAATTTATAAGTGATAGGAACCTGAAGATCCTCTACCCCATCTCTAGTGATATCCTGTTTTCCCAGGCACTGGTGATTTCAGTACTTTTTTCTGGGGCAACTTTCAATATTCCCCTACATTATATATATATATATATATATATATATATA
>JANRMT010062806.1:107048105-107072065 GCA_026402145.1 Polypterus bichir lapradei | reverse complement strand
ATAGATAGATATGAAAGACACTATATAATAGATAGATATGAAAGGCACTATAAAATAGATAGATAGATAGACAGATATGAAAAAGACATTATATAATAGATAAATAGATATGAAAGCACTATATAATTGATAGATAGATAGATAGATATGAAAGCACTATATAATAGATAGAAAGTTATAAAAGGCACTATTAGATAGATAGATAGATATGAAAGGCACTATAAAATAGATAAATAGATAGATAGACAGATATGAAAAAGACATTATATAATAGATAAATAGATATGAAAGCACTATATAATTGATAGATAGATAGATAGATAGACAGAGCTTTTTGTGTCCCCTTAGCGAAATTTGGCTTTTTACAGAAACTCTCTAAATAAACAGATAAATAAACTTATATACTCATATGCTATTGTCTAAACTCACACCAAAATGACTTAAAAGGAAGAAAATTTAAAAAAAAAACACATCTGACTTGGTAGTCCAAGTCTCAGTAAGGCTTAATGCAAGTGTATTGTTGTTGGTATAAAGGAGCCCCCCTAGCCTTTCTTGACCCCCGCCTATGCTGTATAATTTATGTTACTGTGTCAGAGACAGACCGCATTATCCATAATGGCACTCAGTTTTGTTTTCATTCTCTCCTCTGCTACGACCTCCAGGAGGTTGTGGTGTGGCGGGTCCACAGCTCAAGTTAACAAAGCCACTTTTTAAAATAAATAATCGCAGCACTCATGGCTTAGCTAGAAACAGAAATTAATTACTAATTAAGATTAAGAAAGTAGTTGGAATAAAAACTTGTAGGCAATGCTGCCCTCCAAGATATGAGTTTGAGACCCCTAAGCCAGACAGAGGAAGAATGACTAAGCTCCTTGCAAATAATGGAAGCCTGTAGAGTTTGAAACTAAGATGCTAAATCTCTGATAAAGCAGTGCTGAACACTGGGACTCTGTGACTTCCAGATATGTAATGTCCTTCTGCTTGATATCCTTGAGCATGGGAAAGACGCTATATAAATACAATTTATTATTATTGTTCTTATTATTATTATGTATGCATCTGATAACTGATTGATAATATGAGACTCACTTCCACCCAGTCTTAGTAAAGCTGCAACGTTTATCTTCAAATTTTGGAATATATTTTCTTCTTCCCTCTATTGTTTTCTGATTACTATTTTTACTCCACCTATTTAGTTTTTTGCTTCTTGCGCAAGCCATGAAAATTGTCTTTATATTAACTTTTGATTGTTGTTTCATTACTGAATTTTCTGTCTCCATTCACCTTCTGCGCCATTGAATATTTAGGGGTCAAGTGCTCTACAGCATGCGGTTGTTAACTTTAGCTGCACACGGAACTGAAATGCAAGGAAAATGTTTTGAAGGTGAGGTGGCACTGTAATTGAAAATCTCCCAATTGAATTGAAAAGGAAAGTACTCGAGTTTTTGTGTGCAGCCTGTATTTTGACATCTTAGTTTTAATGCATTTTAAGCAGAGCTTGGTACACCAAGGTTTATAGCAATCTCATGTGCACAGTTTACAGGGAAATAGTACACATCTGAGAAAACTGAGAACAGCTTCTCGATTCTTGTTAATTTAGAATGTAACTGTAGCCATTCAGACATTAACACATAATTTAGGATTAACCATATGAAACATACAAAAATGTTTTTAAAATAGGGAGAGATCCGGGATCTTTGGTGTGATTTCATAATCGATGACTTTCTGTAGGTGGGAACATCTGGGTATTCTGGGGGACTACATGACCTGAAGTGAGAGTCCTTCCCTGTCCTTCCATTATATCTTCCCAGTCAGGAAAGGTATGCCTCCTAGTCGGGATGCCAGTCCATCCTCCATGGCACCTGCAAGCCCTAACTGTTTTTCATTTGTGCCTTTGTATTCATGTAGAAGTCGTCACTTTTTGATGTCACCTTTCATCCTCACCAAAACTGGACATTTAATTGCTTCCAATAAGAACCAAGCTTGTGTCAAAATCTCTCCTTGTAACGTGTTAAGTTAGCTAATTCCGTTTTTTTGGCTCAGTAGTTGGTGTTTTGTTCAGGTTCAGCATTAAAATAGTTTTTTATTAGGACATGTTCCTTTACAAAAATGTATCATGGCATTAGCATCCTGAAAAGTTTTTTGTTTTTTTTTTTACTTTGGCAGTGAAGATGACTCAGTAGGATGATTTTAAGGTGTTTTGTTCTTTTCTGAATTACTGAGCTCAGTCTGAATAAGTTCTGATTGGAAAGACTGATCCAAAATGCTACAGGGAAAAAAAATAAAAGAAAGATGTTCAACTGATTGTAGCTGAAAACAACATGATGATATAAAAGAGAAGAAAAAATAATAATGTTTGATTGCCTATCCATCTTTCCACCCAACAATTTTCTGAAATTGGCAGTTCTTTCTTTGGGGGGAGCTGCAGAATAACCCAGCAGCATCGGCACGAAGAAGCAGCCACTCCTGGATGGGGCACCAGCACTACATTCTTAACAAGATGTAAACAGGTTAAAAAGAAATGAAAGATATTCTTTCTAAAAAGAAGATGGATGAAAGCAAATTAACTGACACTAATGACTGATACAGTACTTCAGTTATTTTCCACACTTGCTTAGTCCAGTTAAGAGATGTGGGGAGCCAAAGATTATCCCAGCAGCAGTTGCATTTAGAAGAAATCAGCCCTGCTGGAACCAAAAATGTTCTATGTATAAAAAACAAAAAATACAGACCAAAGTAATTTAGTTCAGACTCTCTGTTTGTCCCTCTAGCCATCCATCCATATACTGAACCTGCTTCTCTGAATCAATTGTGGAGGTCAAAGTTACTCCTGTCAGGTTCTATGGAAATTAAACTGTTTTTGTTTCCTTTATTTTCTAAATTTCTACATTCACTTTAATAGAAGGACAAGTGTCTGTGTAACTGAACATTCGTTCATTTGCTGTGTCTGCGTTACATGCCATTTGGTGTGCAATTCATAAAATCAGTGCTAATGTTTATGTTGCACCATCAGTTGGAATGACAAATGCAATGCATTTTATCACATACATACATGCATTTTATTACCAGCTTTTACAGTCTCATCGTACTGGTACAATGACAATAACAGCTCCCTTCCATCCTTCCTATAAATGTTTGTGATGTGCCATCTGTTGGAATGACAAATGCAATGCATGTTATTACTACAAATGTTTGTGATATGCCATCTATTGGAATGACACATGCAATGCATTGTATTACATACATACAGTACATGCATTTTATTATTAGCTTTTGCAGTCTCATTGTACTGGTACAATTACAATAAAGGCTTCCTTCCTTACTATAAATATCTATGACACAGAATCTTTTGAAATGCAATGCATTTTATTACTACAAATGTTTATGACACAAAATGTATTGCAATGACAAATGCAATTCATTTTATTACTGAAAATGTTTAAATGTGCCACTTGTTGTAATGACAAATACAATACATTTTATTACTTCAAATGTTTGTGAAGTGCCACCTGTTGGAATGATAAATACAATGCATTTTATTAATACACATCTTTATGATGCACCATCTGTTGCAATGACAAATGTAATGCATTTTATTACTAAAAGCATTACAAAATACATTCCAATAGATGATGCACGGTGAGCTCTACACTGATTACTTAGATTTCAATCTGTCTTGGATGGGTAGCACAGCTTGTAAGAGTGTCTGTCATTTGTCTGTAAGGCTTGTTTGGTACGCTAATGGCCTGTGTTGTCCCAAAAACAGTTAAACATTTAGATAATTTGTAAAATATTAGATATTTAGATAAAATACAAAACCCTAAACCCCACTCCATCTCGTCCTGACTCCCAATCACAATGCACCTTACTGAGAAAACAAAATTTCAACATAATTTTCTTGTCAAATTACAGGTCAATGCTATAAATCAAACTGGCACAAGTGAATCAAATCAAAGGTGAAAACAAAGACACCTGTAACAGACCCCAGTAACATGGGTTTTGAAATCCTTCCTTGCTGATCCTTCTCATTTTGCACACCACGAAGACATGCACGATCAGAACTTATTAATTTAGTAAGTGCTATGGTACTGGCAGTTGTACCTGTTGTAACAAAGACATGGAAGCAGCAGTGAGGTTATAGTCATGCAGTGAGCAAAGACAGTAGAGAGAAAGTGAACTTCAGTGAGTCTGAGATAGTGACTTGTATAGTTTCGGTGTTCACACTCAGCAATGAATTGTCAGAAATCTCTCAGATTCAGTACAATAAGCAATGTTTCTTATCCTTTAAACAGTCATTCTCTGTCATTCAGCTCTTGCTACTTAATGGTATTACCTACAGATGGGCTGCCTACTTCTGCTTATAGGCACATTGGTAGGCTGATGGTATGCAGAGCAATATGCTGCTCTGTACTTTACTTTTCATGAATGAAAATTCTGTGAGCTTTTAAAATGTGTTGTAAGTGCCACATGGGATGTGCAGACATCCCAACCAGGAGATGAAAGGCTCCAAGTAGATATCCCAGCCAAGACAGAGAAAGGTGCCTTACCTGAACGAGACTCCTCGGGTGGATGGACAGACATCCATCCATCCATCCATTATCCAACCCGCTGAATCCGAACAGGGTCACGGGGGTCTGCTGGAGCCAATCCCAGCCAACACAGGGCACATGGCAGGAACCAATCCTGGGCAGGGTGCCAACCCACCGCAGGACACACACAAACACACCCACACACCAAGCACACACTACGGCCAATTTAGAATCGCCAATCCACCTAACCTGCATGTCTTTGGACTGTGGGAGGAAACCGGAGCGCCCGGAGGAAACCCACGCAGACACGGGGAGAACATGCAAACTCCACGCAGGGAGAACCCGGGAAGCGAACCCAGGTCTCCTAACTGCGAGGCAGCAGCGCTACCACTGCACCACCGTGCTGCCCGGATGGACAGACATCCCCGCTAAAAAAGAAAAAGAAGGTTTCTTTCCCAGAGGGGAAGCCCCACCAGGTGTCCTATTTATAGCACCTTCCCTGATGAGATAAATGGGAAGGACAGGGAAAGACTGTCTCAGGTGGATGTTTATTGCCCCAAGACGCTAGAAGGCAGTGGCCCTGAATATTGATACCCATTCAGAAACCAGCAGGAAATGCCAGGAATTGCAGTCTGGTAGCGTAGCCCAGCTGGGATCCATGGGGCTGTAGGGAGATACACTCCCTGTTATTTGAGACTTCTGTATGACCCGGAAGTGCTTCCAATGGGCAAAAGCCCTGGCACCAGAAACACTCCCAGATCCTCAATTAAAGAGTCCATACTGCCCTTTCCAGGTGAGCCAGAGCTGGAAAGAAGGAAGGAATGCAACACTCGACTAAAGGAAAGCAGTGTGGTCGAGGGAGGAGACAAGGAGAAAGAGGAGAGGAGACAACGTGTTTATTTGCTTGTACAAAGATATTTTGTATAATGTGTACCCTTTTCTTTCAATCCAGGACTGTTTTGTGTGTTCATGTTTGGGGTTTGGGACTCTGTGGTGCCCCCTAGCCTTCACAAGGTTTTAAACCAAAGGGTTTAGGATCTAACAGTTTTTCGCGTTGAAGCATTGACGATTATAAGCATAAGTGCTTTTTTTAGTTATTTTCTTTATATTCTTTAGTTTTTTTTTTCAGAGTAATCTAAATCTACACTTTTATAATCTAATGTCTTAATGTGACCTCGGTCACCACTGTTGTAAATGTATTGTAGTGGCACGCTAGAGTGAACCTCCATTTCAGAGTATGCAGAATCCCTCGTCAAAGGAATGAGTGTGTGGTCGTGAACAGATACAAAAGTTTGGCGAACTTTTTGGTTGTAACCCGATTTGTATGTGTTCAGAGACGTTCCTGACCAGAGGTTCCACTGTATATATAATCAAATTCAATTAATAATTTGAACCAATTATTATAAAAGTAAAGTTCAATAAACTGGACTCTGCAGCTGCATGAATAAAAAAGTACTACTTCTAGTTAGCGGAAATTGCTCAAAAGGTAATAGAAATCTACGTTTTGTACCTAATACTTGTATGTAAAATTTGGTTGACCTAAGAGAGAGCTTCTCAAGTTAACGTGATTACTTAAACACACACACACGTCTTTTGTTTCTATATGTCTAATTTTGATTTATTATGGATATTTCCAATCATACTGAAGGTTTTGTGGAGGTATTTATATTGTTTGGGTTTTAGTGCACTTTCTGTAAACTTGTGTGACATTAATGCTTTAGGTGATTGTAAAGTATTACTTAACAGATCATAAAATTATTTAAAAAAAAAATAAATAGAAAATGCCGCTTACTAATGCATACACTATACAAGGTTTTGGGTTCATAACTGCACCATGAATTTCAATGTAGGGATATCGCACCCACCTGTTCGTCACATGTTGATCCCTGGTTTTCACACGTTAAACATCAACATGAATACGAGTGACTACAAAATCAAGAAGTCTTGGTACTTTAATGTACGTTTTTAAAAATATTTTTTTCCAGTTTAAAAAGTAACCTTTGGGATTTCATACATCTGTAAAGCACTTTGTGCTACATCATTTGTATGAAAATGTGCTATAAAAATAAATGTTGTTGTTGTTTGCATTCTGATGCTGTTCTGAAGGTGCAAAAAAAAGACAACAACAGCAACAAGTATAAAATGACCCTTAGGCGAATTTACAATTCCTGTCACTCGCGCCAGCAGGCCGACATCCTGATGTTACTTTATGCTATACCAGTGAAGGACATCCGCTTGGCTGTGTTAATTGTGGCAGAGTAACCGGCTGATAATAAAGGCACGTAAGCCGGACTTGGTGAGCTGCTATAAGGCATAAACTTATTTACCGACTCAAAGATTTGCTGTGCCGTGTATTTAAGCAGTAAATTTATTTCTTTCAGTTTAACGTCTCCACACTGGAATGCAGAGGCTTTACAATACCTGTTTGGTCTGATTATGACTGTATTGAATGGGACTGATATGATTGGTGATTTTTAATGCATTGCAGAATGTGGCTAGCAATGTGCTTGTTCTGCAATGGCATGAATACTGAAATATCACATATGCGACTGAATGGAGAAATGAGGTGTCTTTAAAATGGGCGGACAATTGGGGAATTTCTTAGAATATATTGGAGAACCTAAATTGGGCAAGAAGCATGAGACTGTGTGGTATAGCGGGTCCACAGCTCCCGTCTAAAAGGCCAGTTTTAAATAAATAATCACCGCACTCACAGCTTAGTGAGGGGGCGTGGTTGTGTGGCTGAAGCGGGTCCTGAGGAATTTGTGATGTGGGCGTTTCTCACCTAAGTGCATAGGTGAGAAGCGGTCCACATCTGTAATTGTTCCCAGAAGCCGCTGATTGCCACAAGTGAATCACATCCCAGTTATAAAGAGTATTGCGAGGCAGCTGGGGAGGAAAAAGAGAGTAAAAGAGAAAAAGTAACGGAGGTTGCAGGATTGAGGAAGAAAGCAGGAAGATGGAGGAGAAAGCTGGTGCGAGAGAGAGAGAAAGAGTGAACGAGAGAGCTTCTCGTAGGCAGCTGGATTGAAGAGCCCCTCACAAGCAGTGTATGGCTGACACTAAAGGAGGGGCAGTTGGAAGTGGTCAGTCCAGCTGAACGATTTCTAGGAGCTGGAGTGACCGGTAGTATGGATGACTCCCCGTGGAAGGCAATGGGAGTCATGGAATCTTGGGAAGATGAACCTAAGCGTGAGTGACCTGGCCGCTGAGGAACCCAAATCTCGGTCCGGTAAGGTAGCCGTACGGAGCCAGGGAACGGAAGACAACCAGACAGTAGTTAGGTCAGCTACAGGAAGGGCAACTCCCTTGTTGAGAAGCCCATATGGGAGAAGCAGGGGAGCCGTTAGATAAAGGAAGACACCGGGCTTTGGATTTTAAAGGGACTGCTTCCAGCGTTATTTTAACCTAATTTTTAAAAGATTTTTTTTTCTATTGGATTTTAACCTCCACTTCTGTTTTAATGGATTATTTATTTAAAGATTTGATAAACTGCACTTTTGAACACTTGTTTTTGTCTGTTGTTTTTAAATAAAAGCACTTTGCAATTTTGCACCTTCCCCTTGCTCTATTTGTTGTGCCTCACTGCCGAGCTCATCGGTAACATTACCGACAGTGACAGGTTCAAGGGCTCCCAGAAGAAAGATGGGAGCATGGAACAGAACCCGCATCGTTGGGAAATATGGGACATTTGGTCAAACCTTTAGAACCACATCTCTGGAAAATCATCTATGTTTGTTGGCAAGTTCATGTGATGCAATCAGTATTTTTTTCTTACTTTTAACTTTTACTCTCTATTTATAAATATTGTGTTGAATGGAAAATTACAAAAATTATGTATAATTGTTTTCCCTTTGTTAGTGCTCTGTGGCAACAATTGCTTCTTACAATGTCTTGGGAAAGATAAACATACACACAGCTGTGAAAATAATGACCCTTATTAAGTCATTACAATTTTCCTACCACTCACCTGTTAATACTTTCTTAAAGATGGGATCTCGGGCCTTATCTTACTAAGAATAAGGAAATGTCAAACTCATTTTGTATTTCAGTTGTGGTCTTTCTTTGCCCCAGCCATTAACAGACCTTTTCCTTCAGGATACAGCTGACATTTAAAGTTCGACACCACAGTGAAATATAATGACTTTAGTCTAAAATCTAAACAAATCACAGACCTGTTACGTCTTTCATTTGCAACAGCACCCTACAGGGTGCCATTGATTTTCCTGAATGTTTAGTGCTAAAACAATTGCAAAGCTGACATATTAGAAGATTTAATTGAATCAAGAAGCCACAAAGTTAAAAACATGTTTCCATTTTCAGGATAATATCCATAATTCTATAACTTTAGATTCCCACTGAGCACGTGTCTGTGTAGATTTTTTAAGGTTTGTCTTTCTTTGTTCTGTGCAGTCACCAGAATCTTTCATTTTCAGCTAATCACATTTGGCTTTGGGTAGCGTCAAAGCACAATTAGTGCTGCTGCTGACAATTCCAAGGACCAGTGTTCAAATATTAGCCCAGGCACAGGGGTTGCTGGTTCTTAGGAACTGTCAGCATTATTGGTGATTATAAATTATCCCCAGTAAGAGTGAGTGTGGGTATGCCATGAAATGGACTTGCATCTTGTTAACTTGTAATGATCTGTTCTTTTGTAATGTGTACATTATTTTTGGTGAACCCATCAGTTTATAGGCGGAGTGATAGCTCTGAGGCTAGGGATCTGCAGTGGCAATCGTAAGGCTAGAAGTGAATCTGCTTTGTTGGACCCCTGAGCAAGGCCCTTAACCTGCAATTGCTTCATCCTGGGTATGACGTTAATCTGCATCCAGCCCTGCAGGCAGGTTTCTCCAATTTACAGGGAAAACTTGGGGGTTGGTGGCAGGATTGGCACTCCGGCTACTGTAAAAAACCACACGCCATTCCAGTGTGGTGCTGAGGTGTCACGTACTGCACTCAGGTCCCAATCCAGGTGGTTCATCATCTGGTGGGTGCGGCAATGTGCTATCAGCGCATCTTCACAACCCTCAGTTTATGGTCATGTTTATTTTCATCATTTACAACATACTGTGTTGATTCTCAGCATTTTAATATTAATTCTTTACATTTATATAACGCCTTTCTCACTACTCAAAGAGCATTCCACACAGGAAGGACCCGGAAAGCGAACACTCAATCTATGCACCACCTGCATTTTCACTCTGGCTGGGCCTCAAACCAGGCCACAATAATCTGCAGGCGACATTATGTTATAAATGGGAACATACACCTCCTGAATATTTGTCATTTCTGATCTACTTCTCACAGTTTGTACAGTTTCAGTTCTGGATGATTGTCTTCGTTGTAAGCGTCATTCTTAGTGAAATGGAGATATTTCAGAATGAGTGAAGAATGACACTCACTGATAAATTTGCCGAAAAACAGGGATCCATAACAACAATCTGAAAATGTGTGTACGCAACTTTTCACGCAAATGCGGGGATTTATCAAAGAGAACGTGATGGGGGAACATACGTATATTTATGGAAACTCTGACCCTTGTGTATGTAACATTTTGAGGAACTGTGAAATGACAGCACTCTTGCTAAAGTAGAGAAATGCAGGCAAACCAGGTAAATGATGACTTACACACATAATAATTCTGTTATTATAATGTGCGTTGATGTGACAAATATGTTAAAGCTCAAAAGTGATGAATACGATGTACAGACTATATTTCGGTACCCTCTGAAGAGAGCCATATTGTGGATTTGCATTGAAGAACTATTTTGGTTACCAGTTCATATTGGCCACATGTTGTGACTTCTCAGAGAACTGCCTCACAGGTCAGGAATATCTCAGATCAAGCTGTACTCCGTCATGCCAGGTGTTCTGGAAGTCTGATGAGGCATTATATCCAGTTTTCAAATGGCGTATGTGCACGTACAGTACATAAAACACGTTTGTGCCAACAGAAAAAGGCAATTTTCAGCAGTGTCCGGTACTCTTAACATAATTGGAGAAATGTACTGTACTCATATTGCAATAAGGGCAATGAAACTGCTTTTGTTAATGAATGCACACGTCATCTGTGATACCAAGATGTGGCTGACAAATGTCGTGTCTCTGTGGCCTCCTTCATTTTGAGGCAATGTATCTTCAGCAAATGTGATGGAACGGTATGTGGTGGCTGGCTTAATGGTAAAGTACCTGGCTCAGCTCTCAGTGTTTCATAAGGCTTGCACTATTTATTGTAACAGCAATCACAATATTGCAAGTGCCAGGTAACAGCTGTTAACTGATCAGACTCTGGCACCTTATGCCTTTCCCTGACCCCCAAGATCGCAGAGGACAAACGCTATAATGTGGCACATGATCTTGCACTCTCAGTTGTGGAGAACAGACTGATATTCTGATATTCCTTGTCAGGAGTTAAGCTGCTAAAAGCCAATGAAGTTCATTGTGATTGCATAAGCAAGAAGTCAGTTAATATGCTCCATATATGGATGTCTTAGGGCAGCGTTTAAGGCATGTTCATATTGGCAAATCGATTATCATTTATAAAGGGTAGATTGCATAGAAATATATACGTATGCCGGGTTTTATTAATCTGATTTTCTTTTGTCTTTGGGTGCATGTATTTTCCTGTTTTTTCTTCACTTGCACATATTTTCACTGTTCAATCCATGCAAAGTTTTACAAATGAAGCCCCAGGTCTTTCAATAAATTATTTGGCATTTTTAGTCTTGTGCAAAAAACTTTGTGGTAGTCATTTTGCAGGTGATGAAGACATAGAGAATGCTGTAACAGTCTTGGTGCAGCATCTTGACACCAAAATTATCAAAGAGTGAATACTGCATAGATTACCTATCCGACTGAAAGAAATCCTGGATAAATCTGGAGATGACGTGGAAAGTTAGTGCTTGACTACACCTCTATTCAGTTCAAATAAGCATACAAGCATACAAGGTCATGCTGCCTTGCTTTTGTATATATCCTTGACGCAGGTCATTCAGAAAAACAGGCCTTTCCAATATCAGTTGCAACTAAACTACCATCAAAATCAATTTTATTGTCAGCAAACTTGCAAAATCAACATAGTGTATCTTTCCATAAGCATGAAAAACAAATCTTAACAGTGGCTTTGTTCTATTCAAAACAACTGCTCTGACATCTAGTAAGTTTCAAGGTATCAATTATTTTTTGTTTATAGTATGCAGCGTATAGAAGCAATGCAGTGTGTGAACAAAGAAGTCATCCAGCGTGCTAACACATGAAAGTGACATAAAAGCCAATCAGTCACTATAGTATAATGGCTTGTTTACAGTAAACATACATGAGCTTTCCCATTATGAGGAGATGGGGCATCCTAGAAACACAGGGAAAATTTGTATTACTATGCACATAATATTTTTACCATTTCAAATTCCATTATTCATTCATATATATATGTATGTATATATATATATATACATACATACACCTGTTTGCTTTACACGCCAAACTCCAACCGGGCCTGCGCTACACGTCAGCCACTTCATGTCTCTGCCACTCATGTTGTGAAGAGGGGGACTGAACATACCCCAAGGAGATGCAGTCGCTCCTCCGAAACCCCCTTTTAAACTGTGATACAATGGGAAACAAATACAGTTTTTTTTACCTCCTCTTTGCTTGATCAGCTGCTGGCTTGCTGCTGCTGCCGTGCCGAATGATCTGCATCTCGTTCGGCGCTTCGAACATTTAAAAGCCCGTATAGCAGCTGTCCTACTCTTTGTTTTTTATTTCTGGTCCCAGGCGTGGTTAAATCTGTTGGCACAAAGTCTCATCTTGTGGAATTTGAGTTCTGGATATTTTAGTTTATAATTTAAAAAGGAATAAGAATCTGAAAATCTAACAACATCACATTAAAGTTCGATAAATTCTGAAAACAATGATACCAAAAATATATACGACGTATGTAGGTTTTAAAATAAGCCCGATTTAAAGTGACAAAAAACGTAAAAAGTCACATAAAATCGTTGCACTTTTAGGCTTAGAATTTTATATATAGAGAGTAGATATATATCTGTCTCTATATAATATTCAAGGTTTGTCTGTCTGTCTGTATGTCTGTCCACTTTTCACAAGAGAACTACATAATGGATTTAGATCGAGGTTTTTTTGTATAATTTGCTTGAACGTTCCGGTTGATTTTGCGACTTCTTTCATCGCGCTACACGGGCGGATCCGCGGGGGACAGCTAGTATTTACATATACTGTATATATACATATATATATATATACATATATATACATATATATAGTAATAAAAGGTGCTATATAGGCGCCTGACCCAACACAGATGGACACGGAGGCATGTATAAAATGAAAGACATTTTATTTTTCTTCAGCTGGAGGGCACGTCTTCCCCGTAATTCCTCCAGCCACAACACAGTTCCAAGCACTGAAACCACACCACAAAACACTTTCTTCTTCCACCACCACTCCTTCACAGCTTTGTCCTCCTTCCACCCGACTCTGGCCGCTGAGTGGTGGTTGCTGGCCCCCTTTTATCAGGCAGAAGTGCTCCAAGTGGTTGATTGCTGACATCCGGCTGCACTTCCAGGTAAGGCGAAACCAGTGCCCAAAATGGGCCAGAGGTACCTGCGGAACCCCACAGAGCTGCACAGAACTCCAACCCCCATGAAGCCCTGGGGGAGTCCGAGGCACTGCTGCAACCCTGGGATGCTGCCATCTAGCATCCAGGGGGAGATACTGGGTTTCCCGTCCTTGTCCCCCTGACAGTGGTGGTAAAGGGGCGTCCCGGTCAGGCATGGACCCTAGCCATCTGTCACAATATATATATATATATATATATATATATATACACTAGCTGCATGTGGTCTTCGGGACAAAAAACAACCTGAAGACTCCCTAGCAGTTTTACTATATTTATGAACTTACAGAGGCATGAGCTAAGTGAGCCTGAACAGGTCGTATCTTGTCCATGACGGATGTGTGGTCGAGTGCAGCTGTGGCACAAATTGAGCAGGACAGGCTGGAACCTGTCTCAATCAAACGTATGGTAGCTTGTTGTGTGAACGTACAACGTGCATGTAACACAAAGCTGAGTTTGTCTACTTGGGTTGAATGAGAAGTGAGGTGCATGCAAGTGTTGAAAAAATGTAAAAGTGCATGCATGTGCCATCTCACCAAGTGCAAGTCACACTTGTGTAAGCTTCTACGTCATCCGTAGAACTCACACAAACTTCCCATGGCTTTGGTTGAGTGTGATCAGAGCAGACTGTTCCACACACACACACACACACACACACATCTTTTGTAGTGAGAACTGAGGTGCATGCAAGCCCTGCAAAAATTTAAAAGTGTTTGCATGCGCCATCTACTGACTGTGGTTGATTGTGAGCAGAGCAGACTGCTCCATACACACACACACACACACAGGTCTTTCATTTATAAATGTCTAACATATGTATGTGATATTTCATTTTTAATAAATTTGTAAAATTACAAAAATCTTGTTTTTTCTTTGTCATTCTGAGGTATAGGGTGTTGCTTGACAAGGGAAAAAATCATTTAAATGAAGCTGCATAAAGCTGCAGCATGAAAAAAAAATATCAAGGGGTCTAAAGATTTAAAGACAGCACTGTAAGATCTACAACATAGATATGGGAAACTTTAAGACAGCACTGACACCTAATACACCATTGTGATGCTGTAAATACAATACAAAATATAAAAGCTTTTCCTTCCAGAAGTTCTTGTCTTGTCCATTGTGGAAATTCTAGAAATTGGATGCATACTGTATACAAAATTAAATGCAATTGAATGCGAAACTTAAACCCAGCGTGTACCATTTTGCTTTTTACAGCAGGATAAGACTGCTAAACGCTTCCCATCCCTCATAGAATTAAATGAGAGGACCATGACAAGCAACAACATATCTTGCAATTAAAGCTTGGACAGGCGGCACTTTATTGCATAAAAGTTGAGCTTTTCCAAGTGTATTTATATATAGCATATAATTTCAGTCACATTGCTGTCAAAGTCAAATGAAGGCTCTACAAATAATTATAGATTTGATTAGAATCCTAAACATCTTCAGTGGACCCCAGCAGATTTAGTGCATGTGAGTCATCTGCGTTTGAAAGCCTTTGACAAACTTGTGTAACCATTGAGCAACAAAACGCACATGTCATCGCACAAACAGCACACTAACTACTCTATTAAAATATGTTTCGACAGTGTTTAATAAGACTTATGAAATTGTCCATTTTCATTGGCATTCTCCATAAAAAGATGCTTTTATAATAAACTGGCTGAAGTACCTGGTGTTACACAGGTCTAATTGTAGAATGGGTTAAGGGGAAAGAAAGCCAAGGTTTCTGTGTTTTTAAAATAGTGACCCAGTTTTTATTGCCAGCTGTCCCATCCATCATCCACACTGCCTCTCTATCAATATCTCTGCACCTGTGAGTCAAAAATGTGTTTTTTTTTTGGGCCTGGTTGGATTCCAGAATTGTGGTAAGTCCTTGCTGGATTCAACAGTCTTAGGTGGAACCTGGCGGCATCGTGTTCCATTGGATTGAGGTCAGGTGAGCATAGGGGCCAGTCAATGGTGTCAATTCCTTCATCCTCCAGGAACTGCCTGCATGCTCTCGGCACATGTGGCTGGGCATTGTTGTGCACCTGGAGGATCCCGGGACCCATTGCACCAGCATATGATCTGACAATGGGTCCAAGGATTTCATCCCGATACTTAATGGCAGTCAAGGTGTTGTTGTCTAGCCTGTAGAGGTCTGAGTGTCCATCCATGGATATGCCTCCCCAGACCATCACTGACCCACCACCAAACCGGTCATGCTGAACGATGTTAAAGGCAGCATAATGTTCTCCACAGCTTCTCTAGACCCTTTCACGTCTGTCACATGTGCTCAGGGTGAACCTGCTCTCATCTGTGAAAAGCACAGGGTGTCAATGTTGAACCTGCCAATTCTGGTATTCTATGGCAAATGCCAATCGAGCTCCATGGCACCAGGCAGTGAGCATAGGGCCCACTAGAGGACATCATTAAGTCTGTTTCTGATTGTTTGGTCAGAGACATTCACACCAGTGGACTGCTGGAGGTCATTTTGTAGGCTCTGGCAGTGCTCATCCTGTTCCCCCTCCCCCAAAAGAGCAGATATCAGTCAGTCCTGCTGATGGGTTAATGACCTTCTACGAGGGGCCCTGTCCAGCTCTCCTAGAATAACTGCCTGTCTCATGAAATCTCCTCCAAGCCCTTGAGACTGTGCTGGGAGACACAGCAAACCTTCTGGTAATGGTACGTATTGATGTGCCATCCTGGACAAGTTGGACTACCTGTGCCACCTCTGTAGGGTCCAGGTATGGCCTCATGTTACCAGTAGTGACACTGACTGTAGCCAAATGCAAAACTAATGAAAAAACAGACGAGGAGGGAAAAATGCCAGTGACCTCCACCTGTTAAACCATTCCTGTTTTTAGGGGTCATCTCATTGTTGCCCGTCTAGCAGCTGAAACTGATTAACAAGCCCCTGTGCTACTTAACTGACCAGATCAATAGCCAAGAAGTTTCACTGATTTGATGCTATACTCTGATTAAATAGGGTTCCTTAAATTTTTTAAACAGTATATTTACATACATTTGGTGGATTCAAAAAGTACTCAGACCCCGTCATTTTCTGTACACTTTATTGTGTTGTAGGATTAATTTTAAATGGATGTTTTTTTCATTTTTACCCATCAGCAACACATAATGACAAAGCCAAAGTATGATTTCAGAAAAGTTTTCAATTTTTATTTTATTTTCAATTTGCTGTGACACTCCAAACTGTGGGCAGGTGTATTCTGTTCGCTTTAATTCTTCTTGAGATGTTTCCAGAACTTGACTGGAGTCCCTCGTGGCAAACTATATTGATTTGGACGCCATTTAGAAAGACGCACAGATGTGTTTATAAAGTCCAACAATTCACATTACACATCAAGATGAAAACCAAGCCATGAAATCCAAGGAACTTTTTGTAGAACTTCTGCAATAAAATTGTGATAAGGCATAGATCAGGGCAAGAGTATAAAACATTTGTAAAGCTTTTCAGTGTTCCAAGTGGCACTGTGGCATCAGCAATTGTGAAATGGATAAAGTTTGGAACCAACAGAAGTCTTCCTAGAGTTGGCTGTCCCGCCAAACTGAGTCACCAGGCATGAAGTGTCTTGGTCAGTGAGGTCAGGAAGTGGTGACTGAAACAGAGCTTCAGATGTCCGCTGCTGAGATGGGAAAAGCTGTAAAATGGAAGACTATATCAGTACCACTCCGTTAATCAGGCATTTAATGGCCGACTCTTCCTTAGAGTTTACCAAAAGGCATTTAAATGACTCTTAGAGTGTAAGGAAAAAGATTCTCTGGTCTGATGAGACAAAAATCAAAGTATTTGGGAAGAACTCCAAGCATTATGTCTAACAAAGACCAGGCACTGCCCATCACCTGCTTATTATCATCCCTACTGTGAAAAATGGTGTTAGCTGCATTTGCATTACATTTACATTTATTTGCTTAGCAGATGCTTTTATCCAAAGTGACTTACAAAGGAGATTAGCATAATTGAGTAAGCATCAGGTCTAAGGGGACTGTTGGAGAACAAGTATTACAGGACAAGTTACAAAATTGATCATGACAAGTTTTGGTATAGTGGGTCCACGGATCTAAAAGAATGGCCTTTTAATAAATAATCAATTGACCGGCTAATTCTCTGTGGGGGCACTCACGCGGCTGCGGGAAGCTGGTGAAGTAATTGGGGCCAAACACACCTGCCCGTGAAGGTACGGTCTTTCTCAATTGCTTCATCAGCTTCCTGCAGTGTGCGACTGAGATGCGGTGTCGATGGAGCCTTATAAGAATGAGCGAGAAAAAGGAAGGAAGAAATCGGGAGTGGTCTCCCATAGACTTTCTCGTATACTCAGACATGGCAATGGATATTTGAGGAGTAAACCGCAAGACAATGATTATATTTTTACATTATGTACATTAAGGAACCATCAACAACAAATGAAATCAAATTAATAATAATAATTATTGAACAATTATTATAAAAGTAAAGTTGAATACATTGAACTCTGCAGCTGCATGAATAAAAAAGTACTACTTCTGGTTAGCGGAAATAGCTCAAAAGTTAATAGAAATCTACATTTTGTACCTAATACTTGTATGCAAAATTTAGTTGACCTAAGCGAAAGCATACTCAAGTTAATGTGTTTACACATACACACACACACACACACACAGACATAATTCCAAAAATTGTATTTTCGGACTCAGGGAGGTCTAAAACGTCAAGATTCATCAAAATCTCGAAATCAAATTTTTGGACAATTACAATACTTCATCTATGAGAAAGTAAATTGGACTCAGGGAGGTCTAAAACGTTAAGATTCATCAAAATCTCAAAGTCAAATTTTTGGATGATTACAATGCATTCTCTATACTTTGTATACGAGAAAGTAAAAGAACAAGAAAAGAGAGTGGAGGTTAAAGGACAGGAGAAGAAGCAGGCAGGAGTGAGAAAACAAGCTGGTGTAATGAACAGAAGCAGGTGGACAGGAGTGAAGCCCAAAAGAGGAGTGTGTGGTTGTCGCTCAGGAGGGGGCTGTGGGTCACTCCTGTTGAGTAACTTGGGAGCAGGAGTGACCACTGTAGAAGAAAAGAATTTGAATACAGACACCTTCCCACCGGAATGCCCCAATTTAAGTAATAAAACACAGGCAGGAGAAAGCATCAATCGCTATTCTTTCTAAATCTCACAAGAGGTAACAAGTGTGTTACATGTTACAAAGAAAAAAGTGTCCTCTGTGCTATATTTATACAATTCATTGATTACGTCACTACTCAAATAAGGAATTCATTACATAATCAGAAAACTTTTAACATGGTTGTTACACCTAATTGCTAACAGGACATGGCAGATGTTGATACCTTAGATGACCACAATTTAATTGATAGTCCTGTTTGCTTAGGATGTACATGACATTTTAAATGTATTATTTTTATTTTTATTTTAAGAGATGTTAATTTCTCCACGTACATCTTGTTTTCCAGTAAGTAACAATGGCTTAATTTTTTATGATCCAGCTGGGAATGGTTATGCCATAAATATAACATTTTCTCTTAAGGAGTTACATAAATTAACAAGAAGTGCATTTATCATAGTGAATAATAAAATAACAGCATCAGCTTTTAAGCATAAGATCAGAAGGATATGAAACTCAGACACATGCTAGGCACACATTGGACCAGGGTTCAAATTCAACTCTTACACCATCACGCTCTGTGAGTACTTTTGCTGGCTGGAGACAATGGCAGCTGTGGAGGTACAGAGCGCCCATGCCGGGTGGAGCCAGTATCGGCAGTGGTTTGGGCAGAGCAGGGCTCAGGCTTGCCCACAGATGCCGTGGGATTTGCAGCAGGGACATGGGCCAGATGAAATGGGTGTCTGCACCTGTTGGTCAATGTCTCTCTGGGCAGCAAAGTCCAATTAAGATGAGCTGGAGAGGGTTCAGTTTTAAAGGAAGGCACCAGGGCTTGTGGGATCTTAAATGAGTTTTCTGCATTGCGTTGTTTTAACCTAATTTTACTGGATTTATTTATTAGATTTTAAACTCCACTGGACACCTTCATTTTATGGATTATTTATTGACATTTGGAGCGCTGCACTTTAACCCAGCCACAGGGGATGCACAAACCAGTGTGTTTCTTTGTGCGGTCCCAAGCCTGGATAAATGGGTAGGGTTATGTCAGGAAGGGTATCCGGTGTAAAATTTTGCCAAATCAATATGCGGACAACAATACAAATTTCCATAGCGGATCGGTCAAGCCCCGGGTTAACAACGACCGCCACCAGTACTGTTAGCCAACAGGGTGCTGGTAGAAATTGGGCTACTGTTGGCCGAAGAAAAAGAAGCAGAAGAAGAGGGGGGAGATGTGTCCGGAGGCAGGAGGAGAGGAGGAAATTAAAGAGAGTGGAACTGAGGGTAGGAACTTTGAATGTTGGCAGTATGACTGGTAAGGGGAGAGAGTTAGCAGATATGATGGAGAGAAGGAAGATTGAAATATTGTGTGTGCAAGAGACTAAATGAAAGAGTAGTATGGCCAGGTGGATCGGAGGTGGATTCAAATTGTTCTATCATGGTGTGGATGGGAGGAGAAATGGGGTACAGGTTATTCTGAAGGAATAATATGTCAAGAGTGTTTTGGAGGTGAAAAAAATGTCAGGCAGAGTAATGATTATGAAGCTGGAAATTGGAGGTGTGATGATGAATGTTGTTATTGCATATGCACCGCAAGTTGGGTGTGCAATGGATGAGAAAGAAGATTCTTGGAGTGAGTTGGATGAAGTGAGGAACAATGTACCCAAGGGACAGAAAGTGGTGATTGGAGCGGATTTCAATGGGCATGTTGGTGAAGGGAACAGTGGAGATGAGGAGGTGATGGGTAGGTATGGTGTCAAGGAGAGGAATGAAGAAGATCAGAGGATATTGGATTTGGCCAAAAGGATGGACATGGCTGTGGTGAATGCGTATTTTAAGAAGAGGGAAGAACACAGGGTTACGTACAAAAGTGGAGGAAGACGCACACAGGTAGATTACATCCTATGCAGAAGAGTTGATCTGAAGGAGATTGAAGACTGCAAAGTGGTGGCAGGGGAAAGTGCAGTTAAGCTGCAGGTTGGTGGTCTGTAGGATGACGTTGGAGATCAAGAAGAGGAAGAGAGTGAGGGCAGAGCCAAGATTCAAATGGTGGAAGTTGAAAAAGGAAGACTGCAAGCTTGAGTTTAGGGAGAAGGTGAGACAGGCACTGGGTGGCAGTGATGAGTTACCAGACAGCTGGGAAACTACAGCAGATGTAGTAAGGGTGACAGCAAGAAGGGTGCTTGGCGTGACATCTGGAAAGAGGAAGGAGGAAAAGGAAACCTGGTGGTGGAATGAGGAAATACAGGAGAGCATACAGAGGAAAAGGATGGCAAAGAAGAAGTGGGATAGTCAGAGAGATGCAGAAAGTAGACAAGAGTACAAGGAGATAAGGCGTAAGGTAAAGAGAGAGGTGGCGAAGGCTAAAGAAAAGGTGCATGATGAGTTGTATGAGAGGTTGGACACTAAGGAGGGAGAAAAGGTAACCTGTACCGATTGGCTAGACAGAGGGACTGAGCTGGGAAAGATGTGCAGCAGGTTAGGGTGATAAAGGATAAAGATGGAAACGTACTCACAAGTGAGGAGAGTGTGTTGAGCAGATGGAAAGAGTACTTTGAGCGGCTGATGAATGAGGAGAACGAGAGAGAGAAGAGGTTGGATGATGTGGAGATAGTGAATCAGGAAGTGCAACGGATTAGCAAGGAGGAAGTAAGGACAGCGATGAAGAAGATGAAAAATGGAAAGGCTGTTGGTCCAGATGACATACCTATGGAAGCATGGAGGTGTTTAGGAGAGATGGCAGTGGCGTTTTTAACCAGATTGTTTAATGGAATCTTGGAAACTGAGAGGATGCCTGAGGAGTGGAGAAGAAGTGTACTGGTGCCGATATTTAAGAATAAGAGGGATGTGCAGGACTGCAGTAACTACAGGGGAATAAAACTGATGAGCCACAGTACGAAGTTATGGGAAAGAGTAGTGGAAGCTAGGTTAAGAATTGAGGTGATGATTAGTGAGTAGCAGCATGGTTTCATGCCAAGAAAGAGCACCACAGATGCAATGTTTGCTCTGAGGATGTTGATGGAGAAGTTTAGAGAAGGCCAGAAGGAGTTACATTGCATCTTTGTGGACCTGGAGAAAGAATATGACAGGGTGCCTTGAGAGGAGCTGGTATTTTATGAGGAAGTCGGGAGTGGCAGAGAAGTATGTAAAAGTTGTACAGGATACGTACGAGGGAAGTGTGACAGTGGTGAGGTCTGCGGAGAAATGACGGATGCATTCAAGTTGGAGGTGGGATTACATCAGGGATCTGTTCTGAGCCCTTTCTTATTTGCAATGGTGATGGACAGGTTGACAGACAAGATTAGACAGGAGTCCCCGTGGACTATGATGTTTGCTGATGACATTGTGATTTGTAGCGATAGTAGGGAGCAGGTGGAGGAAACCCTGGAGAGGTGGAGGTATGCTCTAGAGAGGAGAGGAATGAAGGTCAGTAGGAACAAGACAGAATACATGTGTGTAAATGAGAGGGAGGTCAGTGGAATGGTGAGGATGCAGGGAGTAGAGTTGGTGAAGGTGGATAAGTTTAAATACTTGGGATCAACAGTACAGAGTAATGGGGATTGTGGAAGAGAGGTGAAAAAGAGAGTGCAGGCAGGGTGGAATGGGTGGAGAAGAGTGTCAGGAGTGATTTGTGACAGACGAGTATCAGCAAGAGTGAAAGGGAAGATTTACAAGACGGTAGTGAGACCAGCTATGTTATATGGGTTGGAGACGGTGGCACTGACTAGAAAGCAGGAGACAGAGCTGGAGGTAGCAGGGTTAAAGATGCTAAGATTTGCATTGGGTGTGACGAGGATGAACAGGATTAGAAATGAGTACATTAGAGGGTCAGCTCAAGTTGGACGGTTGGGAGACAAAGTCAGAGAGGCGAAATTGCATTGGTTGTGACATGTGCAGAGGAGAGATGCTGGGTATATTGGGAGAAGGATGCTAAGGATAGAGCTGCCAGGGAAGAGGAAAAGAGGAATGCCTAAGCGAAGGTTTATGGATGTGGTGAGAGAGGAATGCAGGTGTAACAGAACAAGATGCAGAGGACAGAAAGATATGGAAGCACATGATCCGCTGTGGCGACCCCTAATGGGAGCAGCCGAAAGGAGAAGAAGAAGAAGAAGAAGGAGTGCTGCACTTTCTGAACACTTGTTTATTTTAATAAAAGCACTTTTCACCATCCCCTTGTTTCATGTGTATTTTGTCCTCATCTGCCGTGCTCATTCTTTTACGTTTTTGATGGTGTCGGGTTCAAGAGGATCCCAAGAACAAAGAGGGAGCATGGAGCTAAACCGCACCATCACACAAGCTAATATGAGTTAGACAGAAATTCACCAAATAAGAGTGTCTTCTAATATTTCTTTAACACATTGAGGAAGTCAGAATTTCAAATGGAGATAGGCAGCTTGTTACATCAGCCAATAGCTATATATGAAAAGAGTCTGTACTGAAATTTGATACCACACATAGATGGCATCACCAGACACTGTTCAGCTGCAGAACTGTGTGGTAGAGAAGAAAAACAGGACATCAAAAGTGTGTCCATATATATGAGTGCTGACCATTTCACTACTCTGTAGGCAAGAATCATGGGTTTGAACTTAAGTTATGCTGCTGCAGGAAGTCAATGTAGTGAATTGAAAATAGGAGTAACGTGTGCCCACTTTAGCTGGTTGGACACCAGATGTGCCCCTGCATTTTGAACCATCTGCATTATTTTGGAGGGTCAGCATCATGGTACGGGGGGCTTCTGAGCAGCAGGGACAGGGAGATTGGTTAGAATTGACAGAAGTATGAATGCAGCCAAATATAGAGAGATCCTTAAAGAAAACCTGGTGCAGAGTCCACGCCACCTCAGACTGGGGTAACAATTCATGTTTCATCATGACAGTTACCCAAAGCATACAGCCAAAATGAAGTTGGAGTGGCTTTGGGACAAATCTCTGACTGTCCTTAAATGGCTAGACTTAAACCCAATAGAAGATCTTAGGGGACCTGAAGATGGCAGTTTACAGACACTTCCCAACATTTTTGACTGTAAACTGATGGGCAAAAATGGCAAATTTAAGAAGGGGTTGACTACTCTCTGAATTAAATATGCAGTAATACAATACAGTATAACAGCACACAGTTTATATTTACATACATACAAATATATAAAATATATTTAGCCCTTGGAAGCATTTCATTTTTATGCAACAATGAATCACAGTGGACTTCATTTGCATTTTTTGACATCGATCAACAGAAAAAGACTCTTCAGTGTCGAAGTGGAAAGAGATCTCTGCAAACCTAATATATATTGTGATGGACAGCTGCGGCCTTTTCCTGGCTGGAAGGCCAAAAAACGTAAAGGACCAGAGGATCAGATGTGCACAGGGCACTGCCTCCCACCAAGTGCTAGACGGCAGCTCCTCTGGGTTGCATAGTCACCTCAGATTCCCACTGGGCTCTATGGGAGTTGCAGTTTGGCACAGCCCTGTTGGGTTCCATGGGGGCCGCCAGGGGGAGCTGCAGAGCCCTACTTTGGGTTTCCACCACACCTGGGAATACTTCCAGATAACGCTGACTTGCCTCCTGAAGTGCTCCCAGGTGCAGCATAAAGGGAGCTACCTCAATTCACTCGAGGAGCTGGAGTTGGTAGGAGGAGGACGACAAGAAGAAGAAGAAGAAGAAGAAGAAGAAGAAGAAGAAGAAGAAGAAGAA
>JANRMT010062806.1:106996801-107048095 GCA_026402145.1 Polypterus bichir lapradei | reverse complement strand
CAACAACAACAACAACAACAACAACAACAACAACAACAACAACAACATTTGTAAGGAGGTGTGGAGGAGGTAGTGACCCAAAAGAGAGAAAATGAAGAAGAAAGAAGGTACTGTATTTATTGTGCTTTAATAGGTGCTTTGTACTGTGCTGTTGTGGGTAGCCAGGTTTAAATTTAAAATTTAAGTTAGATAAAAATGAAAAACCTACAGATGTTCTGCAGCAATTAAAGTAAATTAAGCCTTTCAAGTTGAAGCAAACAATTTGCACATGTGTCTCAACTTCTGTTGATTACTTAAAAAATATCTGTCTGTCTAAAAGCAGAGTTAGAACAGATTGTGTTACTATACTCGCTACACCCCAGAAAACTGTAAATTCCAACGATAATGGTAAGATTAACAAATGAAATGAGACAGAGCATTATTACCCTTAGAAGTGTAAGCCATTCATTTAGAGAAACTGCAAAAAAATCAAAGTTTCAGTAAGTACACTGGTGTCCTACACAATCCAAAGGCAATTGGAAACCAGAAGAAACTCTGATAGGAAGAGCTCTGGCAGAGACAGTCACAATCCAATCAGAAGACAAGTTTCTGAGGGTTTGTGCGATAGGTGCCTCACAACACAACAGCTTCACATACACCTTAACAGTGAAGGTCATATAAAGCAAGTCTCGGTTTCTACTGTGAAGAGGAGACTTTGTGCTGCAGGTTTGACAGGGCGAGTAGCAGTAAGTAAGCCATTCCTTAAAGGACAAAATAAGCCATTGAAACACTGGCTGTGGACTACTGCAGACTGGAAGAAAGTCTTATGCATCAATGAATCAAAATTTGAAATCTTCGGTTCATCACACAAGGTGTTTGTACGCAGATCAGTTGGTGACAGGATGGTTCCTCAGTGTGTGACACCAACTGTCAAACATGGAGGAGGAAGTGTGATGGTCAGGAGTTGTTTTGCTGGAAGCAGAGTTGGTGACTTGCACAGAGTGACTGACTTTCTGAATTACAGGGTTACCACAGTCTGGCTGTTATATCAACAAAAGGTGTCTACTTTGATGAATCAAATTTTGTACACTTAATGATTACTTGACTTATTTTTTATTTTCCATTGTCTATTTGTTCTATGCCTTGATTTCATGAAACATTAAGACTTTAAATGTGCATTTCCATAAAAACTGAGGTGTTCTATAACTTTTGACTGGTTTATATATATAATATATATATATACAGCTAATGGGTGCCACTGAGCCTCAAACCTCAAACACAACACACAAACACAGTTCCAGGTTCAAATAAAGGGGTTTTATTACAAAAATAATTTATATACAATGATTAAACATGGTGTTTCTTCTTTTCTTCTTCTCTTTCTCTCTCTTTACCTCACTGCTGCTCCTCCAGTTAAGTGTTTCCTGTCTCCACTCCTAGCTCTGATTCACCTGGACAAGGCAGTGAGGTCTCTTTTATGGAGGACCCGGGTAGTACGTCACCTATTGGAAGCACTACAATTGTAGGGAGTGTAGCAGGGCTGCGCTACCGAACTACAATTCCCGGCATTCCCTGCTGGTGCGTGAATGGGTACTCAGGGCTTCTGCCATCTAGGGTATGGGGGAAGATAATAACCTCAATATATTGCTCTCCTTCGTCCTTCCATATTATTGGCAAGTCATCTCCGGCTGGGAGGCCAATCCTCATGTGTCATCCCTCACTATATATATACTCAGCAAAAAAAGAAACGTCCCTTTTTCAGGACTGTGTATTTCAACAATAATGTTTTAAAAATCCAAATAACTTTACAGATCTTCATTGTAAATTGTTTAAACAATGTTTTCCATGCATGTTCAATTAACCATAATCAATTAATTAACATGCACCTGTGGAATGGTCGTTAAGACCTTAACAGCTTACAGAAAGTAGGCATTTAAGGTCACAGTTCTAAAAACGCAGGACACTAAAGAGACTTGTCTACCGACTGTGAAAAACACCCAAAGAAAGATGCCCAGGGTCCCTGCTCATCTGCGTGAACGTGCATTAGGCATGCTGCAGGGAGGCATGAGGACTGCTGATGTGGCTAGGGCAATAAATTGCCATGTCCACACTGTGAGACGCCTAAGACAGTGCTACAGGGAGACAGGAAGGACAGCTGATCATCCTCGCAGTGGAAGACCACGTGTAACAACACCTGCACAGGATCGGTACATCCGAATATCACACCTGCGTGACAGGTACAGGATGGCCACAACAACTGCCCGAGTCACACCAGGAACACACAATCCCTCCATCAGTGCTCAGACTGTCCGCAATAGGCTGAGAGAGGCTGGACTGAGGGCTTGCAGGCCTGTTGTAAGGCAGGTCCTTACCAGACATCACCAGCAACAACGCCGCCTATGGGCACAAACCCACCTTCGCTGGACCAGACAGGAGTGGCAAAAAGTGCGTGAGTTTCTGCATGACAGCAATGTCAGTGTTCTGCCATGGCCAGCGAAGAGCCCAGATCTCAATCCCATTGAGCACGTCTGGGACCTGTTGGATCGCAGGGTGAGGGCTAGGGCCATTCCCCCCAGAAATGTCCAGGAACTTGCAGGTGCCTTGGTGGAAGAGTGGGGTAACATCTCACAGCAAGAACTGACAAATCTGGTCCAGTCCATGAGGAGGAGATGCACTGCAGTACTTCAAGCAGCTGGTGGCCACACCAGATACTGACTGGTACTTTTGATTTTGAGCCTCCCTTCATTCAGGGACACATTGTGAAACATTTTTAGTTTATGTCTTATGGTGTTGACTCTTTTAGTGTTCAGACAAATATTTACACATTAAGTCTACTGAAAGTAAAAACAGTTGAAAGTCAGGGGACGTTTCTTTTTTTGCTGAGTATATATGTAGAGTACGAATTCAGTATAGCATATATTTTTTGTTTTGAACATCTTGAAATTATTTATTTTAATAAAGCTTTTCACTCACTTTTACAAACAACTGTACTGATGTGGGAAGTGAGAGACAGATCCATTTAAATGTAATTTTCACAGCTGTCAGTTTTGTACCTGTCGATTGGGCTTTTTTTTTTTCCTGCAATTTTCTTTCCAAAATACTACTCTGTCTTGAGAAAGTAGGCTAATTATAGATAAATCATCATCTAATTTCATCTGCTTGACACCATGGTGACTCACTTACGGTGCACGCATAATTTAACACTGAACCTGAAGCCAATCATCTACTGAGTCACTCCATATTTTAAAATGGCACTCCTTCTTGCAGTTAGTTCAGGCATTAAAAACTGTCTTCTCATTTCTTAAAGAAGCATGTGAACCCTGCTACAAAGGCAGAAACAAATTTCATTTTACTTTCCTTTCTTTGTGTAAAAGTATACTGTGATAGCTTGAAAACATACTTGCATGTATTTCTTAGCCTGTAACAATAAGTGTTTCATAACAACAATGCCCAGGCACTCCATTGGTGTCCATTTTCTTCTCCGTCACTCTTATCACACCTATTTGCATCTTTCACATCCTCATCTTAGTTTAAGCACACTTCTATTGCATATACATATCTAGCCTGGCTTTTTCTGAACTATGACCTGAACTATTTTGAAGACAATTGTATGCAGCCTGGGTCAAAACAGGACAAACTGTGAGAAGAATGCAGCTAGATTCAAGTTTATCTTAAGAACCTGCAATGGTCCAACCTCCATTTGGGAATGAACCCCAAACTTGAAGTTTACAGCCCCATTTCACGGTAAATCCAGACACGGCTAATACAGAACGCCTTTATCCAGGTTAGTAGCATCACAGTTATTTGCAAAAGGATGTTGCCTTTTGTTGGAGGAAGGAGCAGTATATTACTTTTCTAGTAACATGTATCCATTTATTTCCTTTTGAAATAACCCATTTAGGGTGTTGTACCGTGTTAGCCATTATGAATGTAGAGAAAAGCCAAGCAAAATGACACCTTTTATTGGCTAACTAAAAAGATTACAATATGCAAGCTTTCGAGGCAACTCAGGCCCCTTCTTCAGGCAAGATGTAATACAGAAACTGGAGTTCCCTGTGTTTATATACACTCTAGGACAAGAAACAACATTGGTAAATCTTTAAATGAGAAATCTTAAATGTAAAAAAATTTAATAGGTTCATTCAGGCTAAGAATAATTTAACAGGAGAGAGAAGAACAATGTATGGTCAAGATCTTTAGATAAGATAACTGTCCAACAAAGTCCTTTGAAGTTTGTGATGAGTTTTTCACAACAATGTGGGTCTGTAGACAGGTTATCTGTGTCAGTCTGAGAGATGCAAACAATCCTCATATCTGGCTATAAAACTCTTCTCTCTATTCAAGCCATGTTGTAATGTATTAAATTTTAACACGAGTTTAACTTCCCATTCTTTTCTCTCTTGCTGTGTTTTGAAGTTGCCCATAAGCACTGTGACTTTAAAGTCCCTCTTACAGTGTCCATGGCTGTTGAAGTAGGCCGCTACAGGAACATCTGTGTTGCCATGTTTAATGTGGAACCTGTGTAAATTCATTCTCTAGTGGAATGTTTGTCCAGTTTCTCCCACATAGAGTGCAGTGTCAGGACATTTTATACAGAGAATTAGGTAGACCACATTAGATGATCTGCAGGATAATTATCCCTTTATGTGATGTTCAAGTCGGCAGTTTGGTATAACTATATGGTCTGTATTGTAGATGTGGGCACACGTTTTACATCTTTTCTGTACATGTGCCATTTTCTGTTGGTTCATTTAGGGAGTTTCGGATAATTAGTTGCTGAAGGTTTGGTGGTTGTCTGTATGCCAGGAGGGGAGGTTCAGGAAATACGTTTTTCAGTGTTTGGTCGTTGTTTAGCATTGGCTGAAGTTCTTTTATAATTTTTCGAAGTGTTTCAAGATGTGGGTTGTAGGTGACAACAAGGGGGATGTGGTTCTTGTTGTCTTTGTTTTTATAACCTGTCTACAGACCCACATTGTTTTGAAAAACTCATCACAAACTTCAAAGGACTTTGTTGGACAGTTATCTTATCTAAAGATCTTGACCATACGTTGTTCTTCTCTCTCCTGTTAAATTAATCTTAGCCTGAATGAACCTATTCGTTTTTTACATTTAAGATTTCTCATTTAAAGATTTACCAGTGTTGTTTCTTGTCCTAGAGTGTATATAAACACAGGAAGCTTCAGTTTCTGCATTACATCTTGCCTGAAGAAGGGGCCTGAGTTGCCTCGAAAGCTTGCATATTGTAATCTTTTTAGTTAGCCAATAAAAGGTGTCATTTTGCTTGGCTTTTCTCTAAATAATCCATTTGAAAATTAAGAGGAAAATTTGAAAAGGCTCGGGAGCTGGCCAGTGCCCCAGCATTTAATGTGGGCAAATTAAGTGAAAAAAAAGTCCAAACGACTGAAGAAAAATTGTGGATGTTTTTCATCCAATGCCACCTCTCTTCTCAGGCTTTTTTTTTTTTTGAGTTTCTTGAAGCTCTGTGCTCTTTGGAATTCAGTTTGTGAATGAATACCGGCGAGTCTGCTGTTTAAATAACCCACAGGGTGGAGGAGGTAGGACCTGCAAGGACAAACCAGAAATGACTTCAGCACACTTTGTCATCCAGGCTGTGGCTGAAATAAAAGAGGCTGTTTCCCCTGATGCCATTTTGTGACTCCTTGCCTCCTGATCGTCTCATTGGTGGTCCCAGTTTGCACGTATCCAACACTTTGTACGCTGAAACAGACTGTTCTACTAAAACAGCTTTTCACTTGAATACCAAAAATTGTCTCTTGTCTATTAGCGCTTTTTTACTTGCTTAGGAATTACCTGAATATTTTGATAATTAGTTTAAATAGAAAGTGTAAAAGCTCTTCTCTATTAAAACACTAAGGTATTGCTTGGCTATGTATGTTTTTGTTGGTAGGAGAAAAGAACAACTTTAAATCAAATGTGCAAAGCAGAACTGCTACTATAATGCAAGCATAGTTTTATAAGCGTTTTTAATGTTATACAAGCAAGTCCTTTTATGATGTAAGAAGCATGAGATAAACCAGCTGATTTTGGAAATAGTATTGTAGTTTTATGAAATTTGGATAATGGCAAAAAGCTTTATGAGCTCAGTAAAAGAGATGAAAACAGGAAAAGAAGATTGGGAGTCAATCCAAGAATGCTCTTAGGTACTGCTAACACTTCAAGCAATGCAAGAATTGAGCCACCTGGAAAGATTAAAGATCTGGCAGTATGAGGTTGTATGGTGTTCACACTTTTTTTTTTTGCTTTCGTTTATGGCACAATTTATTATTTTTATTTCCTGCCTACACATTTGCTCTATTGTATCACTGAGGATGAAGAACCAAGTTCATTTTCTCAGCTAGGTCAATTAGGGCTGAGACAGAGAGAAAGAAGACAATCCCGATAGAAAGGCAGCAATGGTAGTTATAGTTGGGTGATGTCTGAAGGAACTTCTGACAGAATGTAGTGGACCATAGTCCAGTCAAGTCAAGTCAAATTTATGTATAGAAGCACATTTAAAGACAACAGAACTTGTATCAAAGTGCTACACAAAACAACATATAAGACTACCATAAAGCAGTTATGTAAAACAGTTTGTTAATGACATTAATTTCCATCCTCCCACTCCCGACGACCTTACCCACAGTAAAAGACGGAAGAGAAATAGTGGGTTTCAACAGAGTCTTAAAAACCTCAATAGAAGGAGATGATCTGATATGGAACGTCAGATTGTTCCAAAGCCTTGGACCGCCAAACAAAAAATCCCTGTCACCCCTAGACTTCAGCTGTGGTCTTGGAACTGCAAGGAGTAGTTGAACAGATGACCCCAAAGCCCTCATTCCCAAGAGGGGGTGAAAGAGATCACAGATGTATTTGGGGGCTTAAAAACAGTGGAGAGAGGTCAGTACAGGTGAGATATGCTCTCTTTATCTAGTGCTGGTTAGAAATCTAACTGCTGTATTTTGAACCAGTTGAAGGCACAACAAGGCAATGCCACATACAGTATATTGAATTGGAATAATCTAGCAGTAATATAATCAAATCATGAAATACTATTTCCATATCCTTCTTTGAAAGAAAAGATTTTAAAACTAAGATTTTCTCGCACTTGTAAAAGCTGGACTTTACCACCATGGAGATTTGTTTGTTGAAACATAGTTACAACTCTAAGATGATATCCAGGTTCCTCACATCATTATGAATTTTTGCTGTCAGTGAGCCTAAGTGAATGCCAGTTTCATCAGTAAAAGACGTAGGGCCAAAGATAATGACCCCAAACCGGAGAAAGTTTTGCACCGTCTAAAGTTTAATATCATCAGTACACTCCATCAGCTTTTTTAACAGATGAAGGTAACTTTAAGATAAAGCTGGGTATCATCAGCATAACAATGGTAATTGACAGCGTGTTTTTGAAATATGGTCCCCAAAGGGAGCAGATATAAGGCAAATAATAAGAGGGGCAGAATAGAGTCTTGTGGTACACCTTGTATGAGTGGAGCTGGCTGAGAGAAATCATCACCTACATTATTATCTACCTTTTAATTAGGACACAAACCATTTCAGTGTTCATCCTTGAACGCCGACTTCACACTCAAGCCGTTTTAACAGAACCCCATGGTCTACTGTACCAAAAGCTGCACTAAGGTCCAGTAACACTAAAATAGCACAAGAACCTGAGTCTAAGGTTAATAAAATATCATTAGTCATCTTCAACAAAACAGATTCTGTACTATGAAGTTTATTAAAAGTAGATTAAAATAAATCGAATGTTTTCCTGATCTGACAGTAATTGCACATAAAACAACTTTTCCATAATTTTGGACAGGAAGGGGAGTTTAGAGATAGGCCTGTAACTTGAAAGTATTGTGGGATCCAGAGTAGGCGTCTTCAATAGTGGCTGAACAACTGCATGCTTGAAGATGTCAGGCATTTCCCCCACAGTTATTAATTATGGACAAAACAAGCAGACTGATGAATCTAAAAGAATCTTTGAACAGGCATGCAAGTAAAATATCGAGGATAACAGGAAAGTTTCAAATGCATGACTATATTCGGTAGCTGGGAAACTGGTTGTAACAGCATAAACTGGCCATGCACTGGCCCAAGGGAAGTTGGAATCCATGTACTATGATCCGCAGCTTGATAGATAATGCCAGACCAAATAAGCTGAATTTTATTTATAAAGAAATTTAGGAATAACTCACAGGTCTCGGGCGAGTTCACAGGGAAGCCACTGACCGGTGAGTTTAAGAATGCGATCATGGTGTTAAAAAGCACTCTAGGTCTCAAGGCAGCATTTGTAATTATATCCAATACATAATTTCATTTTGCTGCTCTTGCCGCCTCTTGGTCCAGCTTCAAATGAGATTTCAGAATTTCATATGAGACCTGGAGTTTATCCTTTTTCCACCTACACCCAGCCTGCCTGCATTCCTGCCTGATAGCATGAGTGGTGTAATTTAGCCAGGGCTCAACTCTGGCCTTAACCCTGGCTCTACTTTACTTTAAGAGTGCAGTCAGGTCCAGTGTATGCTTACAAATTGACTATATGAGCATAACCTGGGTATGAGCATCAGAACACACAGGTAGGGCTTCTGTCACCACAGGTAAATGAAGGATTGAAAATGTATCAGAAAATTGCAGTACAGATTTAGCATTTATAGAATGTAAGTAACGCTGGGGTTGTGTGAAATTCCTGAACGGACACAAGAATTCAAATTCAAGGACTACTGCATAGTGGTCAGAAATGCTGAAATCAAAGATCTCCACATTATTTATACGGAGGCCAAAAGAAACAATGAAGTCCAACACATGACCTTTCTGATGTGTGACCATAGCCTTGGATCCAAGTGCATTGTACTTGTATAGCCCCAAAGATTGGTAAAGTTAACAAGAGGCAAACTAAGGTAGTGACAGAGAATTTAAAAATTAGACTATGTGTTCACTTTAAAAAAACATGCATTAGAAAAGCAAATTATGTTTTAAGAAGAGGAACTATAACCTCTCTGTACCATTACATTCTAATACATTAATCATTATCATACTTTTTCCTCATTTACACTGAGGAAATAAAATAAACTCAGCACCCAGCCTTAGTGTTATCAAAATGAAGGTCTTTAGAATTCTGAACTATGTTGTCTTTACTGGAGGATTATCCTCTCCTTTTATTCTCTATACAACATTGTCTCATCTCATTCAAGGTTTGCTCCTGTCTTTTGTCTGATGTTTACAAGAAAGGTTTAGCCCCATTTGGAACGAAGAGGGTTCAGCAAATCATCAAATGTACAAAATACATGATGACTGTCCACATCATGATTTCATATTCCACTACATCATGCCTTTCTTCAGCAATTTTCACATGTAAAGCAAAAAGTATTCAGCTGCCATAATGATCCAGGTCATCAGTGTTTTTATAATGCTATTTGTACGTTTGTGTGGGTAAATTGAAAATAAAACTTTAATATAATTAGAATACACTTGAGGCTTTCTTGGCAAGCAGTGCCCTTGGTAAGTAAAAAGGCAAATATTTAATATATAAGTCAGAAGATTTATTTTCTTTTTAGTTATTCTAGTGTATCTGAGGTGGGTTGTTGATGTTTGTTATAACATTTATTTAATGAGCTCCCCTAAAACTTAAAGTCCCCCCTTGGGACAAATAAAGTTCTATCTACAGTATCTATCTGTCTATCATTTCTTAACATTATTATTCAGAACTGAAATTAGTCTGTATGATGCACATTGTAATAAGTCCTTATTTTGTTTAGGAAAGACGGTGATTAATGCTTGGTGAAAAGTTTGAGGTAGAATTTTATTTTCTCTAGTTTCTGTGACTGTTGCTAATAAAAGGGGAGCTAGCTGAGTGGATAATTTCTTATAAAATTCGACTGGGTAGCCATCAGGGCCTGATGCGTTCCCACTCTTAAGTGACTTTATAGCATCTAGTAATTCTGATAGTGCCAAAGGTTTATTCAATTCCTCTGCACTAAGAGTATCTATTTGTGGTACATGTAACGCAACCAGAAATACATTAGATTGTGTCTTGTCTGCTTTAAACTCAGTAGAATATAAGGATTTATAGTAATCTTTAAATGTATGCATTATATTTTTATGGTCAATGATTTTACCTCCGTTCGTGTTGGTGATTGCTGGGATTGTATTGCGAACTTCTTGCTTGTGGATTTGTTGAGCTAAGAGCTTATTAGCTTTCTCTCCATGCTCATAGTAATGATGTCTTGATTTAAAAATGAGTTGTTCAGTTTCTTTAGTTGTTAAGAGGTTGAGCTCTGAATGTAGATCCTGCCTCTTCCTATGAAGAGCCTTACTAGGACACCTGGCTTGTTCTTGATCTATTCTAGTAATTTTGCTGGTTAGCTCTGATACCTTCTTGGTTTCTAATTAATTTCTGTGGGAAAGATATGAGATAATCTGACCTCTTAAGAAGGCCTTCAGGGTTTCCCAGAGTATTCCTGCACAGACCTCTGAGGATGTATTTGTCTCTAGAAAAAAACTGATTTGTTTTGATATAAATTCTGTACAGTTCTCGTCTGCTACTAAAAGTGTGTTAAGACGCCATCTGTGAGATGATTATGTGGGGCATAATTATTTTAGCTCCAAGATTAGAGGGGCATGGTCGGAAATAACAATAGTGTCATACTTGCAAGACTTAATCATAGGCAAGAAATTGTTAGCTATAAAGAAATAATCAACTCTTGAGTAGCAATGATGCACTGTTGAGTAGAAGGAATATGTTCTTGAGTTTAGGTTTAGAAATCTCCAGGGGTCTGATAAGTTGTTGTCAGTTACAAAGTGTGTAATTGTCTTTGCAATATTAGATGTCATCTCCCCTGTGACAGGAGACCTGTCTAAGTCTGGATTTAAAACACAATTAAAGTCCCAATCTATTATAATTTTATGAGTGCTCACATTGGGAATGAATGTAAATACATTTTGCATGAATTCCCTATCATCCACATTTGGTGCATAAACATTTATCAGAATTACTTTACAGTTAAATAAATTGCCCATGACAATCACAAATCTCCCTTCAGGATCAGATACTACATTTGAGACTGTTCTATGTATAAAAATTCCCACACCTCCAGTTTTTTTTGTAAAGCTGGAATGGAATATTTGGCCAGTCCAGTCTTTTTGCAGCCGGAACTGATCCTTGCTTAACACTAGAATTACCAGAGCCTAAGAAAAAACTCGTAGATCCATCCCACCTTAAATCGCTTCTCACCTCTCTGTCTGTGTCTTTTGTCCTTTAAATATGTTGATAAGCAGCAAGCAGGAAGCAGTCTGCTAACACATCCCCCACTGACGCACAGTTTTCTCAGCTCAAGTCTGTTTACCTTTCTGTTGCTTGGAATTGTATAGAGAGAGAAGTCAAGCAAAATCACACCTTTTATAAATACTATATCGTTATTTGGAACACATGCTTTTCATGTGTGTTCCGTGTCTACAACAATCTATGTTGGGGCGCCCACAGTTTTTCGGCTTGTGAGCTACTTTTAAAATGAGCAGGTCAACATGATCTACCTACATTAAAAAATGCTATATATATATATATATATATATATATATATATATACATATATATATATACTGAGTATCAGAGGTAGGTAGTAATGAGTTACATTTACTCCGTTACATTTACTTGAGTAACTCTTTAAAAAAATTGTACTTCTAAGAGTAGTTTTACTGCACCATACTTTTTACTTTTACTTGAGTACATTTGTGAAGAAGAAACGCTACTCTTACTCCACTACATTGGGCAACACTCAAATCGTTACTTTTTTCCATTAGATAAAGTCTGACAGACAATTTTCAATCTGCTCTGTAGCATATGCTGTCAAGTTGCACACGCGCCTTCCATTGCATCTCAAACTTCGATTTTAGTTCCCTCTCCTTTCTCTTTCTCAGATCGCTTTTCAGAAGGGAGTCAGTTTCGCAGTTTTTATGAACAGTTCGAAAGTGCCTTTCCACATTTTCCTTCTTTGGAATAGCAATGATAGATTGACAGATCAGACAAACGCATTTCGATTGTGACATTGTGAGAGAAAAAAATCATCTTCCAATTCCACATCCAGCCCATAAACAACAATTTTTTTTTTAACAAATCCCTTCTTTAGTTGATATAAATTGGAAGGTTAACTAGATCACTTAGATAGCCGGAGTTTTGCAGTAGCTCGCGTGTTTGATCATGCGTGAGGGGATGACCAGTGTGTTAGAAGAAAAGAGATCTCAGACTGGTCGCCCTGTACGTCAATCAAGTGGCAAATGCCATAGGGAGGATATATGATAGACTAACATTAAAAAATTTTTTTTTTTTGAATGTAATACTATCTACATTCACTCCCTTTCCGATCTACCAGTCGATTGCAATCGACGCATTGGGCACCCAGATCAATGTAAACACATCGTTAAAAGAGAAACGTTTTTCATGTTTTAGTAATAATTGACAAAATGTAGACATGAAGTTTATAATGTGTGAAGCCTCAAGTCCAAATATCAAAGAAACACTTTCACAAAAGGTACAAATATAACAGAACAATTGCGCTTTTATTCAAAAATATAAATAAATTTATAGCACCGACCAGTGGACAAATATATTTTATGTTATTATTATTAATTTTTTAACCTTTCATGATGCCCCCCCGACCACACGTCCCTGCTGAGCCCTCTACAAAACATATCACTATTTGGCCCATCTTTGTACTGTGACATATAAAGAGGGGATTCTCTGTGTTTATTCCAAGTATTGAAAGAATCAGGATATAATAATATGAAATAGATTCATACTCAGTGCCAGGCAAGGTCATACCAAACATATATTGAGCAACCAAAGCACTGGGTCAAACCAAAGCTCAAACTCAAAGGCAAAGAATAGTTTAAAGCCAAAATAAAACCTATCATTTGGACTACTTAGAAACTAACTAGCACAAAAATTGTTATTTTTTTATTCAGCTGAAGGAAAATCTCAACTTGTCCAGTGGTCATACTTATACCAGAACTTCTGATTACATCATAAGTGCGACAATCACGGTCACAAGACCCATAATTCATCTCACTAAAATATTGGGCATATGAAGAAAAGAAAAATAAAATTCAAATTGTTCTGAAACGAGTTCCAAACAGTAATAACTACTGACAATTGATTAGTTAAAGGATAACCTTGGTATTTTTTAAGTCAAAACTATTTCTCCACAATCATAATATAGATTAATTTTCCACATAAAACTGTTCTAAATTAAAGTATATCCATATTTCTCCTTTGTTAAATCTACCTGCGATAACGAAGTGTCTAGTAACAAACTGAAATCCCAGAACAGATATGTTATGTATTGTATTAAACTATATATTAAACTACAAGTTGCACAATGCCGATAGCAACCAGTAGGTGGCACCAAGCGATTGACATGTGGTGCACACTAGAGAGCTTTTGGAATCCAATAAAGGTCGGATACTCCGCACCTTTATGGAAAAAGTCTCTTTAGTGTGACTTGGTGTGTGTTTGTGAAATTAAGTAGCACGCAACATAACATAAATTGACAACAAGTGTGTAGTCAGGAACTCTTTCTTATCATCTGCACGTGAACTGTGGGTGTTGGTTGTGTCAGCGAGAAGGACCGACCACGCTATGTAGTAGCTAGCTAGTGAGCTGGTGTCGGCTGTTTAAAGGAGCCTCTTTTCCGCTGCTGAGTCTAACGTGGAGTGCAAGGTGCCGATGACATGGCTGAAGTAATCGGACAGATGGATCCCTTTGAGGATGCTGGTGAGCAAAGGACGACGAATATTGAATGTTTTGAACATTACATCCTGGCTAATGACATTACGGCCGCGAAGAAATTGCCTGTGTTGTTTAGTGTAATGGGACCTAAAATGTACAGACTACTACACAGTTTGGAAGTGTCCACGAAGCCAAGGGAGATGGAGTATAACCGTGTTGTGGAAGTTTTACAAGCTCATTTCACCCCAAAACCACTCGTGATAGCGGAGAGATACCAGTTCCACAAGCGTAATCAGGGGGAAGGGCCAATGATAGCACAGTATGTAGCGGTGCTGAAAAGTCTTTTGGAACATTGTGAGTTCGGTGCATATTTGGAGGACGCACTTAGAGACAGGTTTGTTTGTGGACTAAAGTGTGAAACTGTTCTGAAGTGCCTGTTGACTAAGAAAGATTTCACGTTTCAGAAAGCAGTTGACTATGCAGTTTCCGCGGAGATGGCAGCATGCGATGTGCAGCAGTTAAGTGGTTCCCTTAAAGTAAAGCTTTCTCAAAAATGTGACAAATGCTGCCATTGAGGGAAAATGAATCATACTGATGATGTCTGCTGGTATAAAGATCGTGATTGCCACCAATGTGGAAGAAAATGCCACACTAAGAACATGCGTAGGAACAAAACCAAAAGCAATCAGGACATAGAAAGGAAATGGAAAAAGGGAAATCTTACTCAGAAGGGTAATGCTATTAAGCAAAGGATGCAAAATAATAAGAAGAGAATTCATCATGTCGAGGCAGGGAAAAATGAAAGTGAGGGTGAAGAAAATAAATCTGATACTGACAATGAGTTAGGACTGTATTCTTTGTCTCAAAAAGGCAAATATTCACGAATTTCCGTGCTGCCTATAGGAAATGGGAAGAAAATGGAAATGGAATTGGATACAGGGGCTGCAGTGTCTTTGATTCCATGGGAACAGTACAGAAGCACACCGAGCCAAGTGCAACCCATGGATATCATGCTAAAGACATACACTGGGGAGCTGCGGGCACCTGAAGGGGTTATCAAAGTGCAGGTCAAATTAAATAATCAGTGTGTAAAGTTGCCTTTGTATGTAGTGAAAGTAGATGCACCCCAACTGTTTGGTAGAAAATGGCTGAGAGTTATTAAACTGAACTGGAAAGACTTAAAGATGGTGCGTGCCATTGAGCAAAGAAAAAAAGCAAACTTGGAGTCTGTGTTGAAGAGACACTCAGCTGTTTTCTCTAAAAAGCTAGGCACAATGAAAGGAATTAAAGCCAGACTGACTCTCAGACCCAACAGTGTACCCAAATTATGTCCACCATGGAATGCTTATGCTCTGCGACCTCAAGTAGAGATCGAGCTAAAATGCCTGACTGAGCTTGGGGTGATCTCACCATTGGAGCACAGTGACTGGGCCACACCCGTGATGCCTGTAAGCAAAAAGGATGGCACAATGAGACTTTGTGGGGATTTCAAGGTCACACTCAACCCAGCTCTCTGTGTGGATAAGTACCCAATTCCACGCATTGAGGACCTTTTTGCCTCTCTAGCAGGTGGTCAACGCTTTAGTAAGTTAGACTTGTCAAATGCCTATCTACAGATGGAGGTGGAACAGACGTCTAGGAAGCTGCTGACTATCTCAACACACAAAAGGCTACTCTGTTTTAATCGCTTACCCCTTTGGTGTAGCATCATCACCCGCCTTATTTCAGAAGACTATAGACCAAGTGCTTCTCGGACTGGCATATACTCACTGTTACCTTGACAACATCCTTGTTAGTGGCCCTGATGAGCAGACCAACCTCAAAACTCTGAAAACAGTTCTGGGCAGGTTAGCGGAGTATGGCCTACATCTCAAGCAAGGGAAGTGCTTGTTCTTCCAGTAGTCCGTGGAATACTTGGGTCACAGAACTGATGCGGCAGGGCTTCACATATCACCAGAAAAAGTTCATGTCATTGTGGAGGCCCCAGCACCATGAGACGTTAGTCAACTACGTTCTTTTCTGGAAATGTTAAACTACTACGGACATATCATCCCCGACCTGTCCACTATCCTGAAACCACTGAATGAACTGCTAAATAAGGAGAAACAATGGCAGTGGACATCAGCCTGTGAGTCCGCTTTCCAGGAAGCTAAATCACTCCTAGTATCGCAGGAGGTATTGACCCATTACCATCCAGAACTGCCCTTTCGACTTGCGTGTGACACTTCACCTTTTGGGATCGGAGCTGTGCTCTCGTATGCCTGATGGCAAAGAAAAACCGATAGCCTATGCATCACGAACTCTCAGCAAAGCAGAACAAAATTACACTCAGATCGAGAGGGAGGTGCTAGCGATAGTCTTTGGAGTACACAAGTTCCACCAGTACCTCTATGGTAACAAGTTTACGCTGCTCACTGACCATTGCCCATTTAACTCCATCTTGAGCCCATCGAGAAGTACGCCGTCAATGGCTGCAGCCCGAATGCAGCATTGGGCACTCCTCCTGTCCACGCACGATTACACCATTCAATATCGGAAAGTTGCATTACATGCAAATGCTGACGGCCTTTCACGCTTACCACTCCCCCATATTCACAAAGAGAATCTAAGCACAGTAGATGTATTTTACACATCTCAGTTAGACACCCTACCAGTCAGTAATGCTGAGATCAGACGGCACACCATGTCTGACCCCATTTTATCTTGTGTTGTGGAAATGGTCACCACTGGGCATTTTCTAGCTGCAAGGGATGCAGATGAGGAGCTGGCACTAAAGCTGGTAAGACAAACAAGTGCTCAAGGGCCTTATTAGTCTATATGGCATCCCACACATCCTTGTGAGCGACAATGGACCTCAGTTCTGTTCTAAAAAGTTCAGTGCATTCTTGAAGTTCAATGGAGTAAAACACATCCGCTCAGCACCGTACCATCCTGCCACCAATGGCTTGGCCAAGCATTTCGTGCAGACTTTCAAACATTCTATAAAATCTTCTAGAGGCGCAGCACTTATGCAACAACGCCTGGATACATTTCTGTTAACATGCCGCAATACCCCTCATGCAACAACAAAGGAGATGCCAGCTATGTTGTTCCTTGGACGCAAGCTGCGATCACGGCCGGATTTCCTGAAACCCAGTGTTGCTGGTGTAGTGCACAGGTCACAAGATGCTCAAGAAGAGTGCCGCCAACCACGCTCCAAGGACAGACAGCTTGATGTAGGAGAGCCTGTCCTCGTGCTTGATTATAGGAAGGGGGAGGAGAAGTGGACCCAAGGTGTTGTTATGGAGAAGACTGGACCAGTGTCATACAAGATAAATGTGGGACAACAAAGGGTATGGAAACGCCATGTGGACCAGATGCTGATACGTCCCGATCCAGAGCTTCAGCAGGCTGCAGTGAACCCTCCTGTGGACCCCTCGGTGTTACTACCCCAGAGTGATAGTGGTACCACACATCACCCTAGTACATCTCACCATGATAAGAATGATCAAGTTCCAGAGATAACTAAACCACCGAAAACACCCCAGTCCACTAAATCATGACAAACAGAGCATACTCTGCTAACAGAGACTGTCAGATGTTATCCTGTGAGGATCACTTAACCACCATTACGCTGCTGTGATGAGTGAACACCCACTGAGATAGAGAACATAAAAGTGTGTGACTGTTTGAGTTCAGAGACATATTGTTTTTCAGAGTTCTGAGATATATTTGTTATCATTTGAGAAAAAAAAAAGATAGAGAGAGAAGTGCATCTCAATACCATATTAAGGGACCTTTTTTCTGTTATGTTGTGTTGTGTTATGGAAAACATCCTTGTGTTATTGACAATCTATTTAAGCAGGGAGGAAATATGTTATGTATTGTATTAAACTATATATTAAACTACATGTTGCACAATAATGATAGCAGCCAGTAGGTGGTACCAAGCAATTGATATGTGGCGCACACTAGAGAGTTTTTGGAATGCAATAAAGAGGCGAGAGGTCGGATACTCTGCACCTTTACGGAAAAAAGTCTGTTCGGTGTGACTTGGTGTGTGTTTGTGAAATTAAATAGCACGCAACATAACAACATTCACTTTGTTATCTGAAGAAATGACATATTAAAACTAGACCATCTCATCATTTCTGTTACCTCAGTCCTATTTGCAGACTCATTGTGGGTTGTAACAGGACTTGCAAGACTTATTATTTAGATTCTGAGTCACCAAGAAGTAAAAGCAAAAAATATTTAAAATGCTCAAGCAGGAGGTAAATGCATGGATCTACAATAAATTCTTTTCACAGTTGGCACCATTAGATCTTTGTCTTTGTCACTGACTTCCTTTCTATACCAATTTTTTTACCATACCACACTTCAGTATTTTAAAATATCTCCAAAATGTATATTCTTTAATTATAAGTTAGTTCAAGATAACATTTCCATTCTACATGCAGTTTGCAGACATGCTCGACTTTTAGAACTGACATATTGAGTATACAAAAAGGTCAGCCAGAGTATTTAGTGTGGCGATTTCTCTGATTCCTCCTTTCATTATTAATTGTTTATGACAAGCTGCCATGTAATTCAAAATTACCTGTGGACAGAAATGAAGCCAAATGACCTTTTCCAGTCAAGTGAGGCACAGCGGTAGTAACAAGTGATAATAATCAATACAAGATTTTAGTGAGGAAAAATATGCTAGTTAAAATAATATATTTTAGCAAAGCTACATTTCTCCAGATGCAATATAAGCAGTGAGTGCACTGAGATGGCTCTTTAACAGTAATTTCTATATTGTGCCAATTCAACTTTAGTGTAATGCGTATAGTACAGTGAAATCAATTTTTGTATGTCTCCTCAGACAGTCGACAGAAATACAATACAAAAAATAAATAGGTAAACTTTAAGAAATTTACATTTAGCTTTCAACATACATATACAATTACTAGTGGAAATAACTGGCATTGCACGGTTAACTTCCTTAGTATTGACCCAAAGCATGACTCACGCTTGGAATTCTGTGTCACTACAGTTAACTCCACAACATACTCGGGGTGACAGTTAATGATGTGCTTTACAGTGTTAATTCCAAATAACTCTTGGGACAGTGCAATTTAGTGATTGAAATAACATTGTACTGCAAAAAATCATGAATATTTCTATGTGTTTAGCCACACTTATGTAACTCAACAACAATATTCATGAACGGGATGGGGCATTCAGCCAAAACACATTGCCATGTAAACATGGAGCCGTAAAGCCAGTTTTATAACAAACTAAAACTGAAGCATTGCTGGAATTGAGCAATAGTGATGGCGATGTGAATTGGATAGTGAAAATGAACTGCAATGGTATGCTTGCTGAATTCGGTCCCATGAAGCTTCACCGTGGTGCAGGTAGCTTCATGGCAAAAAGGCAAAATGATTGCGATCAAATGCAAGGACAAGAAAGACATTAACCCCCTAAGCAGTGCTCATAATGCAGCAAATGTCAATCTTCATTTCAGGGAAAGCCTTGTGCTGTGGAAACCTACGATAACACAAGGGCCGTGTAGCTCATGAGGATTGGGCACTGGCATTCCACTCTATCATGCACAAGCAACAGAAAACAAGTAATAAGAAAAGTGGGCATAGAAACACAATTCTTCTGTCATGATTGTTAAGTTGTGCATTTCAAAACATGCCACATGAGGGACGTGTACTAAATCTGCAGGAATACAGCAATGGACACTTGACATACTGAACCTTTCATACTGCATTTATGTTGATGTTTTAGTATTTACATATTTCTATTATAAATTAAATTTTTTTTGGAGAAAAAATTCAAAAGTTTTGGCTTGTTTGCTAATGAGACTGTGGTAAGAAAGCAAATATTTATGTGTTTTTTAAATGCTGGCCCTTCCGTCATTGCTAGGTGAAATGTTAAGAGTCCCATCCGTCATTTTCACTACCTCTCTATCAATTTTTTTGCTGTCATGAATCAAGAATTTTTTTCTTTTTGTGTATGATGAGATTCCAAAATTTCACTAACTCCATTCTGGGTTGGTACCATGAGCGCTAATTCTTTGTATTTACCTGGTTTATCATGTTTTCATAAATAGTTTTTTAGTCACGCAGTAAGAAACTGGATGGACTGTTGAGTACTACAATATTAATAAGTTGTGTATGCTTGGCAAAACAACCATTTTTTGCATTGCTCCCTGTATTGAGTCCCTATTCATGGTGAAACACTGAGGAGCAGAAGCAGTCATTGGCTCGGAAAGATCTGCGTGGTGCCAAAGGATGGCTGCAGGAGTACCGACTGAGGTGACAGATATATGACTGCATTTGCTGGCTTTTGAGCCCTGCTGCAAGACTGGAAAGGGTGAAGAGGGAAGACAAGAGAGACACAGAACACTGGGGGAGGACGAAATGGCAGCAGACAATCCTGACTTTGATTTTATTCCTGGTTTTAAATCTTTAATCAAACTATTTATATATTGGTTTTCACCTTTACTTCACTATTTTATGGGTTATTTATTGAAGAATTAGAACTTCAACACACTTCAGACCAGTGATCTCAAACTCTGGTCCTGGAGGGCCACAGTGGCTGCAGGTTTTCATTCTAGCCCTTTTCTTAATTAGTGACCTGTTTTTGCTGCTAATTAACTTCTTTTGAATTCATTTTAATTGACTTACTCTTGAAGACTCAGACCCCTTCTTTTTTGCCTTAATTAGCAGCCAAACAATAATGAGATATAAAATGAACCAAACATGATCAGCAAACTGTTTCCATCATACAATATCTGAAAATAAAGAAAGATGAAGATCTCAGGAACGTTGATTTGCTCAGGTCCACAAAACATTTTAACAGTGCTCTTAGAAAAGAGAAAATCAAACAATTTCTGAAATGTTTGCTATTGCACAATGAGAGCAGAAACAAGCCATGGAATTAAAAAATGGGTTTAATGAACAACAAGAATCAAAGCCCAAGTAAACAATTGGTTGGAGTGAAATTGGTTGGAGTTTGAGGCCCTGACTTAGTTGGTCTTCTGTTCCCTCACTCACTTCACCTTTCATTTCTGTTTGGGTGCCATTTAAGGAAAGAAATGAAGAAATTCAGAGGAACGATGAAGAAATTCAGGGGAACAAATCTTAAAAAACAAGTCAATTAAATTGAAAGGAAAAGGAGGTAATTAGCAGCAAAAACTGGTCACCAATTAAGAAAAGTTAGAAGGAAAACCTGCAGCCACTGTGGCCCTCCAGGACCGGAGTTTGAGACCACTGCTTTAGATGCTGTCTGTTTGCTTTTAATAAACACACTATGTACTTTTGCCCCAAGACTTGTTTCCTGCGTCCTTATTTTCCTAGTCCATCTTTAGTCATGACTGTCAATAGTTCCTGGTAAAGGAAGATATCCATGGTTGTGGATAAGCCGTTTTTCTTTGATGCCTAATTTTTGTTTTGGTCACCCATCACAACATCCTCTGGTCATTACCATTAAATCACTGATGGGGTATGTAGCCTTCAATGGAAGTCAGGCCGAACCTAAACAATGTGCCAAATTCGTTACCATCAGCCAAACCATTTTGGCATGACAACACAATTTAGGTTTTGCTTCCTACTCCCAATTACAAACCCAGCTATTTGGTGGAGCTTTTTAATATGTGCACAAAATGTCATGAACTTCAAGTCAGCCATTTTGGAACAATGCTTTTATGCGTACCCCCAATTACAATGGCCATTCTCTAAGTAGCCTTGATTTTAAGATAGTTTTGCTTTATTATACTGTACATTGTCACACACGTGCGCATGAGAGGCAGCTAAAGGGCTCAAAGGAAGGCAATTCCACCCCAGACCAGGGAGTGGTGAGGTGCACTGATCCTTTCTCTTTTTCCACTGCAGACCCATTACAGGAAATTCCACTTGGCCTTCATGACGTCACTTCTGGTCAGGATCGCCATGATGCCCCTTCTGGTCACGAGCCCAATGACGTCACTTCTGGTTCTGGTCATAATTATCTCACTTCCTCTGCTGCTCTTTAAAAACTCACCAGTTAGTTCTATTTTGGACTTGAACCTGTACACATATGTACTAAAAATTCCATTTGCAGCCAGGAAAAATTATGCGGGTGACTGCCCCAAACTTTTTCGTGACTCTTCTCTCATCTTTGATAATATAAAATTTCATTATGTTCAACATTTTGGAATAAATCAGTTTTTGGGTTCCCTCCTCTTACAACCCCGAAACAAATGAAAATTTTCACATGCCATATACCTTATTTAACTTGGAACGACAACAACCTTCATGTAACATTTCTTGATAATCCGTTTAGCTGTTTTTGTGGGATTGGTGAACAAAGAAACAGACAAGATGCAATCTGAGAGTTGAAATGAGGTCCTTAGTGTGCAAAAGAGATAAATAATATTAAACAAGGCTGAAAAATACAAAACACAGATTGCAGGTACTATAATTTTATTTATACAGATATACAACAAGTATTTGTAAGTATTATATATTTATACAACCTGTTCACTATGTTACAATATTTAAATTATTGTAAATGTCTGATTAGCAACCTTAAAAAATATGGTAAGAAACTATCTCTGAGTCAGTTTGTTGGGAGTGTCTATGGCTCAGTGTCATTTGCCAAAAGAAGAAGAGACAACAGCAGTTGTACAGGATGGCTGATGTCTTCATTTATACTATTTGCCTTTCTCAGGCAGTGAGTGTTGAATATGTACTGAAGAAAAGGAAGCGGGTTGCTGGTAATATCAGCAGAGGACTTCTGAAGCTCTGTTAGAGTGACCATTGAGTTCTTGGTCAACTACATGACCAAGACCCTTCTTGCCCAGTTACTCAGTTTGGCCTGACAGCCAACTCTAGGAAGAGTGTTAGTAGTTCCAAACATCTTCTATTTCACAATTTGGGATGCCACTGTGCTCCTGGTTACACTCAGAGCTTTAGAAATGTTTTTATCACCTGATCTATGCCTCATCACAATTTGATCACGAAGGTCTACAGAGAATTACATGGCCTTCATGGCTTGGTTTTTGCTGTGACATGCAGTGTGACATGTGTGACTTTATACACATAGGTGTTTGTCTTTCTGAATAATGTTTAATTTAGTCCAATTTGCCACAGGACAAATATCAAGGAAAATTAAAACAAATAGGATGCACCTGACCACCATTTGGAGTGCCACAGCAAAGGGTCTGAATGCTTACATGAATAAAAGATTTCCCTTTGTAATTACTGATTATTAAGTGAAGATTTGCGGGTGGAGGGGGGTAGAAAATGGCAAATTTATCTATTTAAAATTTAACTCTACAACAAAATAACTGTACAGAAAGTGAAAGGGCCCAAATACCTTCTGAATCCACTTTATATCTCCATGCATCTGCAAGCATAAAAAGTATACATTGTGACAGCAGCCTCGGCCATTACTCAGCCGGGACGCCAGTGGAATGGAAGGACCAGGGGAGAGAGCATCCCTCAGGCAATACCTCCCTTGGGATGATAGATGGCAGACCTCCTGGATGGCTTGGGCACAATGGATTCCAACAGGGCATGCTGGGAACTGGAGTTTGGAGTAGCCCTGTTGGGTTCCTTGGCGACTGCCAGGGGAAGCTGCAGAACCATTCAATGGATTCCCACCACACCTGGGAGTGATTCCAGGGAATCCTGATGAACCAGATGCAGCACTATCATGTGCTGAATAAAAGTAGCCACCTCACTATATTCGCAGAGCCAGAGTCGGGAGGAGGTGGACAAAGCTTGCCAGGAGAGGAGTGGAGGCGGAGGAAAAGGACTGTCTTTTGGTATTGGCACTTTGGACTGCATTGTGCTGTGGGGATCATGGAAAACCACTTTCCAGCTGTGAATAAAACGCATGTTGGGTGGCAAACTCGTGTCTCTGCCTGTCTATGTCCCAGTGCCCCGGTGGTCACACCATCCATCTCCATTTTGTTAACAATGCAGAAACACCTTCTTTATCACCACATCTTTTTCCACCACAAGCCCACCTTCCAGCCCAAACCCTGAATCACATTTGGGTCCAGGGGGGCAGCATTGTATTTGCTCCAGAGCTATTTTTCATACAGCCTGTTGTCCTGGCACACATGAGTCATTTGGACACTAGCAAGTGGACATTGTCTGCATAAGGATTTGCAGCAGCTACAATAGCCACTATACCAAATGTGTCACCTCAAGTTTAAACATTTAATAAAAGATAAATTAAAGTGTTTTAATTCTCTAGCCACAGCAGAATGATTTGTATACTTGTAATAGCATTCAACCCATGGAAACCTATTCAATCTTTTCATCCAATTTTCTTTTTGTCAGTAGCTAATTAAGACTTCTGACTTTAATTATCTGTAAATAATTTAAAGCAGTCCAATAAAATGAGCATATCCAGGTGAAATGAAAAGGGTATTCTTCAGAGGTGCTAAATGTGACTAATTTGCACGTAAATAACTGTTTAAAAAGTATTGTGATATTAAATCTTACCATTTAAGCCAGAAAAAGTAAAATGTGTTTTTGATCAAGCAAGTAAAAGATGATTTTTAGCATTTATGATTCACAACTATGCAGATGGGAGACACAGTTTCTAATGCCACTGTCTTACCATTCCAAGGTCCTGGGTTTAAATCCAGTGGAGTTTGCACCCTGTCCCTCAGTTAGCATGTTCTGTTTTTTCTCCAACATCCAATGACCTGCGTTAGGTCATTGGCAACTCTAAACTGACGCCCTATAAGTAAATGTGCCCTCTGATGGACGTGTGTCCCACCCAATGTTGGATTCTGCATTGTAGACAGTGCCAATAGGATAAACTCTTTTCCTATCCCTGAACTGGATAAGCAGAGGTGTATGGATGATTCACTATTGAAAAAGCGCATGGTGTCCTATATTGTGAATTATATTTTTTTGTGTGTGAATGTACAGTATTTTATGGTATTATTTTATTAAATTTAATTTTGTTTTTAATTTTAACTACAGCTAAAAGATAAAGATAGATTCATTCTAATCCTCAAATTGCTGGTTCACTTTAAAAAAGATCGTTGAACTCATACACTGTAGAAGATTATTTGGATAATCAGTACTTGTGTCAGGTATATCAGAATCCTCCCCCAGCCAACTGGCTGCAGTGTTCAGCTCCTGCAGCTGCACCTTTAACCTAAACAGATGCTAATAGAATAAAAATGACCCCATAAAGATCATGAACTAGTTACCCCAGCCAAAGATGGCTTGACTATAAGGCTTAATTTTTCAAAGGCCTCTCACATGTCTGTCCTGGGTATGATGTTAATCTGCATCCAGCCCTGTATGTAGGCCCTCCAACCGGCAGCGATCAACCTGGGGGTTGGTGGCAGAATTGGCACTCCAGCCACCATAAAAAAACCTTACACTGTTCTATTTCATCTGAACTTGTGTGGTGCTGAGGTGTCACCCGTTGCATGGCTGCACTCGGGTCTTAACCTGGGAGTTAATTTGTCATATGGTGGGTGCGGCAATGTGCTGTATCAGTGTGTGTTCCTAACCTCTCTCCTCTCTCACATGCCAAGACAATGTGTTCACAATTTGCAAAAGTAAGATATTTTAACCTCCATTAGATAGGCCTCAGCCTCTTTCCACTCTAACTTTTCAACAACAACAACAACAACATTTATTTATATAGCACATTTTCATACAAAAAAATGTAGCTCAAAGTGCTTTACATAATGAAGAATAGAAAAATAAGAGACACAGTAAGAAAATAAAATAAGTCAACATTAATTAACATAGAATAAGTGTAAGGTCCAATGGCCAGGGGGGACAGAAAAAACAAAAAAAAAAAACTCCAGACGGCCGGAGAAAAAAAATAAAATCTGCAGGGATTCCAGGCCATGAGACCGCCCAGTCCCCTCTGGGCAATCTACCTAACATAAATGAAACAGTCCTCTTTGTATTTATGGTTTTCACGGAAGGACTTGATGATGATGATGATGATCATGTGGACTTCTGGCTTTTAGTCCATCAATGCTGGGGCATCATGGTGCTTTGAGTAAGTTGGTGGTGGCGCAGGCCGCCACCACAGAAAAACCGGAAAAAGAAACAAAAGAGAGAGTAGGGGTCAGTACGGATTTTAGAGCCACCATGAATAGTTATTCTGATGAATTGAACATACAGAGTATCAGGATTAAGTTAAAGTGAAGTTATGAGAAGGCCATGTTAAAGTAATGTGTTTTCAGCAGTGTTTTAAAGTGCTCCACTGTATTAGCCTGGCGAATTCCTATCGGCAGGCTATTCCAGATTTTAGGTGCATAGCAGCAGAAGGCCGCCTCACCACTTCTTTTAAGTTTAGCTTTTGGAATTGTAAGGAGACACTACAACTTTTCATCCTTTACAACTGTTGTGTCTGGTATGCCTATGAGCTCTGTCTTATTATCATATATAAGAGCGTGAGTTATGCAGATGACATACGGTTTTACATATTTATTAATTATAAATATTATAATTATATATAATTATATATTATATTTATAATTATAAATAATATAAGTAACGTTTGTTATCATATGTCTGTCTTGTATTTCTGAATGGATAAGTAGTAATTGTTAAAAACTTGATAAAATTAAATCTTAGTTAGTCATTGCAGAAAATACTTAGTAAATAAAGAATGAGTCTTGAGTCATCGTTACAAATAAATTCCATAATGGAGAGGCTTTATTTATACCAACTGAGTCCCAGCTCTTGTTTAATGCAACATGAGATACTGGATAGCTTCCAGTATTAGATATTAGATATATCTTTATATATAATACTCTACCGTGGCTGTTCCTTTGTCTGTCCAGGATTTTAAATCACCTGTAGCTTACAAAGCGTTTGACCTATTGACCTGAAATCTGATACACATACAGTATACTACGTGACTTCTACTATCCGCTTTCAGGGTGATGCTTGACCTCCAAGGTTATTCCTCTTTTTATTTTTATTTTATTGTACAATCAACTCTCAGCAGCAGTCAGCAGGGAGGCTGTGCAGGCGCCATTCTCATCCCTACCACCTTCGCCATCACTTCCTCTACCTCTTTATATCTTAAATCATTCTTGAGGCAGATTGAAGACTTAAGTGCCAGCTTAAATGAAAAATTAAAGAAAACCTTCGTATGTAATTGCAACACAAACACTGACTTAATCAGTTTTAACGTGAAAAGATGCAAAAGAAGAGAAGAAGTGGGTTGCTAGATATTTTTATTGGAGAATTTCCCAATAAAGAAAAACGTTTCACACAAAACAAAGTGTTGGGGACCGTCCCCATATATTGTCCTGTGGACAAAGTAGCAAATAAATGATCAAAAAGAAACCAAAGAGGTAACAATTGACAATGTTTATCAGGTAAAATGGCGTTTATATACAGAGATGAATTATGGAAACAGGAAATGGTTGGCAGGAGGTGACGTGGCAACAGGAAGCGGAAACAACGTCGTTTGATGAAACTGGGAGTGATGTCTTTTTGGAGCATTGAAAGTGATGTCAGTTCATGTGACTGGAAGGGATGTTGTGGCGGCCATTTTGGAACCTGGAAATGTTGGTGACATATTTTCCTTGGCTTTTCTGTGGAGAGAAGAGATTCCGGTAAGTACCACGTGACAACCCTTCATCTCGCGATCTTTCACTCAACTTTAAGCTTTTTGACTGCCTCCTAATCGCACATGTGTGAAAATAGAAACTATTTCAATTACACCAATCAGCACACAGATTAATGGTACAGTCTATTAACACCCATTAGGCCAACGAGAATTATGTAAAGTACAAAATTATTTACAATATTATATATTCATTTAAGAATTTTAATATGTTTAATTTAAATGTGAAGCTGCATATGAAGTCGGGATGCCCTAGTTAAATAGGCAGGCAGTTTCAAGTACTTTGTCTTTCCCTTTGGAAATAATGAGGGTCTTAGGAATACACGTGACACATTAGCATTAAAACTTAAAGTGGAAAAGAATTTAAGTATAGTCACGAACTCTAACCTAAACTTCAGACAGCTGACCATGACATCAATATGAGCTTGTTGGATATCCCATTCTAAAACTATGGGCATTAATATGGAGTTGAAAACCCCTTTGTGGCTTTATCAGCCTTTCCTCACCTTGGAAGGCTTTCCACAAAATTGTGGCGTGTGTCTGTGGGTATGTGAGGATAGGTGATGATATTGGATGAGATGACCTGGCCCACAATTGAGATTCTACTTCACCTCAGTAGGGGTGAGGTCAGAGCTCTGTGCAGGTCGCTTGAGGTACTCTGCACCAAACTCAACAAACTATGTCGTCATGGACCTGGCTTTGTGTTTAGGGGGGTACAATCTTACTGGAACAGAAAAGGGCCTTCTCCAAACTGTTATAACAAAATTGGAAGCCAGCACACAATTGTCTTAATGTCAGTAGAATTAACAGTATCTGGCAATGGGACAAAGGGACCTAGCCCAAATCCTGAAAAACAGCCCCAAGCCATGATCATTCCTCCACCAAACCTTATAATAGGCACTATGCAGTCAGGAAAGTAGCATTCTCCTGGCATGACACCAAAACCAGATTGGCCATTCAGTCTGCCATATAGTGAAGTGTGATTTATCACTCCATAGAACACATCTCCACTGCTCCAGAATCCAATAGTGGTGTGCTTAACACCACCCCAGCTGATGCTTGGCATTCTATTTAGTGATCTTTTAGTTTTGTGTGCAGCTGCACAGCCATGGAAACTCATTTCATGAAGTTCGTGACTCACAGTTCTTCCAGAGGCAGTTTGGAACTTTCTTGCAAGTGATAGGCAATTTGTACACACTTTGCACTTTAGCACTTGTCTTGTGAGTTTGTGTGGTCTACCACTTTGTGGCTAAGCTGTTGTTGCTCTTAAGCATTTCCACTTCACAATAATTGTACTTACAGTTGACTGGGGCAGATTGAGTAGAGTAGAAACTTCATATACTGACTTGTGTCAAAGCTTGTATCCTATGACAGTGCCATGTTTAAATTCACTGAGCTCTTCAGTATGAACCATTCTACTGCCAAGTCTGTCAATGTAGGTGGCATGACTATGTGCTTGGTGGTATGGATCTGTTAACAATTGGCAAGGCTGAAATACCTGAATTCAATAATTTGGAGGGGTGTCCATATACGTTTGGTCATATAGTGTATCTACAATCACTTTTCCTCAAAGGGTGATCGTAACAGCTTCCCGGAATTATCACTATTCACTCTTTCCTTCCCAATTGTACCTAAATCCCTGTGGCATCGTTTGAATCACTATTTGAGGGTAAAATGCTCTGATGCACCTGCCCCCCAAACTCCCAGACACAACCAAACAAAACAGTCATGGGTTCAAGGAAAGGTATTTTTATTAAGCAAAATACTTTTTACAGGTTTTCATCACCTGGTAAATTAGTCACAATTAATTTTCTTTACTTTCCTTTTCTATCTCCACTCTCTCCGAAGTAAGCTTTATCCACCTCCTCCCAACTCTGCCTCTCTCTGCTTTCCAACATTAACCCTGGTATACTTCCGGAGCCACAGCATTGCCACCTGGAAGCACTTCTGGCTTCCGGGTCTGGAGGAACTTCTGTGTAACAGGAGAGTCTGCTCCCAGCACCTCCCATTAGTGGCACCTGAGAACCCCAACAGGGCTGCCCAGCAAAATTACAACTCCTGTGCATCCCTACAGGTGCCCAAATGCGAGCCATACCAGAGGAATACCGCCACCCAGTGTACTTGGGGGGAACACATAGCCCTGGGAGGTAGCCTCTTTTTGTCCTCCCTTCATAATGGCCTCCTGACTGGGAAAGGTACCACTAACCAATCCGTTCGAGATGCCCGTCCATTCATATCCTTCCTTATTACAGTTTCAATCCATCCCAGCCAGAGTGCCAGGCAACCTGTGTCTTCTATGACACATTATATGTTTGAATAGTTATTATGTTATCAAGGTTTTAAGAATTAGTCCCTTTTACTATTTTAAATCAATTGGATAAGATGGTGTTTGTTGGAAACCCATGGTGATAAGAACTCCAGAATGTATTAAAACTGAACTGATATGAGCGGCAGATATCAACTAGCAAGTCTTCCTTTATTTATGATATATTTGTTACTTGGAAATGCATTTTCATTGTAAGTATCCTAGGCGTACTCAAGTCATTTTTTGCAGATTGTGTAAAGTTGTTCAGAGTTTTATTTAATATAAACGAGTAAGTTCTTGTTTTAATGTCTGGCTCTGAAGAAGGATTTAATCGTGAAGAGTGTCAGCCTAGAGACATGTTTAATATGGACAAATGAACATTTTGTATCCAATCTCCCTTTAGTTTACGACTTTATTTCTCAGTTGCATTTATAACATTTCACAATTGTTTAGCTCCAGATATAATGACAAGCCTTTGTGCTCAATTGAAAGTCATTATAGCTCACGTGTATTATATTGAATTCTGCGATGAGCATGTTTGCTAATAAACTTAATCTTTTTTTTTGCTATGGAAGATCATCTTGAGGCATTAATTGGCTGTATATCTACAGTGGGTATTTTGTTAAAAATAAATAAAGTTGTTTTCTTGAGATTGTGCACAAGACAATAAGGCAGTACCAACCCTGCACAAGGCAACAGTCCATTACGGTTACGTTAAACATCAAAAACCAAAGTAAAGAGGTAAATGAGGACTTTTCCTGGCAATATTTATATATGACCTTTTATTGGTGGGCTATTTTAGAGAGCTTCTTTAGATTCATCAAACCAGACAATAAAATAATGCAAATATGGTTCCTAACGTGGCTGATGTATTTGCTTTGCTCTTCTGACTTCAGCGTGTTTTTGTTTTTGTGTTCGTGATATCGTGCCTTTTAAACTTACAACTAGCTTGTGCAGCATTGTGATACAATCATGAGGAATTTCTGGACATTTGCAGAACCCACATTGTGCTGAAAACCAGCTTGCTGGATTTGGATTCCTTCCTGTGGGTGGACTTAACTAACATCAGCTGGGAAGAGACAGAAGCTTTGTCCTCTCATAAGCGGCATAGCTGACACTCAGTACACCCGAAGCGGAGATTAGGAAAGGGATGGGGGCTACATGCCAGGCTGAAGGCAAGGGCTACAAAACCACCGCTTCCTAAAAGTTAAAGACAATCCAAACCACAACTCATAGCCTCATAAATGGTACTGACTGCTACGGTATGTCATCAGACACTGTGCACCTTATTTTTATCTTGTAATTGATATTTGTTTTTATACTTCTTTTGTCTTTCTGTCTTTGTATATGAAGGTGAGAATGTAAAGTAAGAATTTCATTAAATGATTTTAACATGTGTTTTTACTGTGTGTATGACAATCAACCTCTCGTATCTTGTAAAATAATAATACATTGCATTTATAGAGTGCTTTTCATAAACCCAAGATCGCTTTACATACAGAGTAAAAAATTATTTACACAGAAGACAAAAGTTCGTAGAAAAGGAAAGTTTTCAGTTGAGATTTAAAGGTGGAGAAGAGGAGCAATCTTGGAGAGACTGAGGAAGAGAGTTCCAGAGTTGAGGGGCCATAACACTGATGAACCTGCCCTCCCAGGGTGGAGAGTCAGGTGTGTGGGACAATAAGGAGATTACTGCTCAAGCACCTGAGAGAGAGAGACAAGGAGTGTGCAGAGCTAGAAGCTGAGTGAGACAGAGAAGGGCAAGGTTATGCAGGGCTTTGAAGTTGAGAAGCAGACTATTGAATTTAATCCTTGATGGAACTGGTAACCAGTGAAGCTGGGAGAGAACAGGGGAGATGTGAGCAAAACGCTTTTTGTGGATGAGGACTCTAGTTGCGGAGTTCTGAATATACTGTAGCTTCTGCATAGATTTTGCAGGGAGGCCGATAAACAGGGAATTACAGTAATCAATATGAGACATTATGAAACAATGAACCAGAGTCTGAGCATCATTAAAGGACAAAAATGGACAGAGGCGGGCAATGTCACAGAAATGATAGAATGACATTTTGGAAAGAGACCTAATGTGTAACTCAAAGTTAAGTGATGAATTAAACAAAACACCAAGACTGCTAAAAATAAACTCAGGTGGTCACAAGGACACAAATGGGACACATTTTTCTGAATAAAATTACATTCATCATGAGACTCAAGTGGGATTTTTGGGTCTGTCATTCTTAAAGTTTAAATTAAAAAGGCTAACAATGTGTCACTAATATTCTTCAATACACAATCTCCTTTTATCTTTTCTAATTTTGCACAGTTTCTCTATATATAAAATCCAACGTCTGTCTGTATGTCTGTCCACTTTTCACGAGAGAACTGCTTAACGGATTTACATCAGGTTTTTGTCTATAATTGGCTTGAACATTCTAGTTGATTTTACGACTTCATTCATCGCACAAAGTATCATAGTTCGCTTGTGGTACCAATTTATTTGTGCGAATCTGAGAGACATGCAGCGGGCTGATGGGAGGGGGGAGGGCAGGGCCCTTCTCAGTCACGTGCCAGCCTTGGGCCATTTTCCTTACCTCCGCTTTTCACAAGAGAACTACTTAATGAATTTAGATTGGGTTTTTTTCTAGATTTAGCTTGAACATTGCGGTTGATTTTGCGACTTCTCTCATCGCGCTAAGAATCATAGTTTGCTTGCAGGAGCAATATATTAAAGCTAATCCAAGACAGAGGCTGCGGGCCAGGGGGAGGGGAAAGCATGGCGAATTTGTTAACCAATTCTTTTAAAACTTTCTGTGAAATGCTTGTTAAAAAGACAACATCGTAGAAGACATAAATTGTAAATTTTGTTATTAGCTTTAATTAAGATTTTACAAACGGCATTTAACAACGTCAGTGGGAACTGTTCCCATTAAAAACTGTGCAAATATATAGCATATTCAATATATTTTAAGTATATTAATGGTTATACTCTAGTAATTTATTTTGTATAGAACCGATGTAAAACATCTGTATAACTGATTTATATCTTTCAATAAAAAACAGTCGTGTGAGTGTTGTAGGTCGTAGGGTATGAAGGTAGGCATCACAAACTTCCTAAACTGTCCAAGTTTATGGATATTGTAATGTCTCTATGCACTTAATCTACTTGTTTTTGTGGTTAATGACTATGTTTCGTTCCTTGACTTTTATTTTTTAAATATACTCTTTGTCAAGATAAAAAGCTGGCTTGATTATTTCAGTTATACTGTAATCCATACTTTGTTTTCAACTTTGTTTGATTTCCTAGGCCTTTCCTTTTCTTCTTGTACACCCTCAAAGGCATCAGGATACCAGGGATTTTATTTATAAAACTTTGAATGAATTCCAGTGTGAAAACCTAGGAAAATTTGTATGCCAAAAAAAATCAGATTCATAAAATGTGACATACTGTATGCACATTTGTGCAGAATTTATCTTTATAAATCACAATCATCTCAAAAACGTATGTACGTAAATACGCCTTGAACTCTGCCTAGTTGCCGCCGTGAAACAGCAATACATGGACTTTGGTAATCATCCTCATACTTATGTAATCATAATGCTGCAGACATTCATTAGCTGATAGAGCAGCCTACCTTATGTCGTGCCAGGACCCCATCCAGATTTAAGGGTCCTGGAGGTCAGGAAAAGGTGTAAGACTCTGGTATCTGAGCGGGTAGCTGCTATTAAATGGCTTTTACAATGAATAACATAGGCCATAAGAGAAACTCAGAGTTCAGGCAGTTACCTTAATAACAAGTCAGCCATCACGTAGAGTACCATCATGTCTGCAGAAGCTATAGTATGCCTCAAAGTAAATGAATCATGGATAGACCCAGACCTCTGAGCCACAACATTTGGCGCTCTGGCATCAAAGATGGCTTGTGTGTTAATGGAATTTAACTGCTTACAATTAACAGAAGTAACTTAATTCTTGTTAGGTTGCCTTATTGCAGTCTAAGTGTAGTAAAGTGTTAGAATTATTTTAGAAGAACCGCTGCAAATTGCCATTTCAGGTTGGAAAAAAATGTAATATTTTTAAGTATGTACACTCAAGCCATGTAAAAACTGAATGTAGGGCCTCATTGGTCAGTTAATGGCATCCAGCACAGCGGTCATGATGGAGTGAATCTTGGCTGAGATATTCCAACAAACGGAGTCAGTCAACCTGAGACTTGCATCTTAATAAGACACTCCAAATAGCTGTAATTCACCTCCTGTTTGTTTGGATTACATCCTGCCAATTAAATGGGCCCCGAACCTTTATGCTTTGTTGTTTGTGTCATTACACACTCTGACATTTTTGGCATCTTTTTTTTTTTTTGTTTTCTGTTTATTTTCCGTGCTATCATCTCATTTGTGTGACGCCAAGTGTGGTCTCTGTGTTGATATGACATAAGTGGGAGTGGTTAAAGCCATCATGAATGTCTAGGCCTGTGACATTACAGGTGCCTTTTTCAGTAGGCATGGGACACATTTTTGTATTTTAATTTGTACAACTTTTATTCTTGTCTTTTCAGCATCGCCAGCTATAAAGTCATCAGCTGTTATGTCGTTTATTTATATGGCTGCTCCACACATACACTGAACCAGCTGCCTTCTGTGTCTTTTTTGTCTTTCTGATTCCCCTCACTGCCTGAAACTATTTTTGTGAGTGCATTTATCAGTTTTACCACATGGTGCTTACTTAGAGAGTTGTGAGTCACAGACTGGTATTTTTGAACATTTATCTTTCTCATTTTTCAGTGTTGCTGAGTAAGATATACATTTAATAAAGGATGCCAGATGCATAGAGAGAGAGAGTGTGCTCACTGCCATTAAAGACAGAAAGGAGACAAATGGGACTGTGGAAACTATTGTGGCTTAAAACTAAAGTCCTACACAATTAAATTTTGTGAAACAATCATCTTCTTATATAATATACTACTATGGCTGTCTGTTTGTCTGTCCAGGATTTTAAATCACCTGTAGCTCGCAATCCGTTTGACCTATGGACCTGAAATTTTCTACACATATACTACGTGACCTCTACTTTTATTTTATTGTATTGTATAATACGGGCACCGTTATCATCCCTACCGCCTTCACTGTGATTTGCTCTACTTCTTCATATCTTAAATCATTCTTGAGTCTGATTGAAGACTTAAATGCCACCTTAAGTGAAATATTAAGGAAAATGTACTAAGTAATTGCAACAGAAAAACTGACTTAATCAGTTTTAACGTGAAAAAATGCCGACAAACAAAGAGAAGAAGCGGGCCACTAGAGTGGAGAAAACAAGAGCAGCTCACAAAGCAGCAAGTGCATCAACCTCTGAGCAAATGAATGCTAAACATACAGAGAAAGAGGATGAAAACTATAAGTTAAGTGTATTCACTGCACATTATCTTGCAGTCCGGTGTTACTGGTAACAGAATAATTCAGATGGTTTTGGTCAGAAGGCTTTGCACCCTAGCAACCAAGTTACCTGAACTATTCCATAACATTTCAGTAATTATTTACCACTCTGATGCTAAACTTTCTGATCATAAAATATACTCAGCAAAAAAAGAAACGTCCCCTGACTTTCAACTGTTTTTACTTTCAGTAGACTTAATGTGTAAATATTTGTATGAACACTAAAAGAGTCAACACCATAAGACATAAACTAAAAATGTTTCACAATGTGTCCCTGAATGAAGGGAGGCTCAAAATCAAAAGTACCAGTCAGTATCTGGTGTGGCCACCAGCTGCTTGAAGTACTGCAGTGCATCTCCTCCTCATGGACTGGACCAGATTTGTCAGTTCTTGCTGTGATATGTTACCCCACTCTTCCACCAAGGCACCTGCAAGTTCCTAGACATTTCTGGGGGGAATGGCCCTAGCCCTAACCCTGCCATCCAACAGGTCCCAGACGTGCTCAATGGGATTGAGATCTGGGCTCTTCGCTGGCCATGGCAGAACACTGACATTGCTGTCATGCAGAAACTCACGCACTTTTTGCCACTCCTTTCTGGTCCAGCGAAGGTGGGTTTGTGCCCATAGGCGGCGTTGTTGCTGGTGATGTCTGGTAAGGACCTGCCTTACAACAGGCCTGCAAGCCCTCAGTCCAGCCTCTCTCAGCCTATTGCGGACAGTCTGAGCACTGGAGGGATTGTGTGTTCCTGGTGTGACTCGGGCAGTTGTTGTGGCCATCCTGTACCTGTCACGCAGGTGTGATATTCGGATGTACCGATCCTGTGCAGGTGTTGTTACACGTGGTCTTCCACTGCGAGGATGATCAGCTGTCCTTCCTGTCTCCCTGTAGCGCTGTCTTAGGCGTCTCACAGTGTGGACATGGCAATTTATTGCCCTAGCCACATCAGCAGTCCTCATGCCTCCCTGCAGCATGCCTAATGCACGTTCACGCAGATGAGCAGGGACCCTGGGCATCTTTCTTTGGGTGTTTTTCACAGTCGGTAGACAAGTCTCTTTAGTGTCCTGCCTTTTTAGAACTGTGACCTTAAATGCTTACTTTCTGTAAGCTGTTAAGGTCTTAACGACCATTCCACAGGTGCATGTTAATTAATTGATTATGGTTAATTGAACATGCATGGAAAACATTGTTTAAACAATTTACAATGAAGATCTGTAAAGTTATTTGGATTTTTAAAGCATTATTGTTGAAATACACAGTCCTGAAAAAGGGACGTTTCTTTTTTTGCTGAGTATAGGTCATTACTGTAGCAATTGACAAGAAAAATTCATAATTAATTGCAGAATTCCAGTATTTGAGGGTTCCTCTATAGTACCCCTTTCTCTTGCACGATTTTGCTCATAAAGTAAACAGTACATCATCATCTCATAACAGGCTTAGGTTTTGAGTTTGGTATTTCTCCGTCCAGCTGTTTTAGCTCTAGACCATCCTCAAGAAACTGTAACACACAGACACACACACACATATCATGGAGATATCAGTGTTTTCGGTATCAGGGGACACTAAAACTTCGAGATCTGTCAAAAACCGGAGATTGAAATTTTTGACAAATCTAAAGCTTTTGCTCCTCACCCATAGATGATAAGTTATGGTAGGGGAGGGCACAAAGCAAAAAAGGTTGAGAGAGGCAACAGCAGTTGGTGAACTCCAGTTTGGCTCCTTTTTTGCTCAGAAGAGGAACAAGTGATGCTGTTTTGCTGATAAGTGATGCTGTTTTACATGGGGAAAGAAGAACTAGCCAGATGGCACTCGGTGGACAGTGTGATCTATGAGCGAATGCAACTCACTTGCAATGTCATCACAGAAACAACATACTTGACAATGTAAAAGTATGCAAGTACAAGAACAAACTTTCGGTTTGTGTACGCATCAAGGAATCAAACACAGGTACTTGATTCAATACGTGTGATTATGTGTGTATGTAATTCAAAACACGCTCTAGCATTTCAATATAGCTGTACTCAAATCATCGTGAATCCACCTCATTTACATCCAAGCAACACAACACATTCCATTTTCACAAATAAAGCCCATCACTTATTCTAGCATTTGCATTCATTGTCAGTCTGCAATGTATAAAAACTATGTGAGTGAAGCACCCTTCACCGTGACTCGTGGGCTCAATCGCTCCATCCACCATTTGCCATTTCGCATGTTCTCCTTTCCCCACATAGAACGCATGTTAACTTTGTACTTCATTTCCAATGGTGTGTGAAAAACATGGCAATGCCATTTGAAGTGAATGTTTTAGCTAACTGAAATAACTGGAGCACCTGCAGTTCTCAGCTTTGCTTTTTTTCTGCAGTACATCTCATGTAGTGAAACAATATAAATGATGGTAAGCGTGCCATTTTTTCATTAATTATTTTATGGTTGTAAGAAGAAGACAGACAGCAGTACACACCTGTGAAATAAAGTTCAGTAATGTTGATAACAGTGGCAGGAGAGGATCTATTAAGGGAAAAAGAACAGGCAAATGTAGGCAAGTGATGAAAGTCAGAGGTAAAAGCGATTCACACCTGGGTACCATAGTACAACGATGTTACTGGTGGCATAATAAAGGAGTCTTCCAAGTAGAAAAGCAAAAAAAAGTATTATCATTTATATTTTAGGAAGAGAGTTTTTAGACTTACATTTGAAGTGCAGTCAAGGAAGAACAGGAGTGTGGCGTCCACACTGATGAATTAATTAAACAGGCGCATGCATATGGGAGACAGTTTAAGGGCTCTGGTAATGGTATGTACCCGCCCAATCAGGGGTTGGCACTGTGGCCTAATGCCTTCTCTTCTCCTGCCTCTGCAGAATGGAAGACTGACAGCCATTCCATCCCTATCGCCACTTCCATTGTCTGCCCTCCTGAACCCACCCCTTCGTGGCAAGTGACTACTGTATATAACCTGGGAACCAGCCATCTTGCTCTCAGTACTGTTCTGAACACATCTCTGTAATGATGTCTCCACAAATTATTGTATGCTGCATTCTATGTGCATTCTTTCAAATTATATGGGGTTTCCAAGGTGGTGCCGCAAATCTTTGATTTTGTTGTGTCTTTTAACAACTTTTAAAAACACAATGCCAACTAGCGGTGCTTCTAGTGTTAATCACCACTAAAATAAGTCCTATACACAAATACTGATACAAAATGAACCATCGTTAGTGTTTATAAGGCATTGTGTCAATGACATCACACAACGCAACTTCTGATGCCACCACCTGTAGCAACCATATCCTGACAATGGGACCATCAAAATGGCGGCATCCCAAAAACAACAACAAGAAGTGGTGTCTACTTAATGGCAAGTTTAATAATAACGATAATTGATAATGAAAGCACATTTTCAAAAATGATCCTCAAAAGAACAAATGAAATACTCAGAAAACATTAATTAGACAAGAAACACAATTTTAAAGTTGTCTGTATTGTTATAATTTGACCTGCATCAAAATATTGTGATGATACATCGAATAAAACACACTCAGGAGCCTTCCAAATGCCGACTGGCTTTTTAGTTGATATGCCACAATATAAATGGTTCCCTACCGCTGCCTGTTGTCTGGGTCACGGGGACACCTCCAAAATAATTAAAGCAATTCACCCTCATTCTGTCTACCTCTTGCCTGCCCTTTATATGTTCGTTCACTTCTCAACCTAATGCTGTCTTACCCTCGCTCCAACAACTATTACTTCCAACTACCCCCCCTGCTTTTTTTCCATGCACCCATAATTAATCCTGATCCTTGTCACTCATCCATCTCTCTAGGGAGGTGCCCCGAGCCCTTGTAAAGTGTGTTCCACCAAGACTCCAACCCAACACCACTTCCACTCTCTACAGCCCATGTAAGTGTCAAGCCATGTCCCAATATAATACATTACAATAAAAACTGGCAGTGGGTGGCTTGGTGGCTAAGGATCTGTGCTGGTATCTGGAAGGTTGCCGTTTCAAATCCCATTACTGCCACAAGGGTTCCTACTCTGTTGGGCTCTTAAACAAGGCCCTTAACATGAAAATTGCTGTACAACAGCTGACCCTGCACTCTGACCCCTAAAGGTCATCCAAAAAGACAATTCCCTCCCAGGGATTATAATAGTACAGTATGTCAAAAAAAAATTAAATTTAAACTCACCTGTTGTATTTCTGTCCAGTGCTTCTCTAAACCAAAGCCATACCTGCCTTACATTTAGAATGTGATTTTGATAGTATTAGAGCTGTAAACGTGGTGCTCTAGTAAACAGATGATTTCCTCTTTTGTTTTACATGCATGTTTTTTTTTCCATCTACAGTACAGATTGTTTTTGCACAAAAAATAATCAAAACCTTCACTGGTGGTATGCATAGTACTGCTTACACTTAAAGAGCATTCACAAAAGACAGAGTGAACAGACAGATTGTCAGCTGGCATGTTAAAAAATGAGCAGAAAACAGACTTAAAGAAAAGCCATTTTCGTTGTGCATAATGAGGCAACCCATTACAAAAGAATATTTTTTTTGTAGAATGTTTGCTGCCGTAAACAAAAGTAAAAAATGGACAGGGTGGATGCTGAAATATCTGATTTAACTGTAAATTTCAAGAGCAAATCAATTCTGAATACGGACATACACATATCAATATATTTTTTATATTTAAATAATGTGTACTTACATTGAATAGAAAAGTGATTGTTTAGGAAAGATTTTTCTTTTTTTTAGTATTTAATAAAATGAAATTTTATTGAACATTTTTTCATGATAGTCAACGGAACCTTCTTAATTCAAATAGGATCTTCTGGGGGGAAAAGCAGCAGGCTGAAGGAAGAAAACAGGATAACATAATTATATAAGCCCTTTTCTACATGTTATATAGCCAATATCTGTTAACTCTTCTTCTTATATCATTAAAAAAACTTGCCAAATGTGCTAAATTTGGTTTCCATCATTCCATGTTGTACTATATGTGTTAGCAGCTATTCTATTATATAGATTAACTTTAATTATAGGAGGTTAATAAGTTTAATTAATCAGTAGCTACATTATTTGTGAAAGATAGGTAATACAGTACATTTTTAAATATCTGGTATCTTAAAATATTTGCCTTACGTGTACTCTCAGCGATCCTTCTGCACCGTTTCTCGGTATCCTCTTGTCTCTCAACCTTTCCTACCCAGCGCTTCCTTTTTCATCCACGTCTCCTATAAAGTCTGCTTCTCAGATTTTTCTGTTTCGAAGCATAATGCTCGCCTTCTGTCCACTTTTTGAATACTACCAATAATAGACGGGCCCCTCACTATTGCCCACTGTAAAAATATCCTTTTTATACTTCCCACCTTTGAAAGCAATCTTCAGCAATCCTCATATATCTTTCCTTGCCTTGATCACATTTGGCCAAGTAATCACAGTGAAAATGACCAATCAGAGCAAAGCCAAATAGACCAATCAGATTGCTGTAAGGGACCAGACACTCACAGACCTTAATGTCTATTTTAATTTACACAAACCTTCATAAGTTATGAACCAAAACACAAAATGAATAAACCAAAAATTAAACCTTCCCAAAACTCCATATAGCCTCTATAACAAACCGTGTGTGTCTCTATCTAATGAGGTGGTTCACTTACATTCCCCCTCAAACACTACATCGAAAGTAGTGATGGACGATTCATGAATAATTTGTTCTATTTGAATGACTCTGTTCAGTGGGTTATGAGAATCGATTTGTGACCATAAATAATTCAATTCAGTAAAGCTCAAAAGAAGTACTAATGTCCATGTCTGATGTCCATCTCATTCACGACTCCTATTCATTTCACTTATGATTCTTGCTAGTTAGAGTTAAATCATAAGTAAACAGAGAAGCTTGTCAAAACCTACTTGGAGCCCAAGGTGGGGAGGTGGGTTAGTGCCCCTTGGTATCCATTGTGGATAGTCAATATTTTCGACTTTCACCACCCATGAGTCCCTTCATGGTGTACCCCTTAACTTTCATATTCAGCACCCCTCAGGTGCGCAAACAGTACTACTTGACTTTGATGACAAGGGGGTTCCTCCTCAGTGTCCACACAGCCTATCTGTGCAGTTACATTATTAGCATCCCTCTGTGTACACGGACTTTACAGAGTGTGTGCCCCTTAACTTTCATAAACAGAGAGACCAGATAAGGCTGTGATCATCATTCTGTATTTTTTGATGTGGGTGCCCAAGCCACCCCTGGTGAGATGTTGCTCTTGGGAACTGCCCATGTCGCCCATACTTAAATCTACTATTGTCAGTGAATTAAAACTGTCATTAATCATTCTATCATTTATCATATTAAATACTATCAAGTAACAACAAATATTAGAATGTTTTTCTTGTTAATTTTGCATGATTCATTTGGCAAATAAAAGTAATTCCATGTCAGACCAGGGGATGGCAGAGTACACTAATCCTTATTCTTTTTTATCGGCAGATTGACCACGGGAAATTTCACCTGGATCCTTTTACCTCACTTACGGTTCTGACCCTGACAACATCACTTCCGGTTCAAGCCCCGAAGATGTCACTTCCGGTTCCAGCCCCAATGACATCACTGCCCCTGCCTGCTTTCAAAGCGCCATGTCTGCCTGTCTTTTTGTTCTCAGCCTATTTCAAGTATACAGGCGGCTGCCCCCAAATTTTTTCTGTGTCCGATGAGTCCCTTCACACATTATTTTATATTAAAACGAAGTTATTTTCTACATTCAACAAATTAGTCACACCATGCTGAAACTTATAAAAATTTTATTCTAATTTCTAAAAATTATTTTCTTTCACCTGTAGTTTAGCACAAACTTTTTACAGTTCATTGAATGCAACGAGTATGTGTCATTCACTAATCCATTCAAATTCGACCTGATTCATTACCTGAGAATAAGCCACATGATTCTTGTTCATTTGATTCATAAACAAGTCACACAAATCTTTTTTTACTTATGAATCTCAAATTTATTATTAGTGTCTTATTATAATTATGCATTTTTACTATGTTATCGTGCTGTAAAATGTAAATATTATACAATATGAATTGCTAGCATTTTTAATATATCATTCAATAAATATAAATAATATATTATAAATATAATTAAATAAATGATTAATCTGTGAAGGGCCTTCCTCCTCAAAAGGTTTTGTTTTTTATTATGGATGAATCAAACAAATCAAATCAATCATTACATTCAATTAAATAGTTTGAAAGAATCAAGCCGTTAAAATAAATTGAAATGCCCATCACTAATCTAAAGAACATTTACATATACATCACTTGTTATCAAACAAATCTCCTGGTCCCACTAATGTCTTTGACTTAATCACCTTCTGACTGTGCAGAGTAACAAGTAGCAGGTCCATCTCTGTTAGAAGTGGAGAACCCATTGGCTTCCTTCCAGGCTGACATGTCCTATTTTCATCCAGGTATCCACAGAGCATCGGTTTCTGGTTTTGAACCCATATTTTGGGTAGGTTTCCTTTTTATAAAAAATATGTTTAATATAGAACAGCATTCTAAACAGCAAGAATTCTGTCCAACTCGGGATAATATCTCTATATTGTCTATTAGAATATGGCTCTTCTTCTCTTTTTGTTTAATTTATAACAATGAAAAGCTCTGCACTTTAAATTTGTTCTCTTCTAATCTACTCTAAAATACCATTCTTACCATTATGCTGTATTTTGCTTAAATAATATTCAAAACCTTTCATTCTCACACCTGCTCAAACTTTTTCCTGTTCCTACATCTTATTTAAGTTCAGCATTTCAAACACCTCTAGATTGCTTTTTACTTATTTCCTCCACATCCATGTCTGTACACTGAATTTTATTTTCTTTTTTTGAGCTGTTTATTTACATCATCAAAGACTCCCTTCTGTTTTCTGAATGCATCAATGGCCCCTGCCATTTTGCCTTTATTCTCTTTTTCACACTTCTGAAATCAGTAAAGCTAACGAATGTAGCAACTTCTCCAACTGTGTGTCTTGAGGAAATAAACTATTCTCTTTTGCTTCACTCTCTTTTGTGTGATTCATACAATTCTTTAAATAGATACATTTACCATTTTTACCCATTACTCTACACTCAATAACTCATAATGGCAAAGTAAAAATGTTTTAGAAAGGGTTGCAAATTTATTAAAAATCAAAAAACTAAAATATTTCATTAATGTAATGTGACACATGAGTCACTGTCTTGCACCCTAAAGATGAGACTCAGTCTCAGGCTCAGGTTTTAGAATTATCAACTTTGTTTATTTAACTTAAAACAGGAAAAGCAAGCATATTTATTGAAGTGAGAGCTACCACTCCATGACACACAGACACAGCAAACAAGTAGTGACTTCATTAGTCATACTGCCTCGGCTCCCTCCTTCACTTCAGGTACTGATAATTCTCCTTGTCAAGTTGGTCCCGTGGCTGTGGATCTGCAACTGGGATTGGATCATCCTGGAGGATTGGGGACAAAGAGAAAGTGAGCCACGTGATTGGCTGAATTAAAATATGGATCAGAAATCAGTCTATGGCCGACAAATGTGTTGTGTAGTGGGGATGCAAGCTTGTCGTTGAGGCAGTGAGTCTTCCATGGCTGACAGACACACTACACTCCAGGGCTGCAAACTCGTTGTTGAGCTTGCCACTGTCTGGAAGGCGTGTCACAGTAAGTACTCACACCCTTAATTCAGTACATGTTAGATGTCCTTTTTGCAGCAATTACAACTTTAAGTCTACTTGGGTAAGTCTCTGTGAGCTGTTCACACACGGATTTGGGCAGTTTACCCCATTCTTCCTGGCAGCTCCTCTCAAACTCAGTTAGACTGGATGAGAATCATCTGTAAGCCACCATCTTCAGTTCTCTTTACAGATTTTCAGTGGGGTTTAAGTCTGGGCTTTGACTGGGCCACTGAATGCTATCAGAGTCTTGTCCCAATGTCACTCCAGAATTTTTCTTGGCTGAATACTTCAGGTCATTGTCATGCTGAAAGGTGAACCATCATGCACTCTGACATCGCACGCACTCTGGAGCAGGTTTTCTTCAATGACTTCTCTGTATTTGGCTGCATTCATCCTTCCCTCAATTCTGTCCCTGCAAATTAGAAGCAAGCAATGCCATAACATGATGTTTCCACCATCATGCTTCACTGTGGAGAATGTATTAGGCAGGTGATGAGCAGTGCCTGGTCTTCACCAGAGATAGTGCTTGGAGTTCTGCCCAAAGACTCCAGTTTTTGTGTAATCACACCACGGGAGCCAGTCCAGCATTGTCTTGGCTGTATGCTTTGGATCTGAAAGGTGAACCTTCACCTCAATCTGAGGCTGTGTGCACTCTGGAGCAAGTTTTCTTCAAGGATCTCTCTGTATTTGGCTGCATTCATTCTTCCCTCAATTCTGAGCAGTTTCCCTGTCCCTGCCACTGAGATGCAACCCCACAGCATGATTCCGCCTCCACCTTTGCTTCACTGTAGGTATGGTATTAGGCAGGTGATAAGCAGTGCCTGGTCTTCTTCAGACATAGAACTTGGAGTACAATTTTTGTCTCATCTGACACTCAGATTCTTTTAAATTTTGTTTGGCAAAGTCCAAGTGTTAGCCACTTCACCGTAAACACTTGATTGCTGGAACACTCAAAGCTTTAGAATTAGTTATATACCCTTGCCCCAATCTATTCCTCAACACAGTTTGATCACAGAAACATCCTTGGACTTCATGACTTGGCTTTTGTCTTGACATCCAGTGTTTCGTGGGACCTCAAATACACAGGTGTGTGCCTTTCTAAGTCAGGCCCAATTTGCCACTGGCGGACTCTGTGGTGTTATGGGTCCACAGCTCGTTGAGCAAAGGCCATTTTAAATAAATAATCACCGTTCTCGCAGCGGCTTAGTGTGGGGGCGTTGGGCCATAGCAAGCCACGGGTGATCTGCAGTGTGGGCGTTTCTCACCGAGTGCACAGGTGAGGAACTGCTCACATTCGTGATTATTCCCGTGGCTAATTTGTTACAGCTGCTATGGCCCTTCGCTAGATAAAAGAAGCGCGAGTCGGTTAAGGGGAGTTCAGGAAAGAACGAGAAAGGAAAAGAAGATGGAGGTTACAGGGAGCGAGGAAGCAGGCGGTGCAGGAGAGACAGACACGCGGTGAGTGCATGTGGTGAGCGCGCGTACGAGCGCTCGAGGGCAGCTGCGAGGAAGCTGGGTGTTAGGCCGACACCCAGGCGTTTGAGTTGATGTTGCTCCCGCTGAGCGACCACGTAGCGGGAGTGACCAGGGGAAAGCGACGAGCCGCAGAAGACCGCGGAAAGGCAGCGGAAGTCGGGAGGCTTGGTGGTGGAGTCCCCAACGTGGGCGACCTGGCCGTTGGTGGACATCAAGTCTTGGGGACTGGGATGAGTGCCAGACTGGAGCAAGGGATCGGGAGGTCTCCAGTCTCATGTGTGTGTGTGTGTAGAGGAGGGCAGCTGCAGAGAGCGCTTCGCCTGCTGCAAAGCCCAATTGGGAGAAGCAGGTGAGACGCTGACAGAAATGAAGCACCGGACTTGTTGTTATTGTTTTAAAGACTGCTTCCATAGAAACATTTTTACCTCTGGATTTTAAAGGATTGTGTTTTTTCTATTTATTGTTTTTACCTCTACGTGTTTTTTAATGGATTATTTAATGAAGAATTTGGAGCACTGCACTATTTATTTGGAACACTGTTTTTGTTTTGATGGTCTGTTTTAATAAAAGCACTTTTGCACTTTTTACCTTCCCCTTTGCTCAGTTATTGCCTACACTGACTAGCTCATCGGTGACATTACCGACGGTGTTGGGTTCAAGGGCTTCCAAAGATCAGATGGGAGTGTGGAGCCAGAACCCGCATCGTCACAGACTCCAGTCGAGTTCTAGGCACATCTCTGGGATAATTAAAGCAAGGAGATACACCAGAGTACAATTTGAAGAACCAAAGGGTCTGAATTTTTACATGAATGAGAGGTTTCCATTTTTTGTGTTGTAAATGTGTCGATCAACACAAGCAGCAAGCAGCCTGCTATCCCATCCTCCCAGCTCAAATCTGTTTACCTGTATCTCAGTTGCTAAGAGTTGTAGAGGGTAAATATATCATTATTTGAAATACATGCATTTCATGTGTGTTCCGTGTCTACAACAATCTATGTAAACACATTGTTTAAACAAAAACATTTTTCAAGTTTTAGTGATAATTGACAAAATGTAGACATGAAGTGTACAATGTGTGAAGCCTGAAGTCCAAATATCAAATAAACACTTTCACAAAAGGTACAAGTATAACAAAACAAGTGTGCTTTTATTCAATAATATAACCGAAGAAAAAGAACTTGTGTCCCTGAGTTCAGGGTTTGAGTTCTATAGTAGTCAGAGTTTGTATGGAATTTACACTCCCAACATCTCTTTGCTGAATGTTCTTATTTGAGCATTTTTGCTATATGACAAAAGTGCATATGATACTCCAAATCAGTGGTTCCCAGACTCGGTCCTGAACTAAACTGATACCATATGAATGAGTGTAAGTGTGAGCGTGACTGTGTCCTACAATAAATTGCCACACCACCCTCTTCTTTTTTTCGTTTTTTTTAAATTGTATTAGAAGAAAATAGCATTCCATACAATCTAGTCAAACTTAAGAAAATAGAATTCAACCCTCACCAGAGAGAAAGAGAGGAGTGCCTGGGCAAAAATTTAAAAACAACAAAGAAGGGAGAATGTCCTGTTCCCTTGGATATAAATGCTTATTCTAAAATTTTACTAATTAGATCTTCCCATGCAGTATTTTAGAAACTTTTGAACAGATCCTCTAAGTGAGAATTAGATTTTTTCCAATTTCAAATAGTAAAGAACAGCAGTTACCCACTGACTTATAAAATGTGAGTTGGGATTCTTCCAATTAAGCAAGATCAGTCTATTTGCCAATAGCGCAGTGTCTTCAATTACAATCAGTTTATCCTTCTCTGCTTTAAGCACATCTGGGAGTCCACCAAACATAGCTCTTAATGGGTTTGGAGTGATTGTGACAGCAATGCTGTTTAATGAGCATTCAAATATATTTGTCCAAAATTATGTTAATTTGGTGGACTCCTGAACTATGTGGCCCAGTGAAGCTTGAGCTAGATTGCAGTGTTCATAGGTTGGATCTTGCCATTGATATATTTTGGACAAAATGTAGCTGCTTAAGTTGTCAACTAGACAACTAAAATTAAGTTATAGGAGAGGGAACTGAATGAATTATTAACTTCAACCAGAAGTGTATTTAGTAAGTAGCCTATTCCAACACAAAGCTAACTAGTTTGATACACCACAGTGTTTTTGTGGCTGTTTTCCAAGACTGTGCTGAGTGAGACAACTTGGTGAACTTTGCAAGCGCTGTCTCTTAGGCGGTGGACAAATTGGGACTTTGATGAAAGTTGGAGTTTGGAGGTGTGTTGGTCTTAGCTGCAGCTGACTGTCCACTGGAGCTGAGCATATCATTAACACGATGTTGGCCATACCGATCATCTCATCTCCGCTGCGGATGAGATAGTGTTGAGTGAAGATTATTAAGTTCTCTGCAGGGAACGAAGGAGCCGCTTGTTTAAACTGCACTGCTCGCAAAAACATCAACCTGGCCTCAGCTTTCTTTTTGCTGGCATTAGCAGCATATATCGGAATTCCACCTGTACGCATGTGTTTGTGTGTGTGTGTGTATATATATATATATATATATATATAGTATACATAAATATATAAATATATATAAAATTCTTTTCGCATTTGAAATGGAAATTACGTATGACCACACTTAAATGGAAATTACGTATGACCACAGAACATATTATAACACAGGAACTAATCACTTCCTTTGTGGATGCCATTTTTATATCGTCTTTATGAATTGTTATTATTTGTGTGAGAGTTATTTTACTGATATTGAAAAGAAGTAAACACAAACACGCCGATCTATCCCATAAAAGTGCGCCCTGCGTCGCCCTCTTCCAGTCCTCCTCTTTGGACTCCAGAACTGAGCCGTCCACCGCCAGGCACGTTCTGACAGAGAAGTTTTATTTATTTGTCCACGTGACTGTCGCGGAAACTGCCACATTATAACTTTTTTTTAATTGGCAGTACTTGATAGTAGAAGAGATGAGGAAAACAGCTTTGCGTCTTTCTACCTTTTAACTGTGCCGAGCTGTAAACAATGTGAAGGCGACACTGCCTTCAGCGGCGAGGGGTCGTGAGAGCAAAGTGGACACTCGGAGGCGCGGAATGTCGGGCTGCTCCGCCGGGTCGAGAGCTTTGCAGTTTAGGCCGGCGTCCTCTCTTCTCACACTGTTTGTGACACTTCGAGTGCACCGTCGGCTCCTGGGAGAGTGGAAATCTTTGCGAATGAGTGTGATCGGTGTCATCGAAACAAAATTCTCTTTGTAAATTGCGCTGCATGAATACTTACTGTCCCTTAAGGTGAGTTCAGGTCACTAAAACCCCGCAACATTCAAGGTTGCTTTTGTGATGAATTCTTTTAAGAAGATGGAGGGTTTACATCTAAGAAGATGTACGGACCTCTTCATGTTAAGTTTTGGACTTGGGAATTGTTTGGACCTTCTGCCCGTTAAACACGGAAAGGCAGCGTCCACATTTCTCAGAATAATTTTTCACTTAAATCACAGGCACGTAGTGCAAGGTTGTCAGGCAGAAATTTGCAGGATTGCATAGAAAATGTAATTTCTTTACCACATCGGTTGTGTAGCGCCTTTCACAAGGGATCTGCTACAGAGAGATGATCCAAATACATTTAAAACTGCTGTTAGTGCTACTTACCTGTTGTGTTATAGCACCTTTAAAATGTACTTTACTTGAAAGGACTCCAGTACTGCTCAATGTATCTTTACTTCTTACATGTTAATGTTTTACTGTTTAGTAATTTATATACTACGTTTTATTTTTTTCCCCTGCACTCGGTGAGCGAAGCCACTGGGTAATCAGCTAGTATATATATATATATATATATATATATATATATATATAGTAATCCCTCGCTATATCGCGCTTCGACTTTCGCGGCTTCACTCTATCGCAGATTTTATATGAAAGCATAACTAAATATATAACGCGGATTTTTCGCTGCTTCGCGGGTTCTGCGGACAATGTGTCTTTTTACTTCCTGTACATGCTTCCTCAGTTGGTTTGCCCAGTTGATTTCATACAAGGGACGCTATTGGCGGATGGCTGAGAAGCTAACCAATCAGAGCACGCAGTTGAGTTCCTGCGTGCTGAATGCAGTGTTAACCAGGAAGTCTCGTCTCGCTCATTCAGCATCAACGTGTTTCGCTGTGTAAAGAGTTGTGCTCTTTTGTGTTTATCTTTGTGCATAGTCAAGCCCTTCATTATGGCTCCAAAACAATCTGCTACTGCTTCAGGGGCCGTGCCCAAGCGCAAGAAGAAGATGTTAACGATTGCCGAAAAGGTAAACGTTTTGGATTTGTTGAAGGCTACGATTCTTTTTATTTAAAAAGTAGGAAAAGAATATAAGATCCACGGCTGCAGTGTCCTTTTAACCAGGGTGCAAAACGAGTTGTAAGTGGATGTAATAAGGCAGTAGTCTGGATGGAATCTGCTTTTGGGATTTGGATTGAAGACTGCCAGAAGAAGAACAACGGCAGTGCTACACAATCGCCTGAAGTGGCTCCTTTACAAGGGCTGTAACGCTCTCCTTTGTTGAGCAGTAAAATTAAACTCATTGTTATCGGACAAGTCATCGTGTCATTGTTGGTGAGTAACCATAATTAATTTTCTTCTTACAGTGCTTAGTACACGTACGTACGTTTAGTGTCACTGTACACACATTTACTGTATACTATTTTTCTTGTATTGTACGTATTTATTGCTGGTGGCCTGTCTATCGTAATTGCTGTAACATATGTGATATCGGAGACACTCAATATCTTTAAAATAATATTTAGGTTTTACTGTATATAAACAGTGTGTTTATATACATATTTTCAATGAATCTTACCTAATATCTAAGAGAATACAAAGGGATTATGCTGTATAACTCTGTGGGGAATATTTATAAACAGTGTGGGAGAGTTTATAAGAGCTTAAAATATATAAAAATAACCATACAAACATATGGTTTCTACTTCGCGGATTTTCATCTATCGCGGGGGGGTCTGGAACGCAACCCCCGCGATCGTGGAGGGATTACTGTATATATATATATATATATATATATATAATATGTGTATGTATATACTGTATATGTATATGTATATATATATTGAGTGGAAACCGGGGGCATTCCAGCCAACCCAACCCCGACACAGTCAGGCAGAGACATGAGTTCCAGCACAGCACACATTTATTTACAAGTGGGGTAGTGCTTTTTCCTCGTTCCCCACAGTAGCACAGTACAATATAAGACCAAATATGCAGTCCCTTCTTTCTTATCTTCTTGTTCCTTCCACCTCCACTACTTGACTAACAAGCTCCATTCCTATTCCTTCCGATTCTGGCTCCCTGAATGGAGTGAGGCGGCTCCTTTTATGTTACACCTGGAAGTGCTCCAGGTGGCTCATCAGGCTTAACTGGAATTACTCCCAGGTGTGATGGAAATCCAAAGTAGGGTTCTACAGCTCTCCCAGGCACGCCCCACAAAACTCAAAAGGGCTGTGCCAAACTCCAACTCCCAGTGTGCCCTGTGGGAATCCATGGTGACACAGCTGCCCAGGAGGGTTGACCTCTAGTGTCACAGGGAAGGTAGTGCTTTGTGGATGCTATCTGCCACGGTCCTTCCATCCAGCTGGCAACCAGGCCGGGTAATGGTCATGGCCGCCTGTCACAATATATATATATATATATATATATATATATATATATATATATACTAGCAGAATACCCGCGCTTCGCAGCGGAGAAGTAGTGTGTTAAAGAAGGTATGAAAAAGAAAAGGAAAAATTTAAAAAATAACGTAACATGATTGTTAATGTAATTGTTTTGTCATTGATATGAGTGTTGTTCCCATATCTATATCTATATAAATAATAAAATGTAGTCTATAAGTTATTAAACAGTAAAACATTAACGTTTTAAGAAGTAAAGGTACATTGAGCACTACTGGAGTGGTTGCGGGTAAACTACATTTTAAAGACGGTATAACAGAAGAGGTAAGTAGTACTAACAGCAGCTAAAATGTATATGGATCATCTCTCGGTAGTAGATCCCTTTTGAAAGGCGCTACACGA
>JANRMT010062806.1:106964728-106991319 GCA_026402145.1 Polypterus bichir lapradei | reverse complement strand
ATCTATCTATCTATCTATCTATCTATCTATCTATCTATCTATCTATCTATCTATCTATCTATCTATCTATCTATCCCCTGATGGACACCACTCTTAACAAAACTCAATCTCAGATAAGGTTCCTTGCACCATCACCCTTTGCTTCTTGTGTCTGAGCCAATTCTGCTCCCATCTACACACAGCACTCCCACTTCATTTAGTTTGATGCCCAACCTTTCATGTGGTACCTTATCAAATGTCTTCTGAAAATCATGATAAATGATATAATGTGCACATCTCTAATTGTATCCTTTTGTTGCTTCCTCATAGAATTCCACCATGATAGTAAAATATGACCTCCCTCATCTGAACTCATGCTGCCTGTTCAGTAAAATTCCATTTCTTGCCATGTGTTGCTCTTTTTCTTAATAATTTCTTCCATTAATTTACCTGTGATGCACATTAAGCTTTCTAGTCTATAGTTGCTTCTTCTACTGTAAATGCCATGTTTTATTTTTTTCACTGTTTCATTAATTCCTCATTGTAAGAAATTTGGTAAGAAGTCCACAAAACATGTACTGTCATATGAAGAATTTGCATGATAGAGGGGCTGGAAAAAGTGTCATTTTGGTTTAAGGTAAGAAAGTAAGGAGTTTGAAAGGTAATCTAATTCTGTCCTCTCAAAAGTCTTTTCTTCTTTTGAAAATACCAAGACTTCTAAAATTGCACTGGCAGCAGCTTTATAAATTATATGAAAGTCTATGGAGGTTATAAAATGAGTGCCTTCCTTGTATAAAACCTGTCTGATCAGATGAAATTACAGAGTAAAGAACTGTCTCAAGGCAATGTGCAACAGCCTCCTCAAGAGACCTTGACACCTATGTTTTTTGGCTGATGCATGGATGGTGTGAGCCACAGGCTATGGAATTTTGCTAAGAATCTGTTGTACCTTTGTTAATTATTTCTGGGTTTAATACATTATTTCCTTGACTGTTTATTTTTAATTCTAGATTTTGAGTTTTGTAGACCTTAGTTTCACTTTTACAAGAGCATGTCAATAATCATCTGCATATTTATCCTCATTTTGTTTGGGCTGGCTGTATAGCTTCCCTGTGCACATGTGAAGACATGGTGTGCCTATGGTCACAGTGCTTTGGTGTTTTGACCTCAACCAGTCTGTTTCTATTGTTGTTTTCGAAAGTAAGTTGGTATAGAATTTTAGTATAAGCCTATACTTAAAAGAAGTTGTAACAATGGATTTTTAAAAGCATTAGAAAAAGGACTGAAGGTAACTAAAGGGTTAACTAAAGCTTGGCCTGTGAGGCTTTTGCCTCATCAAGGGGTGCCCCCAAGGTAGTTGCTAAGATTAAAATGAAGTAGTTGTGTAATGAACACCCCCTTAAAAAGCGAGAACAGACTAGTGAGGAAGCCCAAACACCCCAATTATGAAGCAGTGATAAGGTTAATGGGAAAACCTGATGGACACCCCCATTAACGATGTGATGTTTTGAATAATGGAAGAATTGACATGTATACAAAGTTACTGGTGGTTATAGTCGATTGGCTAATAAGATAGAAATCTGCATATTAAGAGTCAGATGATGCGATGTATTAGATAAGGTGATGATAATAGAAAAGTATAAAAGGAAATAAATTGTATTAATGATTAGTCACTCCATGGAATGAGGCATTTGTGATATCTCTGTGCAAATGAAGAACCGTTTTGTATTTTCATCTGGCCTCGTGAATTACTTCTTTGATAACAGAGGACAGTTTATTCTACTACTCTGGCCACTACACTCTCTGTTTGCAAGAATGAAGAGCAATTTTCCACTGCTTTTTATGGGATGAAGGCATATGGGAAAGCAACAGGAAAAACCATAGAGATAAGTGGTGTATGCAAAACTGCATTTTGCACCATGACAATGCACCTGCACACACCTCATTGTCATAGATTTTGACTAAAAATAATATGGTTGTTGCTTCACACTCCACCTCCCAATATTCCCCAGATCTATCTCTCTATGACTTCTTTTGGGTCTAGAAATTTAAATTGAAACTCAAAGGAGGAAGATTTGTTATCTTGGAAGAAATCCAAGAAGAACACAGGAGGCTCAAGATATGGCAGGAAAAGATTAGTACTGGAAATGTTTTTTGGAAAGGGAGAAGCACAGTGACAAGTGTATTAAATCTCAGGGAGAGTGTTTTGAATGTGACTAAGTTTTTTTTTTTATTTTTTTTATTAACAATTCTGGGAAGGTTTGCTCCTGAAGCCCCTTGTACATTTATGTTATGAAGGGAAATGTGTTTGAAACTGCTTGACTGTTTAACTAGGACATCATTTCTACCAGCACATTTAAATTAGAAGGTGAAGTCAGATATGATAATTTAACTTTATATTTTGTTCTCTGATAACAATTTACATATAAGATGTTTTATTTCTATGAACCAGATATTTTAATGATTAACTACTTTGGGACCTTTGGGTGATACTTAACGACAGGTGTTACTAGAATATATCACTTACCTGTGTGCTGTAATTGAAATGTTTTCTATATATTATATTTAAATGAACCTAAATGATAAAAGGAACTCTTCTCTTAAGACTAACTGGCCTTGCCGTGGAAAGTCTAGCTACTTACAGGGTGAGGCTCCACCAGTGGTGTAAATTATTAATAATCTTGGACTTTATTTGGAACTTTATTTGACGCAAGACTGTGATGCCCAAGTTCAAAAAAGTGCTTGTGCATTTATTCTCAAACAGCAAAGTGTTTAAACAAAGTATGGTTCTTCTTTGCTAATAAACAAATAAATAAATAAATAAATAATCCAATAAAAACATTTTTAGTGAAGTTTAAATCAATCAGTAAATTCAAAAACAGGTTAAAATCAATAGGTCAAAACATAGTCAGGATCCATCCAGTAAAAACTTCTACAATCTGCTCTGTTTCCTTTTAAAACTGACATCTCCTCTGCTTTCCCTTATCAGCCTCCTCAGCTACAGGACACATCCTCTGACAGGAGCTGTCAACCCTTAAATTGGCTTGTGCCCTTGTTGCCATCCCTTGGCATCTGCAAAGACCCCACAAACCCTCCTTCCTGCTTCATTCTCACACTGCCATCCCTCAGCATTTATTGAATTTTCTCAGAGCGGGAGCAGGAGCAACCTTGCCTTGTGAGCGCTGTCTGCATGCTCCACCTGGGGTAACATTCCTGACCGTCTAATTCCTCCCCCCATCAGCCACGATCCCGACTCTTCTCTCGATTTGATCCCCAAAGTTTTATTTTCTCTTTCTTCCCCTCTGTCTTGAATTCTGCTCAGGCTTCTTTATATAGCTCAGGGTGCAGGTAATTTGATTACAAACCCCAGAGCACTAATGAGAAAACTGGCTAAGCTGTGCATGTATGACCTGCCAATCTCCTCATCAACACCCCGGGGCCGCTCAACTACACTACCCTAGGCACCGTGAACAGTGAGTCTGTATTTTACTTTTTTATGTTTCTGTTGCTACATGTATCTAATCTAATCTAACCTTATTTCTGTATCTATACTGCTTATCAGGCAGTGTATTAAATCTGGTCAGCAAGAGCACTTCTGTGCAGTTTCATAGAGTTTTTAAAATGGCTTAAAGGTTTTGTGGATTCAGTTACTCTCTTGTCAGCCTCTGAACATGTTTGAGTGACAACTCGTCTCGGTTTTGACATATTGCTTGTTCTCTTTCCTGTCTATGGTGTATGTTTTAGTCTTTTAGCGGTGTTGTATTTTCACATTGTCAATAGTACAATACAGATTACAAAGGCACATTAACATATAAAAACAAAATATACACTTAGGCTGCAGCCTAAAATGAAAAAAGAAAGAATTCTGTCATTTATTCATTTTGCTTTGATCTTTGCATGTTTATATCTTTTGGTCTGGTTCTCCATCTTTATCGACACCTTGTCCAGTATTTCAGCATTTGGCTTTATCCGTTTTACCTTTTGAATTCTGCTTATGATTAGAGTATTGGTGAACTTAATAATTAATAGCAGTCTAGTGAGCTAAAAGAAAAAAATATATATAGCTGTTAGTTATTTAAGCCTGCTACATTATGACGTTTGTGTCCTTGAGTGCTGGTTTATCCAAGAACGAGCAGACTACCTACTCATAAGAAAAATCTGTACATTGAGGAAAGACCACAGTACTTTTATTGCCAAGGGGGTTTTGTCCTCATGCAGTATTGGAAAACAAATCTGCAGTGGTAACACCATGAGTCTTGGATGGTATTTGAAGACCACTTCATAGAAGAAGAATGAAATCATACATACATCGGTAAAGTCAATAAATTGCTGCATAAGCTGAGAGTTCACAAGGACTTTCTTCAAAGTGAGAAATTGTATGAACCAATCTAATCCCGAAGTCATTGCTACATAAGTTTACTGTGCTATAGTAGGTTAGAATTCAATTATTGATCAGGATTTTTTGTCCTAGAGTATAAAGCATTGAAATTAAGCAAATTGATACAACTGTTTTTTCCTCATATACTCAAAAATCAGTGTAGTAGATGGCCTTATTCACTAATTATCAGACATGGGCCCGTATTTATCAAGCATCTCAGAGTTACTCCTAGAAATCACACTAAACGTCTGACTAGGATAAGAATTTGTCCTTCCTCAGAGTAGCACATACAGTAAGAACCATCCTACTCCTATTCCAGCAAGTAGTAGGAGGTCATGTCTGACAATGATTGACATCCCAATTTTTCAAGACTCCTTTCCGCGCATTACTACTCATGAGGATGTTTTTTAGTTTTCTGATACTAACGCTGAGATTTCACCACAAACATAATAATAATAATCGAAGAAGTAGAAAATCATAAAAAAGTATGATATTGTGCTAAGCTGCACATAACTGTAGGAGCTTTGCAACAACATGAAAAATATTGTAGCAAACACAGAGGTAGAAAGACTGAGACACACACTGAATAAGTGTTAAGTCCAAAACCGAATGATCCACAACCACACTTACAGAAGAATCACCTTCCCGCTATTATGGTACTGTACACAGGAAACACTTCATAAAGTAACCGTTACCGGAACTAGCCGTGGTTATCTCTGCCCAGTTACTGAAGTTGCGTTCATTCTTGCACTGCTCTCGATTGTCTTCCAGAGATGCATCATGTCTAATCTTTTGTAAAGCCCTGTTTATCCAATGCCCTGGGAGTCTCCACCTGCCTTCTTAAACCTTTCCAGGCTTGTAAGTGGTAAAATGAATGTTCCATGGAATGTAAAGCCCAGGGTACCTGTTTGACATTTCGCTGCCAATCACCCATCCAGTCTTGTCTATTTTCAGGGTAATATGCTGGCTACTATAGTTAAGTTTACATCCATGCCCACCTATGTGTTGATACTGTGATATCACTTGCAGTCCACATATGCATATTCATTTACATTTGGGGCAATGATCTTTATGTGCTTACTGAACGTAGCTTGCTTTTAATGTTACTTCACGTTGAGTCAAGGGAAAATTTATAATTCATGTATTATGTCATGTGTTGAAAGGCTGTTCAAAGTTTGATTAAAAATGCTTGGTTGTGATATACCCAAATCGTCACTAATGGAAAGCTGCCTTTTCCCTGTGGCCAAAAAGTGCAACCTTACAAACACTTTAATTTGTTTTGACTGCTGTGTAGATGAATTGATTATGTAACATACAAGATATTTTTACAAATATTATTCTGTCTCTGTCTGATCTATATCTTTTTACAAGTTCATTACTGTCCAGTGTTTCGAAAACATTTTGCATTTCCCAGGATGTGTGTGCCCATATCTGCCAGAATGCCATCTTCTAGCAGCTCCTAGTGAGACAGGATAGCTCACGAGCGAAATCCTGGTGAAGTTAGAAGTATCCTAAATTAGAAAAACTGATAATATGCTTTCATTCCTGTTCCTAAGTGTAGAATCAAGTTTGCATCACTGAGATTTCTGACCCAGTTAAGACCACTTTCCTAGTCTGCGATGCTTGATAAATACAGGCACTATTGTAACAATACTACAGATACCATTGCAGTGCATACAGCCATGCCCACTCATTTTCAAGATGACAGCTACACTAACACACATGTACGCACATCTTTAGCATAGATAGATACAGTGGAACCTCAGTTCACGACCATAATTCGTTCCAAAACTCTGGTCGTAAACCGATTTGGTCGTGAACCGAAGCAATTTCCACCATGGGATTGTATGTAAATACAATTAATCCATTCAAGACCGTACGAACTGTATGTAAATATATATTTTTTTAGTTTTTAAGCACAAATATGGTTAATTATACCATAGAATGCACAGCGTAATAGTAAACTAAATGAAAAAACACTGAATAACACTGAGAAAACCTTGAACAACAGAGAAAACTAACAATGCAATAGTTCACGCTATAGTGCTAGGAACCGCTCGGTAAAAACACTTTTTTTTTAATGAGTTTTAAACACAGGGAAAAAAATGAACATTTGAAAAATCCGTAATTTATTAAACAACCAAGAAAAGTAACATTGCCACAATGCACACTATGAACCGATCGCTGTAAACAGAACTGAAAACAAAAACAAACCTTTTCTACCTTATGTGTCCAGCCCTCCCTCTCTTGCTCACTCTCTCTTTCGTGTGTGCGTGTGTCTCTCTTTCGCGAGCCTGGAGCGCCTGTGTGTGTCTCTCTCTAGCACGCTCCTGTGTGTGCACCTCTCTTTCGCGTGCCTGTGTGTGTGTGTGTGTGTGCCTCTCTCTCGCGCGCCTGTGTGTGTGTGTCTCTCTCTCTCTCTCTCTCGCGCGCCTGTGTGTGTGTGTCGCGCTCTCTCTCTCTTGCTCGCTGCACAGGAAATGCACAGGGAGAGATTGAACATGTGCAAACCGAAAGGGAAACTGGCTTGTTCGTATACCGAGTGTGTGGTCGTGAACCGAGGCAACAGTTTGGCAAACTTTTTGGTCGTAAACCGATTTGTACGTGTACCGAGACGTTCATGAACCGAGGTTCCACTGTAGATAGACAGACAGATAGATACTGTAGATAGAAGTTTATTGTTCATAGGGGGAAATTTGACTTTTTGCAGAAGCTTGGTAAATACCTTTATAAATATTATTATGACAAACAACAAACCCCCTCTCAAATACACAGCAAAATGAGTAAAACGAAAGAAAATGTCTGACTTGGCTGAAGATAAAAAAGAGCAGTCACAGTGAGGTATTATAAAGGCATATTGCCATAAGGTTCTCTTCTTCTCATTTATGAGTCTTTTCAGCTCTTTCGTTATCTAGGGCTTGTGGTCGGAAAGCAGTACACTGTTCTTGAGGGTACTGTAGTATCAACACAGATGTTAATACAATCTGTGATGCAGTGGCCAAGTCAATATCATCCACATGTGACTCGCACATCATTTCCCAGTCCGTCCTTTGGAAGCGGTTATTCAGAGTCATTTCATCTTCCGGGCTCCATTTCCTCACTCTCCTAGTAGTAACATGTTGCTATTTAATAAAGGGACTGTAGCTGGGAATGAGATGTATCATATTTTGGTCAAATCTGCCCAAAGGTGCCACAGATTTACATTTAAAGGCATTTTTTAACATTTGTTAACAGCAGGTTCAGCGTGTTGTTCCCTCAAGTGGAACATGACACAAACTGATAAAAGTTTGTCATCATTCCTTCCAAAGTCACATGGTCACTTAAACAGTCAAAAAAAAACTTTTTTGGAATAACATGGAGGATGTTTGTAAAAGACTGGTTAAAATTACTGTACTTATGTAATTTAGGGTTCTTGTGCTGAAAGGGAATGTGGAAAAAGCTAACACTCTGAATCAATTTTTTAATATATTTTCTCTTCTGTAGCCACCTTCTTCTGAAGGCCAATTAACCCATGCCATCTCTACTACATCAACAATTCAACAAGTCCCAGTATATATTTAAGTCCTAAAATTTCAACTGGTATGGCCAGTGATGAGTCCATCTCTAATTCTATGTTAATTAGTGGTCTCTGATTTTAATTCTTACTTTGTCTCTTTTCTCTTTCTTCATCGTGTAAAGCACTTTGAGCTACATTATTTGTATGAAAATGTGCTATATAAATAAATGTTGTTGTTGTTGTTGTAATGATCAACTGTGCACAACTAATGACTAAGTGAGGAGATAACTGAGGGGGCTACACATAGGAAAAGCTGATGGACCAAAATGAGTAGGTCCTTGAATTCTTAAGGCCTGTGCTAACCAACTTTGTGGTGTCTTCTGTCACCTGTCCAGTCTGTCACTAAAGCTGCCAAAACTGTCACTGCTGTAGAAAAGCATCATGCATTGCTCCAGTTCCAAACAAGATGGGCGTTTCCTCACCAAATGAGTCATTAAGTCATTAAGACATTCAAGAGGAAGGTTCTGGAGTCTCCGAGTCCTCTTGTGAAAGACCACTTGGACCCACTGCAATTTGACAAAAATTGGAGTGAAGATGTAATTATCTACCTGCCCCATGAGGCTTATTCCTATCTGAAGAAACCAGGCAGCGCAGTGAGGATTACTCTGTGTGTTTTGATTTCTCTAGTGCTTTCATCCATCTTGTTTGACAGTGATCGAATATTACGCATTGCAATGGATGATAGACCATTTCTGAATTTTTTTGCCTTTACCTTTATTCTCACTCTGGCTGTTCAACCCTCTCCACCTTTGCATAGAGCGGCTTAGGCACTCAGGCTGGTAGCTGATTACCAAGGTATTTAATGCACCCCACTTTTAGTTTCGTAGTATCTCTTATTTGTAGATGTAAGGTAGCCTTTGTGTCCTGTTAGTCCTCCCTTTGACTTTGAAAATTAGTAACAAGTGAAACAAGTCCAGAAACAAAAAGAAGCACAGAGAGAATACAGAGCTCCTGTAAAAGGCTGTTGCCAGTACAGCACCTGGATGTGGAAGGAAAACAGGTGCACCCAGATATACCCAAACAGACACGGGGAAGGTGGACCTAATGTAACATTCTTATTACATGGAACTGAATCCTCTTTGTAACACTAACACAGAAATTATTTCCTAATGTTTCTCTCTGAGGGTTACTCACTATTCTGTGCTTTACTTCTGTAACTGATATTACTAAATTTTTAATTTCATTTACATACCAAACACTAAATTTTCTCCCAATACTTAATCTGAAGTATTGTCTTGTTTTTCAGTTGATGTGCATTTGGCTAATTGTTTGGTATATCCGATTACTTGTGAGTTTTCCATTGATTGTTGCCTTTATTAAAGAAACCATTAAACAAAAATCATAAACAATAACTCATTTTCAATGGTCAAGAGAAACTGATACGAGAGCAACAAATCTACTGAGTCACAATATGTAAAACACGTCTCAGTTCAGAGAATGTATTTTTAACCGTTTTATTGGCGTACTCCTTTTTCATTGCTTTGTTGAATCAACAGATAATATTCCTTGTGGGTTTGAGGAATGTTCTTGCCAGTGTTAATAATAAAGCCTTTTTCGTTTTCTGGAATACATGGAATTCATTGAATATCGTATTGCCTCTAGCATTTTCTCATGTATGAAAGAAATTTTGAAAGGCATATTTTATTTATCACAAGAGAGGTGAGAAAAATGTGGAAAGAAATTCTATTGAAATAAAGGTTATAACTGACATTATAATAATTCACTTGTGGTTAAAGGGCATGTTTCTGAGCATGAATTCTAAATATCTTTATGATTAATACATGGGTATTCTGCAAAGTGAAATGCTATTTTGGTCAATATTTAATAGTTGCAATAACAGTAAAATGAATATTCACATAGTATAAAATACCAAAATCTTTTTTTCACAAGTTCAATTCTAATGAAATGCATTTGTCTGAATGAAATGAGAAATAATTGATGCATGTGCTGACTCTTATTGTATCTGCTTCCTGGTGTGAAGTAAATATAAGCCGAGTGTCTAAATCATAAAGAGGTGCATAATCTACATTTGTATTTAATTGTACTTATAAGTAAAGGTGATTTAAATAAAATGTGCTGTTTAAAATGGAAGCAGCTGCCCTTGGTGAAGTATCATAGTGTCTTATTTGTGAGGAAGGATAGCTGGGTACGTGAACATTGCCTCTAGACTGATGTGGTATCAGTCAAACTTAGAAATTTATTGCAAGATACAAGGCATAATATGACTGCAAGCAATCAGGACTGTTACATGATTGTTCATAAGCAACAAAGCCTCGGGTCATGATAGTCCTAGTAACGGTACATTACATACACATTTTGAGCATATCTGTAAATGATAAACATTGAATCTGCATTAATGAATGTGGATAAAACCAGTAGAATAGATACAGATTAACTAGATTAATAGTTTCATTTTGGGCTGCCTGAGGCAAGGCAATTTTTTGCCACTCTCCAAAAATATACTTACTCAGGATGAGATATACCCTAAATCCATACACAAATATATTTTGCAATACAGTGCATCCTCAGTACACTGGACAAAAATTAGATAAATAATACTTTAATGCTGGACCTAGGAGGAAAATGAAAAACAACAATGGATAACTGACCTAAAATGGGGCCAGGACAGAAGCCTACCATACCCCACTGGATGAACAGCTTCAACAATTTTTGTCAAGCTGTGTGAAAAATGGTATGGTATGGTAGATCAGAAAAGTTGATTATCTTACCTCTGTTTTAATGCTTCTGTAATAGCAGGGAAAGAGGATGTCCAAGGGCACTCAACCATGCACATCAGATATCACATACTAACCATGTAACCATGACTCTGTCATCTAGTTACATTCCAGCCTTCTTGGATCCTTCTAACAATGGAAACCTACCAGCTATACTGCAATAAATGACTCAATAAATATATGACAGGAAAAATATACTTTGCATATGAACTCTCTCATCAACACCACTAAAATGTCCAGTTTCAGTTACAGCAGGTGTTTTCATTCTCCATTATTGCAATGACAGTAAATACAGTGCATCTTAAATATTCTGAGAAATCTTTAAAACTGATTGTTAACACTGTTTTGTCAAGGAATCACAACATGATCCATCCCAGCTTGTGTTGTGAAGGGTTAGGCTTTTCAAAATGTCCCAAAAAACAGGTCTCACCCAAGGCATGTCATGATCAGGGTTGAATTTTGGGGTTGTGAAATGAAACACCTTGACACAGGAAAAAAGATTTGGGGCAGCCACTACTTGAATAAGGCTGCAAAAAGTGAAGATTGGTAGCACAGTACTGTAGTGTACAGATCGAGTACAAAACAGAACTGGATTCACAGAAGAAAGTTGTCTGGCTTTTAAGTCAGGTTGGTGTAAGTGACATCAGCGGGCCCTGAACCAGAAGTGACATAATTGGGGCCAGAACAGGAAGAAGAAGGACCCAGGCAGAATTTCCAGTGTTTGGTCTGCAGGGATAAAAGAAAAAGGTTTTTTGCATCCCACCGCCCCCTGGCCTGGAGTGGAACTACCTTCTTTTTGTCCTTCTGGCTGCCTCCCATGCGCACATGTGTGACAGAGTGTAATAACCTTTTCCAATAGTGGAAGACAGTTTGCATATTGTTGTTAGGGTTTACCTATCCCTTACCTGTCTGTGTTTCTAGGGGCACAGTCTTCATGGTTGTGACCTTGAGTTCATCAGCCAACAGGATAAAAAGTTGCAGTAAGATTTATCTCATCTGCCTGGTCATTGACTTCTGGCTGAATTTTGTCCGTGATTTTTGTGTCTCATCTGGGCTTCGGTTGCTTCATTTAATTTAATTTATATGGTTTTGTGTTTTGCACACATCTCCCAGTTAAACTCAAAAAAGTAGTTATTTGTTTCCTGATGAGTTGGGACAAGGTAAGCCCCAGGAAAATAGGGGGCATAAAGTCTAACTAAGCCTCAAAATAGAGATTATGTTCAAAAGATAGCAAAGAGCCTTAAAAACCCCTTGAAGTATGTCTCATTAGAGTGAGAATCATTAATACTGGCTGGAGCACAGGTAATTCCACTAAATCTTTATAAAAGGATGTTTAGTAACATAAAAACAAAAAAGATATTGACAAACAAAATCCTAGCAAACAACATCAAAAAACACAAAAATATCCATGTTTCAGAGCAGAAAAGGCCAAAAAAAAAAAAAAAATGTAGAAAATCACCAACACCAGAGTGCATTCTAATGAACCGTGGGGACTTGCTTTTCCAGTTGTAAATATAAAGGTTGGAGGCAGTAAGGATGACCTTGTAGCTTGGGGATCCACCTACAAAATAAAAGGACGATGGAAGAAAAAATATACACACAGAAAATAAATAATCACAAAATAAAATAATATTGATATATAATACACAACAAGAGAAACAACAAATATCTAAAACAATATTTATATAAAGAAAAGTAACTAAGACATCAAAAATGAATAAAAAAATACATTAAAAAGAAACTGAAACATAAACTGGAGAGGAACCCTGACTTATAAATAACAGGTTGCACATTTTGCACGACAAATGGTCAGCTCTCTCTAAACCTGTGACATCTCGATTGAAAAAGCCCTCAAAAGCAGCTCTTTACAGCATGAGCTAAAAGGTGAATTTCTCTGTGTGTTCACGCAGGGACGGCAAAGTATATTGCTTGGTGACGTCACTCAGAAATCCTGCCAACTACGCCAATTGCCTGATTATGGAAATCACACCACAATCCATCCTAGGTTGTATATTTTGCATCGTGGTAATAGCCAGTGAACAGCCACAATCCTGTGACATCTGGAGTACAGATACCCTTTAGAAGCAGCTCATTATAGTATGACCTAAAATTTGAGAAGGGCCTGTCTATAAGCAGTGCAAAGAGGAACACTTCCTGGTGATGTCTGCTGAGCTATTTCTCTCTTTCTCTCTCTCTGACTCAGCACCCAATTTACTGTGCAGCACCACAAACACATTAACAGAAATGTTCAAAAAATAAAATATCTTTTTTGGAACTTCCAATTACAAATTCCCCTTCAAACAAAGCTAATTAAATTCAAAAAACCAGGCAGAGAGGCTTAGAATGACTGACTTAAAAAAATGACACAGACAATTTTCACTGCTCATTTAAAGGCTCAGCAATAACTTCTTTGTTTGGTAACAGAATAAACAGAATTCAATTTCCTATCTTGTCTCTTTATTAAATAACAGGAAAAAAATGCATATATATTACAGGCTCATAAATTAACTTGAACGTAAGATAAATAGGTAAATGATACAATTTAAAATTCCATTACCCTTCAGACTTATTTGAGGTTCTCACCAAAGTAAAACACAATGTAAAGAATAACATGTGAGAAATTGTATTTCTGCTTACAGTTTGATTAAAGATTGCTATCCCTGAATGGTAAAGCTCAGGAACTAAGGCATTTTTTTCTTGATGCAATCATAAGGAGGAGGAATAGGTTGTACACTTTTTTGACACAATTATAGGTAAGCACAGTGCAACAAAATAATGCAATATGCTTACTTAAAAAAATACATGTAATAGTAAATGGTTTTAAGGAGTCCAGAACATACGCAAAATGGTTTCTTTTTAGGCAACAAAAAAAATGCAAGTTAGCCAGCCTGTTTTATTCATAAACTAATTTAAAAGTGCCTTGAGCATGGGAAAGGTGCTATATACTGTAAATAATGTTTTATTATTATTATTAAATGTGTTGAAAAAATAAAATACATATTGAAATAAGTATAATGCAAAAAATAATAAAACAATAAACAAGACATAAGAACATAAGAAATGTAACAAACGAGAGGAGACCGTTCAGTCCATCAAGCCTGCTTGTTTAGCCAATAGCTAAGCCGTCCCAATACCTTGTTCACATTCTCCTTAAAGCTTATTGTGGTTTCTGTTTCAACTTCATAGCTCAGTAGTTTGTTCCAGAGTCCCACAACTCTTTGCATAAAGAAGTGCTTCCTGACTTTATTCTTAAATGTACTTCCCTTTAATTTACATTGATGTCTTTGAGTATTTGATTCTCCTTTAAGTTGCAATTAATACTGCTGGATTGACTTTATTAATGCCTTGGTAGATTTTAAATGCCTGGATTAGGTTCACACACACTAAACAGGTTTAATTCCCAGAGTCTGTCACAGTAGGAAATGTGGTCAAGTCCCATGATGCACTTGGTTGCTCTCTTCTGCCCAGCTTCAAGTGCTACTATGTCTTTCTTGTACCTAGGTGACCAGAACTGCACACAATACTCCAGATTCTGGTCTTAATAGTGCATGAAATAATTTGAGCATAATGTCCCTTAAGTTATATTCAAGTTTCTATGATATAATAAACCTTTTATTTGCCTTTTTAATTGCTTCTCTGCATCAATTAGTCAATGAAAATGTTGTGTCAACATATCCCCATAAATCCTTTTCAGAGGTTGTAGGATAGTGTATCCCATCTTTGTATTTATAACTGCTATGCCTTTTGCCAATGTGTAGCACTTTTCTACATTATACTATATTTTCCAGGTGTTCACCCAGTTTTGAAAAAACAAGACAAAATAAGATCACTTCAAAAGCACTAAAAAGTAATAACAAGTAAGAAAATGTACACATGATGTAACATTCAGGTGTTCAGAGACTTGGTTAGCTGGTTTGAAAGTTTTAAAATTTGCTAGTCGCTTCATCACTGACTTTATCACTGATTTGTTTATTAGATATTTTGTACCTGTGAGTCGTTTTCAAAAATAGTATTGATAATACAATATAATTGAGATTTTTTAAATTTCATTTTACAATGTCATATGGAGGAAATTGCTGGACAGGAGATTTCAACTCATATGATATAAAGATTCATGTGCTGTGGTTTGATATTGGATCTGTGGCTAAATATTGTACAGATTTCTTAGACATAAAACCTCTCAAAAAAGTTTCTGATGCAGAGCTAAAGTGTCTAATGTGGATTTCAAGTATCCAGCTGAAATTGTTAGTCTCATCCAAACATGATAGATAACAGATAATTGTGGTGTTTTGCTGATAAATTGCAGCATCAAAGAAATATTGAATCATTATAATCTTTAGATAAACCAGCCATGAGTACCACATACGTGTTTAGTCACTGTAGCATAATGTGTAACTAATCCACCTTTCAGACATATTACATAAGTTAGTTGCTTTCATTTTGTTACTTTTACAGAAATGAACACCATGTCACTCACCTGCTACGATTTCAATGAGCAAGAGAAGTGAGCTCCTATGACTGAGGCTAACACAAGACGAGAACAGGATGGTGTGGAGGCCGAAGCCAGACTGTTAATGTATAATGAGACCTTCTGCTGCATTCTGTAAGGAATGGTACTTGTACCGTGATACATAAATAAACAGGTCCTTCCTCCATGGCGTTTGTATGTTCTCCCCGTGTCTACATGGGTTTCCACTGGGTGCTCTGGTTTCCTCGCATAGTTCAAAGACATGCAGGTTGTGTGGAATGGCAGTACTAAATTGACCTGTGTGAATGTTCTGCGTGATGTACTGGCACCCTATCCTGGGTTTGTTCCAGCCATGTATTCTATGCTAGCTGGATAGGCAATGGCAGCCCCCCAGGACTGAGCGGCTAGAAAATGACTGATCAACTAATAGTGAAATGAATACATACATACACATTGAGGGTTGATGGCAGGATTGGCACTCCATCCTCTGTAAAAAACCTCACCCTGTTCCATTCCATTCAAACTAGTGTGGTGCCAAGGTGTCACTTGCTTCAGTGAACATGGCTGTTGGTAGTTCCCTGTTTTGCCATGAGGAGTGGTTGTCAAACAAGTAAAAGAGTAAAATAAAAAAAAAATATTCATATATACTGATAACATTGTAATATTTCTTTTGATTTATTAATCATTATACAAAGTGTCCCTAAATCTACTACACTTTTCAGCAGGTCTAGATTTTTCAGGGCAAGAGCAGATCTACCATTCCAGCATTCTGCATAGTGCATGGCTTGGGGCCTGTGACAGCAAGGTGCCTTTTAATCATCAAACACTCCCAACCGATGAAACAATCGAGTATCTGTGTGGTAAAGTGACGAAGGGAGTCCACTTCCTGCTCACTGAAATGATCGAGTCTCCACGTGGTGTAAGAAAGAAAGAATGGGAAATACTGCGCTGCATTTGAAGTCTACGTGCCTATGCACTGCATTGTTAAAAGCATTATTTGGTACACTGTATTAAATCCATCCATCCATCCATTATCCAACCCGCTATATCCTAACCACAGGGTCACGGGGGTCTGCTGGAGCCAATCCCAGCCAACACAGGGCGCAAGGCAGGAACAAACCCCGGGCAGGGTGCCAGCCCACCGCAGGGCACACACACACACACACACACACCCACACACCAAGCACACACTATGGACAATTTAGGATCACCAATGCACCTAACCTGCATGTCTTTGGACTGTGGGAGGAAACCGGAGCACCCGGAGGAAACCCACGCAGACATGGGGAGAACATGCAAACTCCACGCAGGGAGGACCCGGGAAGCAAACCCGAGTCTCCTAACTGCGAGGCAGCAGTGCTACCCACTGCGCCACTGTGCTGCCCACTGTATTCAGTTCCGAGGGGAATGTGTCTTTTTGCATGACTATTGGAAGTCAGATTAATGGCCTTACTCAGGGGCCCAATGGTGTAGGATATGATCAACTCTCCCACACTATCTTGTATCCTTTAGCGGGGCATTCTTGTTTCAGCACACACGATTGCACATATTTCACCATTTTGCCATCAGGAGTGGTTGTCAAACAAGTAAAAGGGAAGAATAAAAAAAATCTAAATATACTGTTAACGTTACAATATTGCTTTTGATTTACTGATCAACAACCTTATGACCTGTGGACAGAAAGTGCCCCTAAATCTACTAAACTTTTCAGAGGGTCTGGATTTTTCTGGGCATAAGTGGATCTACTATTTGGGCGTTCTGGGTGGTGGCATTTTGACAGGGAACAGTGACAGCAAGGAGCCTTTTCAACACCAAATATCACCAAAATGAAATGATCGAGTCTCTGTGTGACAAAATGACCAAAGGGGACCCCTTCAATCAATGAAATGATCGAGTTTCCACACAATGAAAGCAAGAATAGGAAATACCATGCTGCCTTAGTCAAATGCAGCCTGCTCTGTACTTGTAATATTTCTATTGTACTATTATATTTTATTGAGGATTACTTGTATTCTGTTCTGTGTATTGTATTTTAATTACCCCTTTTTGACACTCACTGCACACCCAAATAACCTGGAAAGGGGTCTCTCTTTGAACTGCCTTTCCCAAGGTTTCTTCCATTTTTTTCCCTACAAAGGTTTTTTGTTTAGGAGTTTTTCCTTATCTTCTTAGATAGTCCAGGCTGGGGGGCTGTCAAAAGGCAGGGCCTCTTAAAGCCCAAAGTGGCACTCCTTGTGTGATTTTGGGCTATACAAAAATAAATGATATTTTATTGTAAATGGGTGTTCATACACTGCACTGTAACAAGTATGATCAACTCTCTGTTATGTAACCTCGGGGACTTGACTTGGGCTTGTTTGTGGATAGTTTGTAAATAGCCAATAGTTTCTTAACATTAAGTTAATCAGGGACATGTACAGGTAACTATGTACACCGTAGGCATAATATAGGTAAAACCATCTCCTAGGACATAGGCCAGCTTCACCCATCCATTCTTATATTTCGTCGCCACATTTTTTTTAGCCTCAATCAGTACCATGGAATGCATGTCAAGAGTGGAAAAACAAACTTAACATTTGTCATGCATGAATAAAAGCTTTTTGACGGGTTTTGTAAGTGTTAGGTCATTTCCCATCAGAAACTCAGACAAACTAAGCAGGAATAATGAATTTCAATTATGCTTGACAGGGCTTTCCTATCGCCCTTGGATGCCATTTCTCAGAATCAGGAGAAGCTGCATATCTCTGTCTACAGCTGGACATTGTCTCATAACAAATCTTTCTTAAATTAACAAGGACCTTGAATTGGTATTCATGTTGCTGCCAAGTCCTCCAGACAAATTTACTGTATTGATTTTTAAAGATAATGAAAAACTGCAATGTCACCTATTAAGTTTAAAACAGACAACCTTCTCTGGCTGATTTGACAACCTATGCAAACCTCTCAGGAAATTCTCCAAGTTCAACATCTCAGTAACTCTAAGTAGTGGCCTTTGGAATTATTAGTTGTCTTCAATGGTGTCACCAAGAAATTAAGAGTTTTTGACAAGTACATATTATTAATAAATTAATGTAATAATAGGGTGGCACGGTGGCGCAGTGGTAGTGCTGCTGACTCACAGTTAGGAGACCTGGGTTCGCTTCCCGGGTCCTCCCTGTGTGGAGTTTGTATGTTCTCCCCATGTCTGCGTGGGCTTCCTCCGGGCGCTCCAGTTTCCTCCCACGGTCCAAAGACATGCAGGTTAGGTGGATTGACGATTCTAAATTGGCCCTAGTGTGTGCTTGTTGTGTTTGTGTGTGTCCTGCGGTGGGTTGGCACCCTGCCCAGGATTGGATTCCTGCCTTGGGCCCTGGGATTGGCTCCAGCAGACCCCTGTGTTCGGATTCAGCGGGTTGGAAAATGGATGGATGGATGTAATAATACAAATTACAATGTGTGATGCTATAACCTCACCAGGGGCCTCATGTATAAACGGTGTGTACGCACAAAAATGTTGCGTACATCCATTTCCACGCTCACAGCGTGATGTATAAAACTAAACTTGGCGTAAAGCCACACACATTTTCACGCTAGCTCAAACCATTGCATACGCAGGTTCTCCACTCGGTTTTGTGGGTCTTTTTAAGATCCACATCCCTGACGCTGCTTTATCAAATACATTGAAATTAACTGCATATTGTTTATTAGTTTAAGGCATGATTGTAATTAACCTGTAACAATGGTCCATGGAATAGCCAAACTATTCCAAATACCATAGCTGCTTTAGCGTTGTTATTCTCAAGTATTTATCCCACTGCATCTGAGCATGCAATCACAGCTGTACAGCAGCTGATCGGAAAGAGAATTATCAGTATACAACATCAAGCACACGCTGCCTCAGCCATGCTGTCTATTTGAACTGCTCTCATGCGACAAACACTTCAGAGCCTTTCCTGTAGGGACATCGCAGTACAAAAACAGTTTCATCCCAAGAACTTTAAACACACTCAATCAGTCCATCAAGTGCTCCTTGTAGAACTGTTGGTACTTATTAGTACAATAACCTTACTGTAAACTTGCGAAACAGTTATAATATTGCACAAACCTAAGCCATTTTATAAAGTATGTATTTACATATGATGACAATATAATTTTTACGATGAAATGCAGCAAAATATGTTTATTACATTATACAGATAAAATGTTAACATGACTTAAATAATCTATATTTTTAATAATTAAACATGTGAGGACATGGTGTCTCAGCACTAGAAAGGAGCTGGCGCCCCATTCAGGGATTGTTCCTGCATCACACTGTATTCTTGCTGAGCCTGGCACGACACTGGAAGGATAAATGGAAAGATTAATTAAACATGTACTATGAACATATTTCAATGTTCCTTAAAAGTTTTGAAGAATCTGTGTTCTAAGTCTACAGATGGCTCAAGAAATTAATCAACACTCAGAAACTTGGATGTATTTGTGTTTTATGTTTATTTTCTTTGACTGCCATTATAAGTTGCTTGGGGGAATGTGGTTTTCTATGATGTACATACTATATATAATAACGCACTAAGGTCTGTTTGTGAGTCTAGTTCCTCAGAGCATTCTGATTGGCCAGTTTGTCTTTAAAAAGTTTGGTTTGGGTGATGCAATCAAAAAAGGAAAAGAGAGTGTGAAACACACAAGTAAAGACGTATGAGGCATGGTGAGATAGTTGCCTTCAAAGATGGCAAGTATAAAACCAGACAGGAGGTGAGATAACCACCATGAAAATAATGAGGCAGTCTGAGAAGAAGGGAGAGAGCACTGGTGAAGAGGCATTCACACACACACATATACAGAGAAAAGGCGCTAAAGGTACACATAGGGAAAGATATAGCAAATATTTTAAAATTATTCTACTACCTGTTAACATGACTAGTAAGTAATACTTCACACGGCAACACTTCTTTCTAGGGTAAATTTTTATAAGCAATAATTGTACAAAACAACTTCAATTTTGAAGGATAAGTGTGGCATTTTTGAAGTCTTTTGGTAGGACCATGTCACAGAAAAAATTAGTGTATTATCGGATTTATCTCTTATATGTAAATTCTTTTTTTGTGATTCTTCTTGTGTGTATACAGTCTACACAGTCTGATTTTAATCATGTTTATTAACATAAATAATTGCCATTTTCTTAAACTGCATGGCGCCAATCATTTCCTACTTGCAGTTTCTATTATATTTACTTTGAACCATCATTATGTGTAAAATTCGTTTTATGTTAACTCCAACGAAAATAGAACTTACCTTTTAGTTTACATAATATGTATCCTGTTGTTTGGCATGTGTTGTTCTGTAAGGAAAAATCTTCCAAATAAGTTATGAAAACGCACACAGAACACAAACAAACTTTGAATTTTACAGCAATTCAAGTTCAAGTTCAAAGTAACGTTTCCCTGTACAATGAAGCTCTTTCTTTGCTGTCCACACCAAATGACAAAACCAACGTATAAAGATAAACATAAATAATAAGTAGCAGATAGATAATAAGTAACAGAGGCAGCATAAAGTATAAAAACAGAATACAAGTATAAAGTGTAATTTTTTGCAGGTAGGTGTGTGATGGACAAGTCAGATACAGTTGTGTTTGGTAGACAGAATGAGGTGAACCATGGTTATAAACTCCATTCAGTTATTTAGGAGTCTAATGGCCTTGGGAAAGAAAGAGTCCTTTAGCCTGGAATCCTGCATTTCATACTTCTATACCTCCTGCCTGAGGGTAGAAGTGTGAACAGTTCGTGTTGGGAGTGGGTGGGGTCCCTGAGGATCGAGGCAGTTCTCCTGCGGACTCTGCAGTTGTAGATGCTCTGCAGAGATGGCAGTGGGGTCCTGGTGATCTTCTCAGCAGTATTTACCTCTTTCAGCAGGCGTTTACGGGTCCAGAGCAGTAGTGTTGCCGTACCACACGGTGATGCAGCTGGTCAAGATGTTCTCAACAATGCAGCTGTAAAAGTTGCCAGGTCTGGTGACAGTTGGGCCACACTACTTATTGTGATAAAAGGTTCTTCACAGTTTTTAACTGCGAAAACAGGGCATAAAAAGAAAATTGCTCTTGTTAATTATATGTATCATCATAAGTACTGTTATTTATTATTTTAAACTACAGTATCTCAACGTGACTCTATTTCTAACTTTTTTTAGACATCTATTTTCTTAATAGGATTTTTTTTAAAAAAAAAGAATAGGCTTGCATGAAACAATTTTTATAAAGGAACATTTTTAATGGCAGTTTACGTGGAAAGGCAATCCACAATATGAAGCACAGCCGTGGACCTATCTTTGATGGATTTCTTTAAAGTTGTTTTCATTCCTTTTCACGGTTAAATATCTACTAGCTGTATGTGGTCTTCATGACAAAAAAATAACACAAAGACTCCGTCGCAGTTTTAATGTATTTGTAATTTTGGCGAGATGTCAGCAAACTCTTAAGAATTACCCAGGGCAGAGGATGTGGACCTACCTGTGTCTGCTGTCCCACTGGCTTTCATAAGAAGACACTGGCGATACCGTATCTTAGCCTTATCACTAATAATCCTGGTCTTGAGAAAACACTTCCAGATTTACAATGTTTTTAGTGAAAACTTTAAGCCTTGTCCTCCACTGCTGATGTGTTGTTTCACTTGCACGTTGTTGAGCCGCGGAATTTTCTTCGTTTCGATGTTGTGTCTGTTCATCTGTGCATGATGTTGTTGTGGTGCAGCATTTATGATTTTTATCCAAATTGTAGTAACAAAATAAAGTATATTTCAAGTTACAACAATGCCAGGTCAGTTTTTTCACCTCTGAGGTATTCCTAGACATGTCAATTGTACAACACAATACAATACAATATATTTTTTGTATAGCCCAAAATCACACAGGAAGTGCCGCAATGGGCTTTAACAAGCCCTGCCTCTTGACAGCCCCCCAGCCTTGACTCTCTAAGAAGACAAGAAAAAACTCCCAAAAAACCCTTGTAGGGAAAAATGGAAGAAACCTTGGGAAAGGCACTTCAGAGAGAGACCCTTTTCCAGGTAGATTGTGCATGCAGTGGGTGTCAAAAAGAAGGGGTCAATACAATACAGTACAATACACAGAACAGAACAAATCCTCAATACAGTATAAAAATAAAAATTTTAGAAGTATGGAGTAGAATTTAATAGTAGATGATATCACATAATTTGATTTGGATTTGTTTAGAGTCCTGGAGACCTCATTCATCAAGCTGCCTCTCCCATTTGGCCATTCCACAGCTGAAATAGTGCTAATCCAATGAAAGGTCCCCTTTTTCCCACAATTCCTGCGATCCTCCATCAGGGATGGCTTTACCTTAGGCAGGCAAAACAATTTGGCAGGTGGGCTGTGGCACCAAGTGCCACATTTGAGTACCAAGAAGAGAAACAGAATAGGTGAGGGTTAGTAACAAATTCTAACTATCATGTTACTTATGTTTTAGTGCTAATGACTAACAACCGAGATGCAGTCTGTACAGTTAATCAGCAGCTCTAGTCAGGATATGCTAAACTGAAGTAGTGAGTCTTCAGTCGGGATTTAAAAGCTGAGACCGAAGGGGCATCTCTTATACTAGCAGGCAGACCATTCCACAATTTAGGGGCCCTGTAACTAAAAGCTCGACCTCCCACTGTTATTTTATTAATTCTTGGAATCATAAGCAGACCGGCATCTTGAGATCTTAATATGCGCTGTGGTTTGTAAGTCATGATAAGTTCAGACAAGTAAGCCGGACCTTGGCCATTTAATGTTTTATATGTTAAAAGGAGAATTTTGAAATTTTCCCTAAACTTAACCGGGAGCCAGCGTAAGGATTTAAGAACTGGAGTTATGTGTTCTTATTTTCTTGTTCTTGTAATAATTCCTGCAGCCGCATTTTGGATTAACTGGAGGCTGCATAAAGAACAGTTTGAACAGCCAGTGAACACCGCATTGCTGTAGTCAATCCTACTAGAAATAAATGCATGAATTAATTTCTCAGAATCCTGTTTATTTAGAAAGCGCCTTAATTTCCCAACAATTTTAAGATGGAAGAAACATGATTTGGACAACCTTGTAATATGCGCTTTAAATGACATGCTAGAGTCAATTGTACCTGTGAAAAGTTTCATGTTGATAACACAAATAAGTAAATAGTAACAGCATTTGGCACTATGTGCACCACTCCCACCTCCAGAACCATCCCAGGCAGGAACACCCAAATATTAATATAAATAATGTAAAATATGAATATAAAATTTAAATAATTTCTCACATACACACACATATATTTATTGTATATGCACACATCCCCCGCAAAAAGTGACACATTTTCATGTATTTTTCTAACCTTTGGCACTCTTCTTTTTTCAAACATGGGCATGTTACATATAGTTAGAAACGTCTCAGTCGCAACTATAAAATGTTATAATGTTTGCGATTGCAAGGTCCACTGAGCCAGAGCCATCTGCCCGGAAACTCCAGCTGCTCAGTCTCAGGAGCCCACCTGTTTTTTTTACGCCAAATATCTCATGAACGCTTTATCGCATGGTGACGTGCTTGGGCTAGTTTTGTGCAGCACAATTTGTAAATCTGTAAATCTTCTTATATAACATGCTACTGTGGCTGTCCATTTCTCTGTCCAGGATTTTAAATCACCTGTAGCTCGCAAATAGTTTGAACTATTGACCTGTATTTTGGTACACATATACTCCGTGACGTCTACCATCACCTTTCGGGGTGATGATTGACCTCCAAGGTTATTCCTCTTTTTATTTTTATTTTATTTTATTGTAGAATCAACTCTCAGCTGTGGCCAGCAGGGTGGCTGTGTGGCGCTTGTGCACAGGTGCCATTCTCATTCCCTACCACCTTCGCCACCACTTCCCCTACCTCTTCATATCTTAAATCATCCTTGAGGCAGACTGAAGACTTACGTGCCAGCTTAAGTGAAAAATTAAAGAAAACCTACTGAGTAATTGCAACACAAACACTGACTCAATCAGTGTTAACACAAGAAGATGCCGACGAAAGAAGAGAAGAAGCAGGCCGCTAGGGTGGAGAAAAGAAGAGCTGCTCAGGAAGCTACAAGTGCATCAACCTCTGAGCAAATGAATGTTAAACGTACAGAGAAAGAGTAGGAAAACTATGAATGCTCAAGTCAAGTGTATTCACTGAACGTTATCGTGCAGTTTGTCATTACTGGTTTTAATATATATGTCTATATTCGCAGTTGATTTGTGAAGTTACATATGTGTGTGGCCTCATTTTGATGAAGAAAATCAGCTGTAAGTGCTGATATGTTACTTGTATATTTTTGTTGTTTTTTTGTGGAGTTATATGCGAGAGCACATGAACATTCATGCGCAAATTGTGTTAGTTTTTCCAGTTTTTGGCACATGGATGCCATTTGCTTGGTCAGAGCCAGGGTTCAAGGCATTGGTTGAAACCTACTGGTCGAGACCTTTGGAGGATTACATCTGTCTATCTCTCTGTGATAAGACTAAAATGAATCACCAAGTCCAAATGGACCTTGGCACAATTATTAGTGTTGTAAATGGCTGAAGACTGATTTATTTTAGCAGTTTTTTTGTAAAACCGTAAAGATTTTCTATTTTATTTTTACTATAGGTGAGTGCTTCTCAAACTACCTGGACTGGCAATGATTTTTCAAACCAAAAGAGCAATATGTTTCATAAATGCAAATATTCATTTAGTATTGTATAAATAAAAATTTAAAAAATCAAATGCAAAATATGTAGTACAGACATACAAATGAATCATATTAAGTCATATTAAGTAGTAAAGTAACATTATTCTGATAAACCTTTACTAATGTGAAAGAGCCTGTTTCTCCCTTGCAAACTTGTCCATTTGTGGCTCGATTCAAAGGAGAGTCCTGCCTCACACAATGCAGGATGAATATTTATTGTAGTTCTGTGCTTCGACTTAATAACTGTCTCACACAGGTAAATGACAGAAATGGAAGAAGGGTTTTCAGAGAAATCTTAGCAAGCTCAGAATATTCTGCTTCAAAGGAAGCAAGTGATGTTGTAATCTCATCTCATCTTCAGTGTTTTGTCAGCAGCCCGCTCCAATAATTTATCCTTTTTAGAGACAATTAAGTCCTCATTCATCAGGTTGAATGGATTTCAGATTCATTCATTTCCTTTTTGTGGATCTTCTTGTTCTCAGTAATAAAACTTAAAATGTTACAATACATTTGTCAAGTGCTCACTGATAATAATAATAATAGTAATAATTAATTACATTTATATAGTTTTTTTCTTGCTTCTCAAAGCGCTTTACAAAGACACAGGAGTACCACTTCAACCACCATCAATGTGTAGCACCCACCTGGATGATGAGATGGCAACAATTATTGTGCCAGTACGCTCACCACATATTAGCTCTTAGATGGTGAAGGGGTGAGAGACAGTTAACTAAATAGAGACAGGGGAGAGTTAGGGGTCAAAATGGGTGATGCTGTGATTGACAGTACAGCCAGGACATCAGAATTAAACCCTACGCTTATCAAAAGATGTCCATGGACCTTTAATGACCACAGAGAGTCAGAACCTTGGTTGTACATCTCATCCAAAGGACGGCGACATAGTTACAACACAGTGTCCTCTGTCACTGTACTGGGGCATTGGGATCCACACACAAACCACAGGGTAAAGCACCCCTAGTTTGACTTACCAACACCTCCCCCAGCAGCAACCCGAGCTTTTCCTAGATGGTCTCCCATCCAACTGGCTACGTCAGAACTTGCTTAGCTTCAGGTTGGTTAACAGTTCTGAAGTGCGGGTGGTATGATAACTTTTAGCAAAAATATAAGATTAATCCCACCAGCTGCATCGGTGATAAATATCTCTGTGTCATAATACACACTTGATAATCGAGTTTTGAATGCTTCATTTTTCATTTTTACTTGTCAATGTTGTCTATCATGTTAAAGTAAGAATCCATGTTTCCTAGCATTAGAGATGATCAGATAATCAATGATTTATTCTGGCTAGCTTTTCTACATTCTAAAAAAATTGTGATCAATTTCTCTTTTTTTTGTCTTGACAATATTTGGCTTATGACAAAAGCAAGTACAGTGGACCCTTGACTTACAAACACAATTGGTTCATGAGGGTTGGTTGTAACTCAAGTTGGTTGTAAGTCAAGACTATTTTTCCCATAAGAAATAATGTAAATACCCATAATGCGTTCCGAACCTCTCACAGCAACACTTACTTACAGCAACTTTTCATAATAAAAAAGGGTTGTATAATGTGTATAATTTACCAAAAACACCAATACTTTTTCTAATGTACTAATCAAACAGTTATAAAAAGTGCCTAGACTACCAGAAACAACAATTTCATACTGCACTCACCATTTAAGTTGACATCTTTGGCTTGCAGTAACGGAGGAGGAGGAGAATGAAATGGAAGGTGGTTATTGTTTGGAAGGAGAGTCCCCTTCCAT
>JANRMT010062806.1:106947926-106964628 GCA_026402145.1 Polypterus bichir lapradei | reverse complement strand
TAGTATGACATGACATTGTCATTAAGCAAGTTAATACAACGATTAGCTTTTTCTCTGTCTGGGTGGGTCTTCTCTACAAATGTTTGTAGCTCTGTCCATTTTTTCAGGATGTCCTTTATTTCAGAAGAGGACATTTGCTGCACTGATTGTTGATCCTCCCCTTCCTCTTCAGAAATCTCCTCAGCTGCCATTCTCTGTTGCTCAGCCAGAAGTTGCTGAAGTTCCTCTGTAGACAATTCCTCTGAGTGTTCCTCCACCAGTTCTTCAACATCACCACTGTCAACCTGCAAGCCTATGGACTCAGCTATAGTGACAATGTCATCAACCACAGGGTCAGTTGCAGGCTCAGGCTCCTCTACAAAGCCTTCAAAGTCTCTCTCTCCTCTATAATTTTAGGCAACACTTTCTTCTGAGCAGATCTTAGTGTCCTTAGAGAGACATTGGCCCAGGATTTCTCTATTAACCCCACACAGGAAAGGATGTTGTAATGTTTCTTCCAGAACTCTGTAAGAGTCAAATCTGTATCTGAGACTATCTGGAAGCACTTCTGGAACAGTTCCTTGGTGTACAGCTTCTTAAAGGTAGCTATAACCTTTTGGTCCACAGGCTGCAGTAGAGGAGTTGTATTAGGTGGGAGAAAATCTACTGTAAGCCATGGGAATTCTTCAGCCAAATCTTCTTCCAAGTCTCTTGGGTGAGCAAGAGCATTGTCCATGATTAGGAGAGCCATGAGTGGTAAGCCTTTGTCCTCTAGATATTTCTTAACAGTAGGACAGAAAACCTCCCTGATCCACTCAAGAAAAAGCACTCTTGTTACCCAGGCTTTTGCATTAGATCTCCACATGACCCCTAGCCTATTCTTCATGACTGTATGTTTTCTGAACACTCTAGGGGTCTCAGAGTAATAAACCAAGAGAGGCTTTATCTTTAGGTCACTACTCACACTGGCACATAACAATAAGGTTAGCCTATCCTTCATAGGCTTGTGGCCAGGCATTTTCTGCTCTTCCTAGGTAATGTATGTTGTCCTGGGCATTTTCTTCCAGAAAAGCCCAGTTTCATCACAGTTAAAAACTTGATGAGAGCAAAAGCCATTTCTCTTTGTTATCATTTCAAAGTGGCGTATGTAATTTTCGGCAGCCCTTTTATCAGCACTGGCTGCTTCACCATGCCTAACTACGCTACGAATCCCAGTTCTCGCTTTAAAATTGTGAAACCACCCCTTGCTGGCACGAAATGTTTCACCACTATCACTTGTTGATGGCTTATCCTTTAACAGATCTGCATTTATAGCCCTAGCTTTTTCACAAATGATTGACTCAGATAGGCTATCGCCTGCCATCTGCCTTTCGTTTAGCCACACTAATAATAATTTTTCTACCTCGTCTAACACTGTTGATCGCGACTTACTAATTTGAGTAACACCTTTAGCAACACTAGCTTCCTTATACAAATCTTTTCGTTGTAAAATTGTGGAGATGGTGGATTTCGACATGCTGTACATGCTAACGAGATCAGTCACACGAATGCCACTCTCATATTTACGCAAAATTTCCTTCTTTGTTTCGATCGAGATCGCTTTCTTTACCTTTGTTGTCTTCTCTTCCTTACTTAGCTTCTTTGGGGCCATTTTGATAGTAATTATCCAAATAAATGATATAAATCACTGCACTGAGAAAAAATACGTCCACAAATACACGTATCTGGACTCCGACTGCCGCTTGCAAACGCTCTCGGCTGTTTGTTTACAATCGCGCGAGCGGATACACATGACCGCATCCGGGTCGTAACGCAAGTTGTTGGTCGTAAATCAAAACAAAAATTTTGGTCGTAACTCAATTTGTTCGCATGTCAGGCCGGTCGTATGTCAAGGGTCTACTGTACTCGTTTTCCTTTGATTACCAACATATATCAGCACAATGGGGACTGTTTTAGATCAGTTCTATTATGCCAAATTTCCTCCGCAGACAAATAAAGTTCTATCTATCTATCTATTATGGAAGAGAAGAATTTATATATTAGCATAAATAGTATATATTAGCATAAAATGGCCAAAAAAGTAATTAACAGCTTCTGAAGCATTAGATTTAGAATAAAATAGAATGTCAAGCAAATAAGATATGTCAAGCAAATAGTTAAAACATTAGTCATATTGCATTATTTTCAAGCCTTACCAATATTGGAAAAGGAAGGACAGAATAGAAAGAGAATGATGCACAGAAACTATCAAGGACAGAAGAAGGGGGAACATGTACACCTGTTGTTCCAAGGTTAGGAAGCTGAGGAACGGTAGCAATGACATAATACAGAAAAAATGGTCCTGGTAGGCACGTGAGAAGCCAGCTGGAATAGTGAATCAACAGAAACAGCAAAAGGCATCGATACTAACAAGGTCAAGATGATGTAATGTATGGAGAATAAAAAATACACTAGCATAAATAAATATAGAAAAATATATTTGCTTTAACCTTAGTACAGAAATTAGGCAGGCATGCCAAGCAAATGATTAAATAAAGGTACATGCCATATTTCTTTTTAATTAAAGCTTAGCTTCAGCCACCAAATATGAAATAGCTTGAAAACCAAGGAAGGGGAAATGATAAGAGAATGGAAGAAGAGAACATCTGCTCAGCCTAGGCCAATCATAATAAGCTAAACAGAAACTAAAGATGGACAATAGACAGTAAAAATACCGGAGGCCAGCTGCAGGGGGAAGTCAGAAGATAATAATGATTCCCATGAGAACTCGAGGTATCGGCTGGACAGGTGCAGAGGGAAGTCAGAGGAAAACAGCAAATGAGCTAATTTGAGTGAGGTCGGAGTGATAAGAAATTACTATATAAGTTTTGAGTCCTGAACTGTTCGGGGCTCAATCTGATTTGGACGAATTGGGTTGAGTCTGTGTTATTGTTTTATTGCAATAAAGCTATAAACTCTTTTTGCCTATCCTCAGTCCTAATAGCCTTCATTTCAGGTAAAAGCCTTTTGGTGACAATTTTTCGCCATGACACTATCTATCTATCTATTATATAGATAGTAAACTTTTAATATAAGTTGGTCATAAATGTTAGTAATAAAGAAAAAAAAAACACTTTCTTCAAATCAATCTCATGTTCAGAATACTCATGTATATCCAAACTGCAATCTTTGCAATGCCGTTAGCAAAGTTCCCATAGTTGCCCAAAATGGGTTAATCGCTGGCAGTTCAAGTTCAACAAGCCCTTCACTAGCAAAGTGATGGTTTGGTGATGCTGGCCACTACCCACTCCATAGGTTTCCGCTTTTTAATGTTATCGCAGAGTAGTTAATGCAGTAAATTAGTATTTTCAGTGCTGTTTAGATTTTGAAGGAACCACACAGGACGCTGAGTAAGTTAGTGGATGCCTGGGCACTTTACTTTAATTATGCACTGCAGTCCCTACCGTGGTTTCCCTCTCGTCAACCTGATATTGAGGTCACGGGTACACAATCAAAACAAAACAAGGGCTAGCAGGGCTAGGACAAGGGTGAGGCAAACGAGGCACTTGCCTTGGGTGAACAATGGAAAAGGGCACCAAACTGATGAAAAATGAAAATTAAAAAACTGCAAAAAAAAAAAAAAAGAAAAAAGCCAAATGTACAGTATGTTGCAATGTTCGTCAAATACTTTATGCAAACTGACGATTTGCATCGGACGCTCTCGCTCAATACATTCAGTTCCACATATGATATTGCCCTAGTAAGCGGTCGTGACGACAAGTTTGTGAATGTTTGTTGTACATTAATGTGCATTATTTGTGCAGTGTGCTAGTATGACAGTGAGCAGAAGGTATTATTTTAAATATGTTAAACTTAAGGTACATTCTCTATTATATAAATTTGTAAAAATCTTTCACTGTATGTTACATTAACACTACCTGTTGCTGTAGCTTCTATTGAAAGAAGCTTCAGTAAACTAAAAATTATCAAAACATATTTAAAATCATCACTTGCTCAGGAAAAATTGTCAAATATGGTAATTTTATCAGTCGAACAGTAATTGACAAAATAAATTAATTTTGATAAAATAATTGATGAATTTGCTTCACTAAAAGCAAGAAAAGTAAAACTTAAAAAAAGATTTTATATTAGCCATTTATTTAATTATTTATTCATTGTAATTATATTAAATTTGTTTTTGTCTGAAGTATTGATATTATTTTGTCTCTGTTATTAAATTAAATTACTTAAAAATTTGTAATGTTCTTATTTAAACCATATTTAATAATTATTTTGTTTTTCTCTTGTTAAGGTTGGTGTGATTTCATTTTTAATATGTGCAATTTTATGTTCCTATTACTCTTGTACTATTACTGCGTTCTGTGATTTTTTTATTTAATAATTAATACATTTATTTTGTTCTCTAAATCATTTATTTATTTATTTTTATTTAATACGTATTAGTAACAAAAAACTATATACATAGGGGAACAAATTTATCCTCCTGCCTCAGGTGAAAATGCCTCTAGGCCTGGCTCTGCTAGCTAGCGCTGTTTTTCACTTGTCTCTCACTATTCTGTCTCCACTATCCTTTAGAATCGCCCGCACTCCTCAGCTACTCATTCTCATTCCACCGGGCTCCTGCCTTTCTGCTTTAGCTGTTTGTTCTGTGCTGTCTCTGACTGGCTGCAGTTTAGATGCTTCCTTTCTGTTCCTGCTGTAGGCATGCGAGGTTGGGAAGCCCAGTCTGCGTTACACTATTATTGGTAATGTTTATGTGTTCAGGATTGTAACACCAATTAAAAAAAAAAAAAACATAAATTGCAAAGGCATTTCGTGTTTTGTAAGGTGTAACAAAATGGCGCTATATAGGTGCCTGACCCGACACAGAGTCACACTGGAGGCATGTATAAAACCAAACTGATTTTATTTTTCTTCGCCTGTGGGGCACGTCTTCCCCATGACCCCCACAGGCACAACACAGTCTCAAGTACACAAAAACACAACCACAAACAATCTTCTTTGGCACCACCACTCCTCCTGCTCCTCCTCCTCCTCCAAACCTTGTCCTCCTCCTCCTGAATCTGGCCTTTGAGTGGTGCTTGCCATCCCCTTTTATAGTCCACCCGGAAGTACTCCAGGTGGTTGACTGCCGTGTTCCGGCTGCACTTCTGGGTGTGGCGAATACACTGCCCATAAGGGCTCAGGAGTCCCAGCTGCAGCACCCCCGGCGGCGCCTGCAGGACCCAACAGGGCTGCACCCAACTCCAGTTCCCATGGAGCTGCCATCTAGCATCCAGGGGGAGGTATTCTGCAGTCCATGGTTGCTCCCCTTGAATATATAGCGAAGAGAGGTCCCAAAAGATAAAAAGCATGCGCCACAAAAGATAAATGGTATACGAACACGCATTTGTGTTTTTTTATTCATTTTCTGATTAATTAATAAATTGCGTATTTTCATAATTACACATCATTTAATACATAAAAAAAAAAATAAACACTAAAAAAGGACCAGTAAGGGGTTGGTGCAGTGGTAGCACTGCTGCCTCACAGTAAGGAGATCAGGATTCACATCCCAGGTTCCCCCACTGTGTAGTCTGCATGTTTTCCAAACGTCCATGTTGGTTTCTTCCTGCAGTCCAAAATCATGCAGGTTAGACGGACTGGTGATGCTAAATTGGCTCTATGCTGTGTGTTTGAGTAGTGGTCTGGTGCCCTGTCTGGGGGTTGTGCCTGCCTGTGCCTATTGGTTGATGGGATAGGCACCAGGTGGCCAGCAACCCTTGTCTGGATAAGTGGGTGTAGAAAATGGATAGATGGTCTATAAGGTATGGACTTTTTTCAGCATTAAGACCAAACTTGTCTATTTTGCTACTCTAGCAAATTTCAATTGGACCATTGCTGACTGTGCACAGAGAGCCAATATGTTTGCCCCACTGGGTCTACACTGGTGCAATGTCAGCTTGTTGGCTCAGATATCCATGCAGACACCTTCAATACAGTCTTTTATTAGGTCCTCAGCAGTTGTGTTTCTTAATCTTAGTAATTTAGTGTTCATTTATACAAGAAACCGGTAATGCATTCTTTTTATGTGTGATAATTTTGGGATTGGTTTCTGTGCTGCGTGGGTGAAGTGGCAAGCCCAGTTAAAGTCGATGTCCCCGCCTCATGAGGAGTAGATGATAACATGGAAGGCAATGTCATTTTCAGTTTCAATGAATCTTCTGGAATCGACGTGCTATCGTGACCTGGCTCACTAGCACAATCGCTCTCGCCTGGAGATGATGCAGAAGCACCAGGTCCTAGGAAAACTGTGCTTTCACCTGTCTGTTCCAGGTCAGTCTCTGGCAGGCCGTACCTTCAACTTGATGTTTGTCTAGGCTTGGATGAAGCTTTAGCTTTCTTTTCCATTTCTTTCTGAGCCCCTTTCCTGCCACTCATGTTTATATATTCTTAAATATACTGTAATAGAACCCCCTCAAATTGAGTAAATACAGGATACCTAGGGATGATAAAAAAATAAGAGGAAAAATAACACAGCTGCTAACAGAGTTCCGCTTCAGACGTCCATCTCCCGTAACAGACAAGATCAAACCCTGAAGTGAACTAAACTAAATTGATTCCCCTTTCCTTGTGGTATCCTGGTGTTCCAGCCTGGCACACCCCTCACTGTTTATTACCAGGTTAGACAGGTGGGGTTATTCTTCAGTATAGCAATGCTTCATCATTTTTGTTACAAAAAGACTGGTAAAACAACTTGACGTTTTTGGGGGAAATTAGATTAATAAGATTGGTGAGTGTTTTGGGCTAATGGCCTGCTCTCATGAAGATTGTTTATACCTACTTGACATTAACTACAAGTGTCTCTACAGCTCAGAATTCTATGTAAATACGGTTTATCAATATTAGTATTCGGGTTAAGCAATTTTGATAAGATATGTACTGTAACATTAAGCCCGAATAATGCTTGGGACAGTATTCTGCTGCCATCTTATAGATAAACAAACATCATACTGCAATACTGCAATAAAATCATACATTTTTCTGTGCATTCAGTCACTCTACGGTAACATATCAATATTCATATGAGAAGCGGAGCCTTCAACAAAAAGCACAATGGCATTGTAATAAAATAAGAGCAAAGAGACAGCAGATCAAGGGTTAGAGAGTATCCCCATATATTGGATGAAGGTTCCAGTCTTTCAAACCACGGTCAAAGTAAATCGAAACAAACACTTGGCAGTTACAGAATGATTTCTCTGAGTTTTTATAGAGGGTTTGCAGGAAGAACAATTGGGGGGGAGGAAATGAGCCAAACGGAGGTGACGTTGATTCTAGAAGCCAGGGATGACATTCGAATCATTTCACAAACATTGATACGAGAATGCAGTCACAAGTACACTGCAGAGCTATAGCGCGTCTTTATGTGAAAACAGCCGTGTCAGATGGGGTTGTATGGATTGATTCTGAACGCGACTGAGAAAATGAAAAGTGAATTAAAAAAAAAAACAAACAAAGCTAACCTTTATAAGGATCATAAATTACACCGGCTGTTACAGACTGAAATCAAATGTATGCTTTTATTCTAAAATAGTAAGACTAAGAGCAGTTTACTTCTCAAAACGGAGTGGTGTAGGTTCAAACTCGCGACCTTTTGATTCTCAATTGGCAGCTGATTCTATTGTGCCACGGAGGCAGTCATAATGAACAGCTGTCAATGTCGCATGTTAAGGCGGCTTTTTGTTTCTGCAGTTATATTTTTGAATAAAAGCGCAATTGGTGTGTTATATTTGTACCTTTTGTGAAAATGTTTCTTTGATATTGCACGTTCTAAATTGGTGGGGGGATGGAATAGCCGGCTGCTTCTAGCTTCTCTTTATCAGCACATTTAGAGGACAAAGAACGCTGGCGGAGAGGTGTGAAGGGATTTAAGAAGCGATTTAAGGTGGGACGGATTAACAAGTTTTTCCTAGGCTCTGGTAGTTCTAGTGTTAATCTTCCATGTTTCTGTTGATGAAAAGGAAGGAAAGTCATTAGCGCTCCATTTCAATCCCGTATCTTCCGTTGTATCGAGCCCTTTGGCTGTCCCCCATATACGTGTATGTGACAGCATATAAACAAAAAGCTGATTTTAGAACAAAGTAAAACTGAGCCATTAGTTGAATCAAGTGGTAGTGTGAATTGGTCACCAGACATTGACACAGATAATGAAACTGAGGCATACAGCCACTGAATGACAAAGGCACCATGATGTGCCCAGTTAATTCGCTCCCATGCAGGTTTGTGACCAAGGGGAAGCCAAAAAAAATGTTAGGCTCGTATGCACTGTTCATAATGTATGGAAGAACACATGGAGACAGTCACCTCCTGTCATCTACTCAATATATATAAAATCCTAAACCTAAAAGTGCAACAATTTTTTGTAATGATTTTACGTGACATTTTTTGTCACGCTGTAAATTGGGCTTATTTTTAAACCTACATATATATATTTGGTATCATTCTTTTTAGAATTTATCAAACTTTAACATCATGTTAGATTTTCAGATTCTTATTCCGTTTTTAAATAGTGAACTAAAATATCAAGAAAGTCGTTTGTATTTAGGTGATTTAGTTAGCTGAAAGATCGGGTTACGATGACCCATTGCATACCACTTTAGTTTTCACGTGATTTTTCCTGTTATTTAATTGAGTCATTTTTTAAAAAACTTTTTTTTTTATCTATAAGAATGTCAGTTAAAACAAATGGATTGTTTATTTAGTCTCTTATAAATACTCATCGAGCATAGTAGACCTCACTTTAACGGGAACACTCCAATCAGTAAGAGAGTAAATATTTTATTCTCATTTCATGATTTTTACTCTGTTAATTAATAATTAATTTTTTTTAACATATTTATAGAATTTTGTGATTTTTGGCCGCAAGTGGGGCGGCCTACTAGACCACAACTCGGGGTTGGGCACTGTAGGTGCCAGGGGTCTTGGCCCCCCTAGTTCCACTATATTATTTTTCCAAAGGAGAAATGAAAGAGAAAACATCCTAGCCAGGATGTACTTTAATTCGCTCTGTCTATGACAATATACACTGTCATGTTTCGTGTATTCTTTTGTATGTCAGTTTTAAAATACAAACAGCAGCACTTTTTTTTTACAAAACTGTCTCTACTTCATCTTGAAGTACCTTTATGGGTTAGCAGACACAGAGATTCAGTAGGTGTTACCAGCAACCTTTGATCATGCCATTTTGTTGAAAGAAACTTGAGTATAACTCAGAATTTACAAGATGACACTTTACAAGGCATACGTAGCATCAATCCAATTCAAAGGTGTCAGTCTTAAAAAGCTGTTTTTGACAGGCAAATATCTCCCTCTTAAATGAACTACTTACTTCGTCTGTTTTTTGCTTTTTTTTTCCCCTGTCGATGCTCAGTGGATTGCATTTTCTTTTAGCAATGCATTTTTGTAAAAGAAAACTTTACAGCACAATCCTTTTTATATAGCTTAGATTGCTGTTCATGAAACATATATTTAATGGCTGGAGTACATGATTTGTCAGAGCGGTGTATTACCCCTCTTTACTGCAGTGCTTTTGATGCATTTCAACACATTTCATTCCCCTTACTGAATTTCAATGACTATAACATTTAAAATGTACTGTAGCAGTTTTGGAACTGCTTATGAGCTTTCAAAGACATGAACAAAAATATCTGGGCAACATCACATGAGATCAATACTCAAAAACAATTAAATAAAAGTAATGATGCTGATGCATGAGTTGAAAGAACACAAGAGACGCTGTGGAGAACTTCATCTGGTATGTGTTGGAAAGCCCAGTAAAAGGCAAATAAATAAATGATCGAAAGTTGGATCCTAGCCTAGGATGTGAGCACATTTATGTCTTGTATGTCCCTGTATTTGCAAAGGTCCAGTGGACATTTCATCAGCAGCCATACTGCGTGGGCATGCACCTCTGTGACAACTTGTCTCTGGATTTTGGTGTCCACATGGTCTTGTGTGGCTGTGCATGTGCTACACAAGAAAACACGTATGAGTTCAAAGAGAAGGCTGGTGTGCATTCATGGAACAATTCTGCATGAGTATCAGTGCAGTCTATTATTTTATAGTTGTATATTTGTACTTAATTTAGAAAACACTGTGCAAATCTTTTTCCTTTTTGACACTGCTCCATGTTAATAAAAGACTAATTAAATCCACTGACGTTCAATGTTGTACAACAATAAAATGTGAAAACTTCCAAAGTGGACATTTTAACAGCAGTGTAACATGAATGAATAAAGAAAAGATAATTTAATCACCTTGGTGTTAAGTTCTTATATCAAAGAATTTTTCCTTTCCAAGGATATGGTCCAAATGCCATAAACATTTTTCTGTTATGTGTTTTATTAAACCAATTAGTGCATGATGAATCCACAGAGGTGTAAATAGAAACATGTTAGCTGGAGAACTGTTGGCTTCTTTGTCATTTGCATCTTATTGCTAAAAACACTGAATGCAACAGTTTAAGACTGAAATAAGCAATTAAGGGTAGGGGAACCTGAACAAGCGAGACCACTAAAATGAAGCATCAAAATATCACTTGAACAAAAAGTGCTTCATCTGCAATAATTGATGTCTCATTAAGAAACTGGGTTGGAACAAAAACCTGCAGCCACTGCGGCCCTCCAGGACCGACCTTGCTTCCCCCTGTTCTACGTAGATATGGTTAAGCCCGAGTCATACTTGGGGTAATGTCTAATGATCGCTTTACAGTATTAAGCCCATATAGCTATTGGGGAAGTATTCTGCTCCTATCTAATGGATAAAATATCATGCTGCAAAATAATCATCAGTATCTGTATGCATTCTGTCACTCTATGGGAACACATCAATATTCATGAATGGGGTGGACTGTTCAACCAAAGACACAACAGTTTTAGAATAAAACGAACCATTGCTCAAATCAAGTGATAGTGATGATGATGTGAATTGGATACCAGACGTTGACACTAATAATGACACGTGTTCAGTAGTTTCCGATCTGCCAAGCTTCATCGATGTTTGTGTTTGGTGTTGGCTTCATACTACTAACAATAATGCACCTCCTTGTTGCCCATTTAAATGTATCCCCAGTCAAAAGATATCTGGTTGATCAAGATTATCTGGACTATTTATGATTTGTTGATGATTGTTTGGTGGAGAAAACAGTCAATGAAATGCACTGCTCTGCTGAGCAGTCTCAGAAGGTCACAGTAATGCATTTGCTTGTCGCAGTCACTGGTAGCCTGTCACTGCAGATGACGTGGGTGTTTTTCAGTCTCTTCTCCGGGGTACAGTGGGTAAAACAGTCTAGAGATAGTATTTGTCCACAAATTGTTTTTGTAGATGCTCACTTTTGGAAAAGGTATGAGTGAGTGTCATTTTTCACTCATTACGAAATACCTGCATTTCACAAATAATGATTAAGTTCTACACACTATCCGAAGCAAGCACTGAGAATATCTCATTCTCACAATCCTGCACATATGCCGCTCTTGTATTTTTCTTGACCTACCAGACCTGCTGGGTTTAACAATAACTGTGCCTGTGGCCTTCCATTTCCTGATTACATTCCTTACAGTTGAAATTGACAGTTTAAACGTTTGAGATAGCTTTTTGTAGCCTTCCCCTAAACCATGATACTGAACAATCTTTGTTTTCAGATCTTTTGAGAGTTGCTTTGAGGATTCCATGCTGTCACTCTTCAGAAGAGAGTCAAAGGGAAGCACAACTTCCAATTGACCACCTTAAATACCTTTTCTCATGATTGTCTCTGAAGTTCAAGGCTTAACGAGTTAATCCAACCAATTTGGCTTTTTCAAGTAATCATTATTGAGCAGTGACATGCATTCAAATCAGCAAAATTACAAGGGGACCCACATTTTTGCACAGCCAGTTTTTCACATTTGATTAAATTTCATAAAACTAAATACTGCTTCACTAAAAATCTTTGTTCGGAAAACACCCCAGTACTCAGATGTTCTTAGGAAATGAAAGACAAACCACTGTTATCTGTGTAACTTAGAGTAATTTAGAGTAAATTATTATGCAGGCTGAGAGGAGTTTCCAAACTTTTTCATATGACTGCGGTCTTGTATGTACAGTGGGTACGGAAAGTATTCAGACCCCCTTTAATTTTTCAATCTTTGTTATATTGCAGCCATTTGCTAAATTCATTTAAATTAATTTTTTCCCTCATTAATGTATACACAGCACCCCATATTGACAGACAAAAAAAAAAGATTTTTTGAAATTGTTGCAGATTTATTAAAAAAGAAAAACTGAAATATCACATGGTCCTAAGTATTCAGACCCTTTGCTCAGTATTTAGTAGAAGCACCCTTTTGAGCTAATACAGCCATGAGTCTTCTTGGGAAAGATGCAACAAGTTTTTCACACCTGGATTTGGGGATCCTCTGCCATTCCTCCTTGCAGATCCTCTCCAGTTCTGTCAGGTTGGATGGTAAACGTTGGTGGCCAACATATCTATTATATTAAATATAAGATAAGTAAGCAATTTTATTTTTATCTACCATGAACATCCTATATTTATTTCGTGGATTCAGCGACTCTCTTTGCAATTTTTGTTTATTTATTAATGAACTAAATGTCATTTGTTTCGCAACAATGTAGCTAACGTGTTGGTGTTACAATTTTTTCGTAAAAAAGAAATAGGATTTTTTTAATACAGTCATAATCAAAAAACTAATTTAATTAAGTTATCAAAATCAAAGGTAAAGCATAGACTAAATATAGCTATGAAATTTAGCTTATAATATTTATTTATATAGGTAAAATGTTTAACCTTTAATTGATTGTAAAAGAATTTCAATTAGAAATGACTATTTGGAGATTCAGTCTTTTATGTCTGTTATCATCCACTTGACGCTCGGAACATTAGGACAATCATTGAAAATTGCTCCAATCAATTTGAACACAGCCTTTTTCTCACGTGGACAAGTTTATGTGGCATATTCAAGGGTACGAAGTCCTAAGAACCTTTATATATTGGCTAAAGATGGAAAAACTAAAAACATTGTATATAACAAGGCACTTCAGTAAGCAATACAAGCACATAAGTGAGTCTTCCTTGTTTGTTAATTTTATTTTATTTTTAAAGTTGTGTTTTTTTTAATTATAGTTTTATCAAACAATTAAAAAAAAAAAACACTTTATTTTCCAGGCAACGCCAGGTATTTCAGTTAGTGTTAATTAATAATCACTTAGCTGGTATACACTTAGTTTGAGTTTAGTGTCAGCTTACACTGCCGATGGTACAAAAATGAATGAAGCCAGTGACAAAACCCGGTCTTGGAGTGAGTGCTCGAGGATTGGAGTTGGTCAGTGTCGTCAATGCAGGTGTGGAAGGCATTCTCAGGAACAGGAGGCTACGTTATCCATCCATCCGTTGGCTACAAGATGCGCTGGGCAATTTTCCAAGGCTTTATACTGTTTTTCCAAGAACCAGGGCTCCCTCAGATAAACATGCAAGTCTGAAATAGCACATGGTTAAAGCATCGCACAGTCTGACTTCACAGTTTCCATTTGTCCTAATCCATCTTTTTATCATAATGCTTGCACGGCAGTTCTCTGAGTGTGCTTAATCCGGCTGTGTGTCTGCTGTACTGCATGTGAGAAAAACAAAATCAGGTTCTATAAGATATATTTGCACAGATCACAGTGACATATTAAACTTATGCCTAAAGTCAGGCACTGACATTCTGCCCTGTCATGCACAAGCAACAAAACAGTAAGAAAAAACTTTCAGCATCTGATTGACGGTGCCTAGGTGTGTCGGTGACCATTTCAAAACATATCACCCGAAGCATGTAAACTAAATCTACATCATTACAGCAGTGGACATAAGATGTACCATTTTCACTATGATTATGTTGACATTTTGTTATTTACATGTTTCTTTTACATATTATAGCATTTTTTCTTGTTAAAAAAAAAATCTATGCTTTTGCCTCATTTTTCTGGGGGTAAACAATTCAAAGGAGGTGTAGCACTCCTGCAGTGTAGCGCTCCTTCACCAGGAGTTTCCTGATCTTTCAATGGCCTGTCACAATCTTACATTTTTCATCAATTTAATGATGGGTGGTATTTCTCACTACTCTTTCATCACCTTGCATCTGATGATGAGGTTAACAGAGAAAGTCTTCAATGGTCTCCTTCTATTACATCCTTTGTTTCTCTCAGGCACCATTTTGTCGTTCTGCAAGATCTCCTTTGAGATTGTCAGGCCATTTCTTTGGTGGTCTCTTTTTGCAGTCATCCTTTTGTGTCACATGCTAGAGCCAAGTAAATCTGTTTCTTGTATCTTGTCAGTAAGTGTTTCCTTACAGCATACAGTAGTTTCTCCTTGATCATGTCATTTCTCATTTTTTCTCTGTCACTTTTGATCATTTTTCTGTCCAAGTTGTTTTTTCTTGTGAGGGTTTTCTTTTGATGCTGGTTTTGATCTGTGAAACTACTTGGGAACACATCATGCAAAAATCTAAAAAACAGATTGATACACCTATTTGATGAATTCTTTTTCTGTTCTATTTAATTTGTTCCTTTAATTCAGTTGGTAACATTATGATGACCACTGCGGCTGCCTCACAGTTCCAAGGACACAGGTTAAATTCCCAGCCTGGCCACTATTTGTGTGGAGTTTGCTCATTATCCCCATTGCCACATAGATATTTATTTTGGTGTCCTTTCACTCTTCAAGCTTGTGCTTGTTAGGCACCTGATTGCGTAAGTTTGAGTGTATGAACAAATAAGTGTGACCTGGGATTTGTTGCTGTTAATACAGGTTGACCCTGAAATAGAAATCTGCCCAAACACTATTTATAAAAAATAGGGCTCTGGTGCAGCCTTAAACAAAACAAGAGCTTCTGCATCAGGAAAAATCAGGAGCTACTGCATACTAATAGGAGCTGAATAAACTCCACTAAAGCAGACGAATGACGTATCTTCTGGTGTCCTTTCATTCTTTAAGCTTGTGCTTGTTAGGCAGATTACTATCGTTTAACCTGAATAAGTAAGTCTGAGAGTGTGAACAAATAAGTGTGACCTGGGATTTGTTGCTGCTTATACAGGTTGATCCTGTAATAGAAAGCACATATTTAGAAAATAAATAAATACGCAGACTTTTCTTTTACTTGGATGTTCCGTAAATTATGCTAGACATGAGTTTTTGAATCTAGCAGGTCATGCTAACTCTATGGAATTTGTTTCTTTTACATGCCGTGATTAGAGTTACTGTATGCTCCATTTCCTCCCATCTAGCTTATGAAGGAAAAACTAAATGAAAATGTGCACCTTGAAAAACAAGAAGCCATATCAAAAACAGAGCAGAGAGAATGCTGGAGAATGGATTTGCTCTAAATTCAAAGTAAAGACTTGGCATCCTGGGATGGGCACGCAGAATAAACTACATATTGCAGAGCAGTCTCAGTTCAATGAAGTGAGCGCCCTTTGTTGTGTGAATCTTACATTTATTGCATTTCTTATCAGTATCTCTTTTGTACTTGAGCATTTTTCATTATCAGACTCTAAAAACACAGATCCTTCATTCCTAAAATGTATCTTTACCATCAAAATTTTCTCATGCTTTATAAGAAATAATGGTTTTCTGCCCCTTACTTTGCCACTGTTAATCTTAAAACTAAAACATAATTACCATCTACCCCTTAGAGCAGGGGTCCTTAATCACAATCCTGGAGGGCCGCAGTGGCTGCAGGTTTTTGTTCTAACCCAGTTGCTTAATTAGAAAGCAATTCTTCCCAATAATTTAATTTCATGGCTTGTTAGAGCTTTAACTCTGCTATGTCAGGTAATTCTCATATCCTGGATTTTCTTCCCCTTTCTAAGGATATCATCCAAATGATTTGAAGACTAAAATGGGGGAGTAATTCTCAGTCCTTCACGTTTTTCTCTTCACTTCCCTTCCAAGTATTTAATTAAAACCAATAGTGATTGATAAATACACACAGGTGTAAATGGTAACAAGCTAAATGGGGAAATGCTGGTCTCTTTTGTCATTTGAATGTGATTGCTAATTAGGAGTGATTAAAAACCAAGAATACAACTGTTTAAAGACTAAGATAAGCAATAAGGGTTCAAAATCTTAATGAGCGAGACAACTAAAGTGAAGCAGAAATGTTACTTGAGCAATAAGTGCTTCTTATTAAGCAGTTGGGTTGAAGCAAAAATCTGCAGCCACTGCGGCCCTCCAGGACGCGATTGAGGACCCCTACCTTAGAGTGATCTTCCCTCTGTGTCCACTGAATCACTTCTCACATTCCTGACCTAGGGCTGATAGATAAGGGTGACTCTTTGTGCATTAAAAATACAGGCATAAGACTTTAATGGTTTAACTCTTTCACAACCTGAGACTAGTCAATACTCCATACTCCATTAAAAAGGAACATATTCCATTTTAATTTGAATGGAGATTACATTAATACAAGTTTTAAATTCTCTATACCACCTAGGCAAACCTAAGATTAAATCCAGTAATCCACAGTAACTTAAATGAAATGTAGGGGGTCTAACTCCAGCAAATTCACAAACAAAAACTGCAAGCAAAATGCAGAAAATCAAATAAAACGATGTTGAAGCTTCCACCTTAAATACCAGTCCTCTGTCTGCATCATTAGGTGGCCCTACCACCTTGGGCTCCACATAAAGTAGACATTACTGATAACAAAAATTA
>JANRMT010062806.1:106915647-106941128 GCA_026402145.1 Polypterus bichir lapradei | reverse complement strand
TATATATATATATATATATTGTGGAACGAGCCCCGGACACAGACAGGAGGACAACGTTTGGTCACCGAACACACACATTTATTTACAATATTTACAGCAATAAGTCTGTGCACAACCCAGTGCCTCCAGCACCAATCCCCCAAAGTCCAGGCCTCTCCTTCCAGTGCCTGCCTTCTTCGGGCCGTCTCCACTCTTCTCCAGCAAGACTTCGTCCACTCCTCACCCGACTCCAGTCATCTAATAAAGGGAGGCGGCCCCTTTTATACAAGCCCGGATGGGCTCCAGCTGCTTCCTGACACTCCTCTGCAGACACTCCCCTGTGTGGTGGAAGCCCTCCGGGTGTCCCCAGTCTTCTTCCCCCCAGCACTTCCTGGTGTGGCGGAAGTGCTGAGGTCCAGGGCTCTTCAGGCACCGGGGCGCCCCCTGGCGGTGACCATGGGCCCCTACAGGGTTGAGCTTCCAAGTTCTGCACCCGTTGTTCCCAGTGCAACCAGGGCGGTCGCCCCCTCGTGGTCTGGAGGAGGCGCAAGCCCTCCTCCATTCCTCCTGGGCGTCCCGGCTGGGTACCACCCCCAGCCATCTGCCACAATATACTAGGGGGCTTTTCCCTCTCACCTCTGAGCATGCTTCACGCTCGCCAATTCGCGTCTCTGCCACTCGCATTGTGAAGGGGGGGCTAAACGCACACTAAGGACATGCGGACAAATCAACTGCTGCTACCAAGCTTCGTGATCTGCATGTTGCACTGTGCGATGATCATTTAAAAGCCTGTACAGCAGCTGTCCTTTTGTCTCACTTCCTTGTCTTGTGGGACGTTAAAGTGTCTCCGAGAAATTGTTTGTAAGTAGGGTGTGACGTGCACAAGTGTCTCTCTGAGATGATCACGCCTCAACTCAAGACTTTTTTTATATAATAGATATATTACATTCTTATTTCTGAATTACTGTACATTCTGATTATTTAGGTGGTTACCTACCAGTTAATGCTTGTGGTTGGTTGGCCAGTCGGCAAACATCCACCACGTCTTCTCAGCAGCTCATAGATAATGTGATAAAGTATCTGCCAAACAATACAAAGAATACACAACACATGTTTTGCCTTTAATGGGACTCATCAGGTGTACGCACCTTTGCTTCCCTTTGCGGGGATTTACCCTCAGACATCAGTGCCTGAGGTGAAGTCTCTGACATTGCTCCGTGGCAGCTGGCTCACTTGTTTGTCTAGGTAAAGCTTGTGGTTGGTAATCCAGTCAGCAAACATACACCATGGGCAAGTCTAATGTAGCGACTGTGTGCTGAACTTCCAGCATAGCCATGCTCACCCCTTTTTATGACAGCCAATAAAAGGCTGCCTGACGAAGTCGGTTCTGTATGAAGGCTTAACAGTTGTGGAGAGTTCAGGTGCAATCTCAACATTTTTCGGTCTTTTTTCCATTTTGTCGTACGATCTGTGGTACGTTCACCTGAAACATCAGACAAACTTCTCTTCTGTTTGTGAGGTCTAAAACACCTGCATTCCTTATTCCTTATCACTGCAATATATGCATTATTACATGTGCTACCCATCTAAGATGGGTTGAAATCTGAATAATCAATGTAGACCTCAGCATTAACATTTGCAGTACACCATGCAATGCATATGTGTTTTCTGTCTGCTATTTGGCGTAGGATTTGTAAAAGTTAATGTTTGTGGTGCACCATCTGTTGGAATGACAAATTGTGGTATTGCACCAAGTAAGACATTACCAGAAAGAAAAAAAAATTTTACATTGTTTTTTATTAGTAAAGGAAGGTCAAGAAAAGGAGAACAGAAAAAAAGACACTTACCTTTTTTTGTTCAGCAATAGTAAATGCAAGAAGAGGCCTTCATTAGCAGTTTAGTGGTGCTTCAGTGGAGCAACATGCTAGCAGCTTGGCACCTGTGTCACTATGGAGGCCTACGTAGCTTTACATGGTCTCCTGACTCAACACTAGTGGTTTGTGGCCACCCGCTGCTGGAGAAAGAAAAGGTTGTGAAGCATTATAGTTTGGTTTACCACAGAAAGTAAAAGGGATCAAGAAGGTTAACCTAATTGGAGGTTTAGAAAGAAAGGTATTAACTTACCTTCAGTACAGAGCCCTGACAGCAGTGATTTCTCACGCCTGCCCATGAGGCCACTTGCATTTTAATAAAGGCCTTGTAGAGGTGGGATGCTACATGTAACATGAAGGTGTCTTGGTGACCCGCTATTGGTTAAGTGTGACATAAAGCTTCAGTTCCAGCCTTTGTAGTGGTGTTTGAGTTGGCCTAGCTCTGAAAAGAACATCAAGGATTTCTGCTTATGGCTTATTTTTGTATATATTTTCTTTCTGCAGATTTATTTTGCTTGGGGTATTTATGTGAGATGGGTTTGTGTTCATTTTTGTATATACATGTATTTATCTCTTTTAATATTTTTGGGGATTATTTTCTCGAACTATGGATTGGTTTCTAGAGCATGTGTATATACATTTATTCAGTCATTTGTTTTATTTTTTTTTTCTTTCCTTTTGGGACTTGCCACACTCACTGTAAATATTGTACATATTCACTATTTTTGGGTTATCGATTCTTTATATGTTTTGCGTGTCATTTGCTGAGTGGGCTGTGTAAAAAGACCATATAACACTGTTGCATGTGTGCCTGGAAATAAAAACCTACTATTGTTTTTGAAACCCAATCTTTTTGTGTCTGTGCCTTCCTCTTTTATGTCTCTCATTCTGATCCTGATCCGTCCCAAACTACAAGCTGCTTAGTGTATACTCTGGCCACTGAGAAAAGAAGAGTGTTCATGGCTCACCTTGCAGAAGAGCTTCGTCGTCGCTTCTTACAAGAAAAGGCGATGGATAAAGCAAAAGAGGATACAACATCGACAAGCTTCTGTTCCAAGACCGCCTCTCCCCCAGCCCCTTCAGTGTAATAGTAATCACAGCACAGAGAGAAGTGTGTACATTGCAACAGGTACACATGTCATAAATGTAGAAAGGACAGTCCTTGGGTGTGTGGGAACTGTTAACATTTGAATCTGATGATTGCATATAGCACGACCTGACCTCTCTGTATTATTCTTTCCTCTGCATGTCCTGGAGTACAAAAGAAACAGCACCCTGCTCCAAAATTGGACACTGGCAAGATCGAAAAAAAAAAAACGTGGTCACTGATTACAAGCGCAAGAAAGCGTGCAAATGTATATGAATAATGTTGCATCAGTGCCACAATGTTTTCCGAAATGTACTATAAAGGTCATAAAATAAGTTATTCCAAATATCATATATACCTATGTCTCCGTTTTTTTGCCAGTGTGGCTTTGACATCATGGACCATAAAGTGCAAACTAATTCAGCGTGAGCAGGAACGCTCAATAAAACTGAATAAAAAAGTTCAAGTGACGGTGAGATATGAAGAAGGCAGGTTCACCATCGTTCGTCTGTCAGCTTTTATCCCTCCACATCAGAGAATTTCCAGTTCCATTTTCTCAAAACACCATTCACATTTACAGTTATTCTCAGTTTCAGATAAAAAGTAACCACGTCAGATCCCTGAGTGGGGGGCGGTAGTATGTATCGTGACTGAGAGAAAAAAAGTGAAAAAAAAACACTACAAGTACTATAAATTTACAGCGTCTGTTATAGACACGAATCAAATGTATGTTTTTATTGTATAATATTAACAATAAGAGCAGCTCACTACTAAAAGCAGTAAATTTGCCACAGGGAGCTGGTTTTGAACTCACAACCTCCGGATTATAAGTCAGCAGATCTTATCGCTACACCACGGAAGCTTTTGTATTGTACTTGTACCTTTTCTGAAACTGTTTATTTGATATTTGGCCATCAGCCTTCAAACATTATACAGTTAATGTCTACATTTTGTTATTTATTACTAAAACATGAAAAACGTTTCTGTTTTAACGATGTGTTTACATAGATTGTTGTAGACACAAAACACATCAAATTATTTCCCTTTACAATTCTGGGTAGCTTACTCCCAGATAATCAATCAAGGCAGGAACTGGGAGACTTCTTGCCCATTCTGAGGCGGTGTAGGAATGGAATTGCAGGCTGTCTGCTGCTTTAGCTTATCAACATATTTAGATGATAAAAGACGCTGACGGAGAGGTGCAAAGGGCTTTAAGGTGGGCCAGAATTCCGAGTTTTTTCACTGACTCTGGTAATTCTAGTGTTAAGCTCAGTGTTCTGTGAAAAGGCAATGGCAAAAGCACGGGGAAAAATAGAAAAATGTCAGTGAATACCAAGTGGAGGCAAGGAAAAACGTACTATTTGTTGGTTTAAACAGTGGTATAAGCAACAAAAGGAAGTTGATTGAGTGACATAGAGTGTCGGAGAAACTGGAAAGCTCAAGTTCACAAAGTTGCACAGTGCCCCAAATAAAAAAGAAGTTGTCACATATCCAAAGTCACTGTGAAAAGGCGAGTCATAGCCCACCGTCTGAGTGTCATATGGAAGCTTATTAGGGTACAGAGAAAAAAAATACGGACACAGTGGCAAACAAAGCACAGAACTTTATTCTTGAAATTTCCACTTTAATCAAGTAGTTTATTTTGTCATTAAAGTAGAACGTCATAAACTTCATCTTAAAATCGTTTAATTTACTAATTTCTCAAATACCATTGTAACTAAAGTAGCACGATAAATGCTTTGTATTGTATGTGTTTTTCTATTTGCTCAATGTGTGTGAATCACTATGTGTTTCTTAAACAGGCTTTCTCTTCCTCTGACAGGGCACAGAATGCATTACATTTGTGATGTTACAGCTCTCTGAATAATTGAAATACTGAGATGTGTACTTGATATCATTTTCATGATGAGAGGAATTAAAGCATGTTATTAAACAGGCGAACACGGTGGCGCAGTGATAGTGACGAGCTGACGCCCCGTCCAGTGATTGTTCCTGCCTCACACAAGATGCTTGCTTGATTAAATAATTTATTGCAGCAGTACTGTCTCTTTCAAACGTACTAACCCCCAATTCCTGTCCTTCCTTTTCTTTCTCCAAGTAAGCAATCGCCACACAATCAGCTCTGTAATAGACATTAAGCCATCTGTAAGTTTAGAATGCTGATTCTTCAAAAATGTTAAGGAACATTGAAATATCTTCATAGTACAAGTTTAATTATCCTATCCATCAATCCTTCCAGTGTTGTGCCAGCCCCAGCAAGAATACAGCGTGAGGCAGGAACAATCCGTGAACAGGGCGCCAGCTCATCACTGCCGCTGTGACACCATGTGACACCTCTCATGTTTAATTATTAACAATATAGATTATTTAAATGATGTTAACATTTTATCTGTATAATGTAATAAACATATTTTGCTGCATTTCATCTTAACATGATATCGTCATCATATGTAAATATGCAGTAAAGTGGCTCAGGTTGTGCAATATTATAACTATCACAAGTTTACAGTGAGGTGATTGTACTTATAAGTACAAACAGTTCTATAAGGAACACTTGATGGACTGATTGAGTGCGTTTATAGTTCTTGGGATGAAACTGTTTCTGAACTGTGATGTCCGTACAGGAAAGGCTCCGAAGCGTTTGTCATATGAGAGCAGTTCAAATGAGGCAGCATGTGCTAGATGCTGTATACCGGTAATTCTCTTTCTGATCAGCTGCCATAGAGCTGTGATTCCACACTCAGATACAGTGGGATTAATACTCTGAGTGGTGCAGTAAGAGTAACAACGCTAAAGCAGCTATGGTATTTGGAATAGTTTGGCCATTCCTTGGACCATTCTATTGTTACAGGTTAATTACAATCAAATGCCTTAAACTAATAAATAAAGTGCAGTTAATTTCAGTGTATTTGATAAAGCCGCATCAGAGATGTGGATCTAAAAAAGAAAAGAAAACCACACTGTAACAAAAGCACTTCTTTGACACTGGGTGCCGCCAGTTTGCAAAACCGAGCATAGAACTTGCGTACAGCAGGGATTGAGCTGGCGTGAAAATGTGCGTGGCTTTATGCCAAGTTCAGTATTTATACATCGCGATGTGAGCGTGGTAATGGGCATACGCAACATTTTTGTGCGTACACACCGTTTATACATGAGGCCCTTGATGTGCTGCTGCATTCTAAGCAACTGGGAAATAATAGAACATAACCGAGTAAAGGCAAAACTTGGAAAATTAATCCCTGTTTCTTTCAAACAGGATTAAAGAGGATTTTTCCAGGAATTTACCAGTGATCTGTCAGGCAGTGTTGTATGAAGTACCCGTCAGCCAAACTAGAGAAAAAGTAGAGACTGAAATAAAAGTAAATATTGCCCACAGGAAAGTCTACTCACATTGATGTTTTAAAAAATCGTATGTAAGTGTACTTAAGTATCAAAGTACAATAAATGCAGGAGTTTTAATTTTCATACAATCAGAAATGTTCTTACCTGAAATAATTAGGGATACCTCCTTTGTTGCCTGTGAGTCATATTGCAATCATTAAATAAAGAGTCAAGTAGCTGAGCAACTGCAGCTTGAAGCACTGACGTTCAGCATAAGTGGACATCTTAACGATTGTATCCTAATTCAAGTGGGTGGCCGCTAATAAGAGAGGCGTACAGAAATCCTCTTCTGCTTTAAGAAGGAGCTAATCCATTCCTGAAAACTCTTTGTAAAGTGAATGTTTGTAATTCCAAGACCTAAGTACAATTAGAATTTAAAATCAAAGATTTTTGGACATTCCCTTAGCTTCAAAAATAACCCAGCTATTTGTTCAAATAATGTCCAATTAAATGTAAATTAAAAGAATTAATTTAATAATGACATTAGTCATTGTAAGAGCCATTTGTTAGTTATTTAAGGTATATAAATGTTTGTCTAAATATTAGTGCACAGTCTATGGGAGGTTCCTACAATCCCCCACAAGTTGAATTGAATTGGTATATTCGAACTATTTCTAGCCTCTCTGACTATACATTATACTCAGTTAGTGACCTGCCTTGCTATATATAAGGCGATGAGGACACACGGTTTTAAACTGTGCCTAGTAACATGAAAGACAACGTGCTTTATTGAATGTGCAGCGCAGTACGTTTAAAGCATACAGAAGAAGTAAAGCATTTTTAAGTATAGAAACAACTACAGTTGACAAGAAACACTAAGATTAGAGAAGATACATTTTAAAAAAAAAATTTTGCCTTTTATTTTACATGTGTAACAACCTTTTTTCTTTATTCTTGTGTGGATTATTTACTTTGAATTTTCACTAAATATTTTAAAACAAACTTTTGGACTGAGACATTTCTTTCAGCATGCGTTTTACCCGTGCTTGATCCTGACTTACACACCCGCATCTACAGTCATCAAAAGAAATCCTAGGAAGGCATCGCCCTGTAATATTTACTGAAGTGCTTTATTTAGAATGATCACTTCCAGTTTCACATTCAAAGGAGAGTCCTTTTTTTTTTATTTAGTTTTCTTGATATTTCACAGTCTTTGGAGCTGTGATGCTAAGGATGATGTGAGAAGAGAATAAACATTACAAGGTGAGTGAACCACAGCAAGTGAAAGCATTTGTACACTCTGCTGCAGCCTGTGGTCTCAATGAACCCTTACATGGAACAGCAAATATGGCAGCCTAAACTGCACAATGAAAACAAAAGAACACTCTAAGCAACTCAGTGAAAAGGGGAATGAAAAGCACAAGACAGGCGATGGAGACAGGAAAATATCCAGGTTAGCTTGAAGGCACTGAATAGCCCTTGGAGTCAAGGTAGCCTCCTTAGCGTTGCATTTTTTCTCTCAAAAACACATGGAAAAAGTGTTGCATTTTTTGGTTTTAAAAATTACATATTTATTATATCTGATCTTTCTACTGTAAAACATGAACAACACTAAAAATACAAAGTCAGAAGTGTAGAAAGTATAATAATGATACAAATAATAATAATAATGAATACTACTAGTACTACTACTACTATAATAATAATAAAAATAATGCTAATAACATTTATGAGGGGCTACCCAAAAATAATTGGAATTGAAAAAAAAAATTGCTTTAATAATTTTTACTTACTGAAACTTTAGTTTCCTTCAAGGTAATCTCCATGAGAATGAATGCACTTGTCCCAACGGTTTACTCACTGGTGGAAACATTTTTGGAATTGCTGAAGAGGAATGTTGTCCAATGCCTGCAGCGATTTTTCTTTGACTTCCTCCATGGTACAATAACACTTTCCTTTGAGTTCTTTTTTCATTTGTGGGAACAAGAAAAAGTCACACGAAGCAAGATCAGGTGAGTAGGAAAGGTGGCAAAAACTCCAAGACACACAAGTCAATTCAGAAATCTCTTCAATAGTGCGACGATGATTTTCGTAAATTGCATTGGGAACTTTTTCAACATTTTCGTCATTCCTAATTGTGGAAGGTCAGCGAGATCTTGGTTGGTCTTCAAGTGACATTTGCCCTCGATCAAAGCACAAAAACTACTCGTAGACCTGTGTTTTACTTAAAGCTTCCTCTATAAAAGCAGTTTCAAGTATCACTACAGTTTCAGCAGCTCTTTTCCCTAAGAGAAAACAAAATGTAATGCAGACTCGCTGTTCTTTATAATCACCCATCACAAAAATCACAGAACATGTTTAATAAGCACCAAGAAAAGCCATCAAAATGGTGTACAATGCACAGAGCAACGCCACTTGGCAGACTGCCACAGCATACTGTAAGTTTGCTACACCTAGCGGTGAATTTCGTAACTAAGTCTAGATTGCATGCCAGGTATTGATTCCAATTATTTTTGGGTACCCCCTCGTATACTGTCAAAATGTGACATTTGCGTGGTATTTCTTGAAGCATGGTGAAGTACACAATCCAACATCACAATAAGGACTATAGTAATGTTGTCTGATCAGTTTTTGAACAGCACACTGCACATGTGCGATTGCCACGAGCGCCACTTTCGAATTTATCTAAATCACTTTCACTTTCATTGTGTGTTTCAGTTTTACTGCCAGTAGACAGATTCACTTCACCATCATTGCTTTTATCACTGTCGAGAGCATGCAACACCAGGGCTGCTGAAAAAGATTTCTTACGAGACGTCATTATGAGGCTAGGAGAAGATGTGACCGCACCATTGCCCGGGTAACACTTGGGCCTGTCGTTTACGTAAGACATGTCTATATCGTTTCCCTAGCAACAGTCAGCACTATCACTGTTAACACTTTTACAGCCCAAGTAATCCTAACGCTTACGTGAGACGCGTCTATACAGTTGCCAGGGTGATGCTCGGGACTAACACTTTTAGCACTGTTTTTATGGCCTGAGTGATGCTCAGGTGTAACGCTAAATTAAAGTCATTAAGAAATGGAAGGAATATTGCACAGCTGTAAATCTGGCCATCCATAAAAACTGAGTGATCATGCAAGAACAAGACTAACAATGGAGGCCACCAAGACACCTATGATAATTCACGACTTACAAGCTACAGTGGATCTGATTGCTGAGACTGTTTAGACAACAACTATTGCCAGGATGCTTCTTCAGTCACCGCTTTATGGGACAGTGGCAAAGAGGAAATAAATGCACATGGTATCTCCATTTGCTAGAAGACACATGGGACATTCTGAAGCAAGCGGGAAGAAGTTTAATGGTCTGATGAGACCCAAATTGAGTTTTTTTGTCCATCAGACTAAACACCATGCTTCAACACGGCACGTTATCAAAAACACACCATCCCCACCATGAAGCATGATAATGGAAACATCATGCTATAGAGATGCTTCTCTACAGCTGGCCCTGGAATACTTGTGAGGGTAAAAGGAATGCTGCCAAATAAAAGGAAATCCTGGAGAAACACCTGATGCAATCTGCAAAAATTCCACGCTGTGATTTGCTTTCCAGCAAGACAATCGCCCCAAGCATAAAGCTACACAAGAATGTTAATATCCTGAGCTGGCTGAGTCAACATCCAGATTACAACCCAACTGAGAATTTGTGGCTGGACTTGAAACAGGTTGTTCACCCTCGTTCCCCTTGCAACCTGGCAGGACTTAAGCTGTTTTGTAGAGAAGAATGGGGAAAGATGGCAATGTCAAGATGGGTGTCATGACTGCCAAAAGTGCATCTACTAAATGTTGACTTCGAGGAGGTGAAAACATATGAGATTATTTATTTTGAGTATTATATTCAGAACTAATTTTGATTACTTTGAAGAGATTAGTATAAAAAAAAAATTACATCCACTGAGATCCAATGTTGTATAACAATAAAATGTGAAAACGTCCCACGGGTTGAATACTTTTTATAGGCACTGTAAAACTAGATGCTACAACTTGCAGCTTAATGGATTTTGTTGGTCTGTCCAGCAGGTGGTGCTAGCTCCATGGGAATGAGTTCTTTCGTATATGTGGTGCGTTACTTAAACCGAAACTGTATGGATTTAACATAAAAGGCAATACCCCTCCCTAGTGATACAGAGGTAAGAAATCACACAAGAGAAATAACTTAGCTTTGTTTAATGTCAGCATTACACTACATATCAGACGAAGTAAGCCAATGAGAAAACCCATTCCGGAGTCTGTTAAGATCGTCGGTGCAGTAGAAGGCATTTTCAGAAACAGATGACGGTATCTCTCATCCGTTCGTTGGCTTCAAAGGTGTGCTGGGTAATGTTCCATGGCTGTTTTCTTCACATGCAGGCCCCCACTTAGGCGAACATGCAATTCCAAACAAGGTAACGGTGCTTAAACGAGGACACAATTCCATGCTGACTTAACAGATAGAAATAGTACACAGCATCTTACAGTCTGACTGCACGCTGTCAATTTGTCCCAATCCATCTTATGTCATACTGCTTGCCTAGAAGTTCTATGTAGTGAATCCCTGTGCTTAATTTGGCTTTGTGTTAGCTGTGTACGTGAGAAGAAAAAAAGCAGATTTATAAGATATATTTGCACAGCGCACAGTGACATGATAGATATAGATGTGCTATCATCTAGTGTTGAATGCTGCTCTTTACTTGTAAGATTTCTGTAAGAGGCCTGTTCTGTGTATTGTATTGACCCCCTTTTTTTGACACCCACTGCATGCCCAACCTACCCAGAAAGGGGTCTCCCTTTGAATTGCCTTTCCCAAGGTGTCATCCATTTTTTTTTCCCTTCAAGGGTTTTTTTTTTTTTTTGAAGTTTCTCCTTGTCTTCTTAGAGAGTCAAGGCTGGGGGGCAGTCAAGAGGCAGGGCCTGTTAAAGTCCATTGCGGTACTTCTTGTGTGATTTTGGGCTGTATAAAAAGAAACTGTATTGTATTGGTATTGTACATATTAAATGTATGCTTACAGTTGGAGACCATTTTTAACACAGACGTGCTTTTTTGTTTTATCAGAATGCAGTAATGGCAGCAACAAGATCTTCTCACCTTTTGAAGATCATCAGCCTCAGCCAAATGAGTTTAACAGGTAGAGATGTCAGGGGTCTTGTCCAAGGCTACCAACCGTGCTTGGTGGTAAGTTGGTAATTTTACTGACATACTGTAACTGCACATCTGAAAATTACAACAAGCAGAAAGCCTCATTACAACATTTGTACACTCAGCAATAAACACAAATCATAATATTACATTTAAACATAGAAAGACGGTGGCTAATTTTCATTACAACCAAATATTTTACTATGGTCCAGGATCCCCGCTAGCATCCTGGTTTCCCAGCCTGCCTGCTGTTGCTAAACTTTCAAAAAGGAAATAAAACTTTTAGAGCTTGTAAAGATGCCAAACAAAAACTAAACACAAGCCTCCCATTGCTGTCACATAAAATTAGACATATTGAAAATCTGTTTTGAGATATGCAAATTGCACATTATCTTCAAGGCAGATGGCTAGATTTAGCAAGCGAAAAAGAAACAGACACTTGCCACAAATACAATATGGTGGGTAACATTCCGTTTCAAATAAATCAAGGATGATTTATGTTCTGTCAAACCTGGGTGCTAACAGTTTAATTTGTAATATCTTTTATTTTCCTAGAAAAGACAAAGTCAGGTTAAATTTGTACACAAAAATGCAGTGTTCTTCATTAAATCTGTCAGAGAATTTGTCAACAAACAAACAAAACATCAAACACTTTATACATCTTGCCATCACATAAATGTTGTGAATAAGAAGTTGTTAAGTGAGGTCCAATTTAAACATAAAGTTTAAACTCTCAAACTTGGTGTCTATCCTGGCAGCACCAGGTGCAAACCTTTGGGAATTCACTTCTCCTTGTTGACTGTGTTTTTTAAAACATGAGGATATTTATGCTGCAATTCTGGTCCATCTACCCATTTTCTATACCTGCTGTATCCAATGTTATATCTGGGGTTGGTGCCCCCCCTTGGTTGTTTTGGGTGCAGGGTGGAAACAACTCTGGTCATTGTGACAGTCCATCACAAAGCTGCTGTATGGATTTTATTTATAAAACTAGGGGGCTCCGCCCCCTGCTCGCTTCGCTCACCCACCCCTGAATTTGGTTTACCGGATATATAATTTAAAGAGATTGTTATTTTCATGGGAATTGTTACATATGCATTATTTTCACTTTTACTTTAAAACTTTTGTAAAAACAATACTTGTCCTTTATTTCTGGCCCCGGGCCTGGTTAAATCTTTCTTACAGGACATATAACGCTGCTTGTGTTGTGAAGGAGGGGCAGCTGAACGCACGCTAAGGAGATGCCATCGGATCTGCTGCTGCTGCTGGTGAGCGGCGTGTTCTTTTTGTCGCACTGCACATCGATCATTTAAAAGCCTGTACAGCAGCTGTACTTTTGCCACTTCATTTCTCCGAAGTAGAAGCGGTCAGATCATCTGCTGGCTTCCTGCTGATACTGCTGGCAAGCTGTCATCATGTGCTGCTTGTCACTTGTCGTTGTTTTAAGAGCTGGGAGCACATGATGTCTGTCTGCCAAAAGCATTCCAACAACTGCTTGGCTAGATGTCCGTGAACTTGTTTTAAATGTTGTCTCACTGCCTTGTCTCGCGTGACGTTAAAGTGTCTCTTGTGGGACGTCAAATTGTCTTCGCATGACGTTAAAGTGTCTCTCGCGGGACATCAAGTTGTCTTACGAGAAGATCACATCTCGTCTCTCTCCCAGGATTTTTTTTTATAATTGAGAGATACTAGCCATCCCCCACGGCTCCACCCACATAGTAGTGAAACAGGACAAACTTTACAGATCAATAGACAAAAAGGTATCACTAGCTAAGCATATTCAAGTTACACTCCAAAATGCAGAGGTAGACCGACTCCCCAGTCCTGAGGTCATGCTTCCCCCTCCCCTTGGCCCGCAACCTCTGTCTCGGATTAGTGTGACTATATTGCTCCTGCAACAACAACAACATTTATTTCTATAGCACATTTTCATACAAATAATGTAGCTCAAAGTGCTTTACATGATGAAGAAAGAGAAAAGAAAAAAGACAAAATAAATAATTAAAATTGGGGGACAGTAATTAACGTAGAATAAAAGTAAGGTCTGTTGGCCAGGGAAGACAGAAAAAACAAAAAAAAACTCCAGACAGCTGGCGAAAAAAAATAAAATCTGCAGGGGATCCAAGCCATGAGACCACCCAGCCCCATCTAGGCATTCTACCTAACATAAATGACCTCAATCAGTCCTCATTGTATAGGGTGGTCCAGATCTAATTATGCAGTTTTCATTACGCTATAACTTATTAAGTTTATTACATTGAAAATCACCCGAAAAATCCCAGACCATCGAGAATTATGCTAACTGATGACATGAAGAATCGTCTTTGCACTGAACTGGAATCGTCCCCACATAAATCAAAGTCATCCAGACGATCTGGATTTGCATAATTAGATCTGGACCACCCTGTATTCAGGGTTCACATGGAAGAATTTGACGATGATGGTCATGTGGACTTCTGGTCTTTAATCCATCAGTGTAGGGACATCACAGTGTTTTGATTAGGTGGTGGTGACGCAGATTGCCACCACAAAAAACTGGAAAAAGAACAGAAGAGAAAGTAAGGGTTAGTACAGATTTTGGAGCCACCATGAATAATAATTATAATTAATTGAATATACAGAGCATCAGGATTTAACTAAGATGAAGCTATGAGAAAGCCATGTTAAAGTAATGTGTTTTTAGCAGTGTTTTAAAGTGCTCCACTGTATTAGCCTGGCGAATTCCTATTGGCAAGCTAATTCCAGATTTTAGGTGCATTACAGCAGAAGGCCGCCTCACCACTTCTTTTAAGTTTAGCTCTTGGAATTCTAAGTAGACACTCATTTGAAGATCTAAGGTTACGATTTGGAATGTAAGGTGTCAGACATTCCGAAATATAAGATGGAGCGAGATTATTTATGGCTTTGTAAACCATAAGCACTATTTTAAAGTCAATTCTAAATGGTACTGGTAACCAATGTAGTGACATCAAAACTGGGATGATGTGCTTTGACTTTCTTTTCCGAGTTAAGATTCTAGGGTGGCATGGTGGTGCAGTGGTAGCGCTGCTGCCTCGCAGTTAGGAGACCCGGGTTTGCTTCCCAGGTCCTCCCTGCGTGGAGTTTGCATGTTCTCCCCGTGTCTGCGTGGGTTTCCTCCGGGTACTCCGGTTTCCTCCCACAGACCAAAGACATGCAGGTTAGGTGCATTGGCGATCCTAAATTGTCCTTAGTGTGTGCTTGGTGTGTGGTGTGTGTTTGTGCCAACTGCTAGGTTAGATGTCCGTGAACTTGTTTTAAATTGTTTGTAAGTAGGGCGTGACGTGCAAAAGTCACCGTCTCACAGGTCTTGGTTCATAAGGCTGTAATTGCTAGTCTTGCGTGATATCAAAATGTCTTTCTGAGATGATAACGTCTCATTCGCTTTTCTTGCTCACATCCTCCCTAAAAACCCGCCCCCCACCCCAGGGGCACGCTATGGCTACAGCTACTTCGTGTCTCTGCCGCTTGTGTTGTGAAGTTCAACTCCATGTCTTGGTGGTTTGTTCCAAAGTCCCACAGCTCTTTTCATAAAGAAGTCTTAAATTCGCTTCCCCTTAATTTCTGATGATGTCCTCAAATATGTGATTCTCCCGTAAAGCTAAGAGAATTAAGCTGGATCTCCTTAATCAATGCCATTTAGGATTTTAAATACCTGGATTAGGTCCCCATGCTGTCTCCTCCGCCTGAGACTAAAACAGGTTTAACTCTCTGAGTCTGTCACACTAGAGAGAGAGAGAGAGAGAGAGAGAGAGAGAGAGAGCGGGAGAGGTTTTGAGCATGAGCTGATTACAGCACATTGCCACACCCAACACATGGCGAACCAACCAGATTGGGATCTGAGTGCAGCCGGGCAACAGGTGACACCTCAGCACCACACTGAACAGTGCCGATCCTGCCACCAACCCCCAAATTTTCCCTGAAAGTTGGAGGACCTGCATGCATGGATGGGTGTAGATTAAAATCATACCCAGGATGGAGCAATTGCAGGTTAAGGACATGTCCTTAAGTCCTGAGATGCACTTGGTTGCTCTCTTCTGCACAGCTTCAAGTATTTGTTTAGCACAGCACAGACTGAATTTCTTGACCGAGACACCATTTAAACTAACCTAACTGTGAAATTTAAAACAAGGCACAGAATTCATTTAGGTGAACAGGGTATTATATACAATTCGTTTTGTCAAGAGCAATGCATGCTGACAGTTTATTTAAAAATCCACCCATTCATGAATTTTCAAACTATTTAAATCATTTCAAGGACACAGGGGTCCATTGTTGATCCCGAGAACATCAGACTAAAAAACATTAACTAACCTTGAGCTGGCAGTCAGTTTGTCAAGGGGCACAATCCCACACTGAGTCAATTTGGAGTGATGTGAGAAAAAAAAGAAAACCTGAAATACTCAGTGGAAAGGAAAACAAGCAGACCCAGGAAGAAAATACAAATTTTGGCAGAAACAGTCATTGGATGTAATTAGAATGCAGTCTCCCCGAAAATTGCTAACAAATAGAATAGCATGCAACTCAAAAATGAACAACCCAAATGAATATCTGTACATTTTACCTAAAGCTGTCCAGAAGCTTGAGGATATAATTTTCGCTTCAAAAACAAACAAAAGAAGATGATTATCATAGTAAAGAAAGCAACTCAAAGATAAGATAACAAGACAGAAATCACTGAATGCATCAGTCTGAAAGCTACTTGGGCCCTTGAGCACATAATAATCAGCCAGAGATTGGCGAAAATGAACAGCAGGGTGCTATTACAGAAAAAGGAAGACTTTAGGGTAAGTGCACTAGAAATGATGTTTCTTACCATGAAAGCGTGTGACAACGCTCTACATGGAGGTCCAGGGTGTTGTCCTTTCACTGTTGTTTTTTTACAATTTAAAACCCACCTCTTGTCTTCTTCTTCCTGTCTGTGATTCTTGTTTTGTTTTTACATAACTTGTTTAACAATTTTATTATAGTTACTGCTAAATGATATATATTTTTAATCATCTTGTTTAGCTTTTTTTACTATCAGAAGTCTTTATTGCTATTTAGTTGAGGATTTTGTAATGGGTTGTGGACCACCAGGTAGCAAACAGCTCCCCAAACCCCGGATACAACAGACACAGAGCACAGTCTTATCACACATCATGCCATTACTTCAGTGGGGAAGCCTTTTTCTGTTGCTCCTCACATCTCAGAACAGTATAAGCACCAGATAACACACTTCTTCTTCTTGTCTCTTCCTCTGTCTCGTGTCCACCTCCACTCCTCGCAAGCTTTATCCACCACCTTCCAACTCTGGCTCATCCCTGCGAGGCTGGCAAGTCCTTTTATTTTGGCCAACCCAGAAGTGCTTCTGCTGTTCCGCCTACATGATCTGCAAGCACTTCCAGGTTAGGCGGAAACCCCACGCCTTACGCCTCCTCCACTTTTACAGCACCCCCTGGCGGCACCCACAATATTCAACAGGGCTGAGATAAAGAACTCCAAATCCCATAGTGCCCTGTGGGAATCCGGAGCACCACTTCAATCCAGGGCAGACTGCCATCTAATGTTCTGGGGGAAACAGTGCCCTAAAGAGGATGCCTTCCCTCATCCTTCCATTTCTTGGGTGTCCCGGCCGGGTTGAACTACTGGCCGCCTTTTACAGAGTTTATTATTTAATGTGTCCTTGATTGTCTGAGAAGATTAATTTATTACTATTATTATTACACTGGACAATGAAGATTTTGCATCCTGAGCACTTTTTGGGTGCATCTTACTGATGTTAGCCCGCTAATCACAAAAAATTACCTTTATATTTATCTACCACATGCTGTTTTATTTCAATCCACAATTTATATTATTTCTTCTCATTTTAATTATAATAATAATAATTCTTTGCATTTATATAGCGCTTTTCTCACTACTCAAAGCGCTCAGCAATTGCAGGTTAAGGATCTTGCTCAAGGGCCCAACAGAGCAGAGTCCTTTTTGGGATTTACGGGATTCGAACCGGCAACCTTCCGATTGCCAGTGCAGATCCCTAGCCTCATTTTATAAGCTGTCACGCATGTGCGTCTCAGGAACACCTCCTAAGCTCTTCCTAGGCATGTAGTACCACCCAGGACTGAGAGCAACTTTGCCATGCTCCTTCACAGCCTGGAGAAAACACCCTGCTCCTTACAATCCTGGAGCTTCAAAAGGACAGCCATCCAAAATGGTGGTGTCCTTGACCAAAGAGATGATCCAGAGCCAGGACCTCATTTCAGGAGCATGCGTCACTGGCATAAGCCTGGCCATCAAGGCCACTTTGCTTTATGGCAGCTGCTTTGTTGGAATTTTCACGACATTGTGCGTTGCTTTTGTTTAAATGAAAAGTTACCAAATGGGGGTGAAGTAGGGGGGTGTTGGTGTTGTGTCGGTACCTCAAACTGTTTTTGTGCTTATTGATCCTTCTTCCCTCGACCACCCCAAAGTGTACAACAACTACAACTAGATCGGCATAGTATGGCAAGCCAAATTAACATTTAGAGATATCTCAAAATGAATTTTGGATATCTTAAAATGTAATTTACTTTTTATGATATCTGAAACTCGCTTTGAGATATCTTAAAATAATTTCCTTTACATTTTAAGATATCTGCAATACATTTTGAGATATCTCAAATGCATTTCAAGATATCTCAAATACAGTTTCAGATATCTCAAAATAATTGTTTCTGCATTTCAAGATATCTCAAATGAATTTTCAGATATCTTAAATTGACCTTTCATGCATTTTAAGATATCTTAAATGCATTTCAAGATATCTCAAAATAATTTCCTGTAAAATTGCCTATTATTTCAATGGGACTTCTTGTTTATTATAAGATATCTTAAAATGTATTTGAGATATCTTGAAATGAGCAGTAAGTGATGTTGAGATATCTGAAAATGTATTTGAGATATCTGAAAATGGACAGGTAGCTGTTTTAAGATATCTGGAAATGTATTTGAGATATCTTAAATTGTATTGTATATATCTGAAAATGCTATTGAGATATCTTGAAATAATTGAGTGTCCTTTTAAAGATATCTTAAAATGCATTTTAGATATCTTGAAATACAATTTGAGATATCTTGAAATACATTGTTAGATATCTGAAATGGAGCAGAGACCCATTTTAAGATATCACGAAATTCATTTTAGATATCTAAAAATGTATTTCAGATATCTGAAAAAAAATGAATTTCAAGATATCTTAAATGCTTTTTAAGATATCTAAATTATATTTCGAGATATCTCAAAATAACTTCCTTCTCATTTTAAGATATCCCAAATTCATTTTGAGATATCTGAAATGCATTTTCAGATATCTTAAAATGACTTTCTGTGCATTTCAAGATATCTCAAATACATTTCAAGATATCCTAAAATAACTTCCTGCACATTTCAAGATATCTCAATAGCATTTCAAGATATCTTAAAATAACTTCCTGCACATTTCAAGATATCTCAAATACATTTCAAGATATCTTAAAATAACTTCCTGCACATTTCAAGATATCTCAAATACATTTCAAGATATCTTAAAATAGGCAGGAAGTTCCATTGAAAGTATAAGAAATTTTACAGGAAGTGATTTTGAGATATCTCTAAGGTTATTTAAGATATCTCGAAATGCGCAGGAAGTTATTTTAAGATATCTGAAAATGTATTTGAGATATCTTTAAATACGCATGAAGTTATTTTAAGATATCTGAAAATGTATTTCAGATATCTGAAAATGCCTGCAGATGTATTTTAAGATATCTTGAAATGTATTTGAGATATCTCAAAATGCACATTAACATATTTCAAGATATCTCAAATTGCATTTAAGATATCTTGAAATGCATTTCAGATATCTCAAAATGTACAGCATATCATTTCAAGATATCTTGAAATCTATTTGAGATATCATAAAATGGTTTTTAGATATCTTAAAATAGATGCATTTTTAGATATCTGCAATTCAATTTAAGATATCTAAAATGCATTTCCAGATATCTTAAAATTCATTTTGAGATATCTCTAAATGTTAATTTGGCTTGCCATAGGCACTGCTACAAGAAATGTACCTTGCATATCCCAAGTCCTTTTGCTTCAATTGCAAATGGGACAGCCACATGTGGCGGGAGAGAGGACATATTCAGAGCAATACCTCCCCCCAAAACACGAGAGGACAACCGCCCTGGATTAAACTGGGGCCATGGGTTTGGAGCTTAGAAGCTCAACCCTGCTGAAGCCTGTGGCCACAGCCAGGGGGCGCCTGGACAGTTCCGCAGCCCTGGACTACAGCACTTCTGCCACATCCGGAAGTGCTGCCGGAAGATGATCCTGGTGTGTATATAAACACAGGGAACTCCAGTTTCCGTATTACATCTTTACCTGAAGAAGGAGCCTGAGTTGCCTCGAAAGCTTGCATAATGTAATATTTGTGGTTAGCCAATAAAAGGTTTCATTCTGATTGACTTCTCACTATATTCATAATGGCTAACACGGTACAACACCCTAGTAATAAAGATGTTGAAAATTGGCAAACTACATCCACTCTTCTCGTGTGTCTCACACTCTAACTTCATCTTTGGTTGCGTCACCAAAAGCCAAATTGAGCAATCAGATTGCTCAGAGGGACTAGACACCACAGACCTTAATGTTTTATTAGTCAGTAGAATATACAGTCAATATTCTTTAGCTGTTTTCCATGTTTTAGTACTGGGGACTATGAAAAAAGATTAATAAAGCACAACCTATTTAGTGATTTCCACACTGAATTTCACATGCAGTTATTTCTTTACACCAGATATGTCATAATGTAAGCATAAGAAAATAATTAATTAATTAACTAACTAAACGATTTATGAGAAGAAGCTGTGCTTCAATTACAAGGACAGCTGCTGCCATGATAATTAGGGAGTGTACTTACTAGGTAGAAAGATTGGTTTTTCACATTAAATGGGTTTCTTTTGGGAGCACACAGGGCAGAGAAAATGTAGCTTAAGCCAATTTGCTATAAGCAAAAAAAAAAGCAATTTTTGTACAAGAAACAGACATAAAAGTGATTTGGGGTGTCAATGCTGTTCCTTATAATAAGTCCTGTTAGTTAAAAGGGTGAACAAAAAAAAGCTAAACAATTTGCTGCATATTTCTGTGTGATATCACAAAAAATATGAAAGGTCATTCCTTTTAAATTCTTTAACCCTTCTTTTTCATTTAATTAACACATTTGTACTATTACTATGTATTTCATCCAAAATCTATTATTAATTACCACAGTGTTCAGTCTTGTAGTTGTAATGCTGTTTATATACAATCTAAAGTCAGAGATGTTTATTCAAGCTGCATAGTAGAACTGCAATTGCAGTTTGAAGGTTTGTGGATTTTGGGTGATTTTTGTTTAATCTGTTTAACCTCAATAGTTAGTAGTTTTCAAATATAAATATAAAATGAGACAAGAGCCACAAAAAGATTTGGCGCAGCTACCCATATCATTTTTCCTGGCTGTAAATGTAAGAATTTTTAGTTCATATGTGTACAGGTTCGAGTCCAAAACAGAACTAACTGGTGAGGATGAGATGGTGGGTTTTTAAAGTGCGGCAGAGGAAGTGAGGTAATTATAACCGGAACCGGAAGAGACATCATCAGGCTCGTGACCGGAAGTAACACCATCTGGACCAGAATTGACATCACCTGGCTCATGACCACCGGAAGGGGCGTCAGTGAAAAAAAAGAAAGGATCAGTTCACCTCGCCACCCCCTGGTCTGGTGTGGAATTACCTTCCTTCGAGCCCTTTAGCTGTATCCCATGCTTACATATGTGTGACAAAATATTAATGTAAAAATGATTATTCCTAAATGGGTAACTGCAATTTAAACTCATGTTAGGAGCAGACATTTCCTGAGAACACTTTTGAATGTAGTATTGTGGAAGAAAAGATGGAAATACCATTAATTCTTGCGTTAATGTTTTTAAAAAAGTTGCAAAAATAATTTATCTTCTAAAGCTTTAAAATGTATCTTTAAAAGTATTTAATCGCATTATTCTATAACATAATTCATGATGAAGTAAAAATTGTAATATAGGTGATCATTTCGACCTGGTCATTTTAAAAGGAGCTCGCAAGCCAAAAAACTGTGGGCACCCCTGGTCTAGTTAGTTGCGGTAATAAGAGCGTAGAGAGCAGAACTTGTCCAGCGTGCGGTCGTCCAGGCAAGAGTGTACTTCGTGCAGAGTACGCCAGTCGCTGAGAAAGCACGCTCTGCCTCCACTGAAGTAGGCTTCACAGTTATCAGATACAGATACACTTGCTCTAAACAATGCCTGCGCTTGCCGTTGCTCTGAAACACCGCCCTTTCAGCTTTTACTGATGCATCCAATTTCTTGTCATCATTCTGTGATGGCAAGTTTCTTGGCACAGATAATGCAGATGCAACAGACTGACACATTGCAATTTCAAGTTGCTGTTCAAAGCCGTTGTCTGACAGACGTCAATAAAGTCTTCAGTTTTCAACTATAACTCTGTTATTTCTTGATCGATTTTTACACTTTTATATGTGAGCTTGGCCATTCCCGGTTTCCCGGAAATTACAGCAGTTTCATTCTCGGGAATGTGGGAATGAACAATGTCCAGGAATCGGGAATGGATTCCCTACTCAGGGAGTGCCGTAACCTGAGTCCCATAATACACTCGTTGAAAGAAGTGACATAGGACACCATCGGAAGAAGTCAATCCGCTACAGCAACAGCTACTCCCAGAGTATGACAGCCATCAGACCGACCAGACCAATAAAAGGTGTATCCACCTACAGAGATCTGGCCAGTCAGAGAGTGCTGCCACTGAAATGCAGAGTTTACGCAGCTCCTCCGACAGCAGAGGAAGATGATCATCTTGCCGGAGAGAGAAGACGTTCCATGCGCCCACCCATATGGGCCGCCTCAAATTGAGACCCGAGGGCTGCCATGCAGCGGGCAACGCCTCAGCACCACACCAGTTCTCATCCCCAACAGAACTGACCCCATTGGCTCTCCAACAATTTCAACTCTTCCGGGGATGGGGCTTCCGAGGGCTTTCCCCCATCCCCTTCATAATGCGAGCAGCCTTCCTATGGGCGGCTGCAGCAGAGCTACTCCCTCGGAGAGCAAAAAGGAGTCTTTTTTGTTGTCTCAGAGCTGTGTAAGTTTTTTTTTATATAATATAATGGTGGTACACAAAACCATAACTGCATCATGACACCAAATGGTTCAGCCGATGGGAATGAATTTCACATATTGTTTAAGTCTGGACATAGTTACAGTGATGGCTACATTCCAGGCCAGTGATTCAATGGAAATGTCCAAGGCCCATGGAGTGTCAAGAATTGATAGAGTGGTAGTGTAGACGATAGATGGGAGATTTATATTTCATCCATCAATGACAAGAGGGTCGACATTTAAAGGACACATATATTTTAGCTTTCTTCCCTTAACCCATGTCAGGGATTTTCTCTTTTTTAAATGATCAGTCGAAGCTCTGGATGATTCAAAGGAGAGCAGCACAGTTCCTTAAGCAGTTTTCAGGCTGAACTGTGACAGTATTGAAATGTGTGAGAATTTTTCATTTTTGGACATCCTATGGAACTCAGGTTTTTTGGGGTGCTTCTTTGTCATGTCTGCCTCTCCTAATCTTGATGAATTCCACAGTAGGACCTTTGTACTGAAGAGTCCTGAATTGGCATAAAAATAAGCCATTTTAATGGTGAAAACTCACAATAGTTAACTTTTTTAATCAGTATGTAAAATAAGAAAATGGACTGAAAATAAAGAACTCAAAATGTGAACCTTGTGAACTAACAGTGATTAACCTGCCAGCAATAAAGACAACTGAGTAAACAGCCAGAAATTAGAAAACCTGCACCTTTTGACCTTATATGAAGGAGTCTCCTTGGACCTTTTAACTCTGAACTCTTTTATCTCATGTTAAACACACTCTGTGTATATTTTTAAACAACTGCTATAGATTGATTTTAAATTCTGTATCTTTACTGACTTGAACCTTTTAGATCATTGTCTTAGAATTCTAAACAAATTGTTAATTTATTAGACCTGGGGAAATTGGGAATGGAATGGACAATCAGGCTGAGAAAGGAAAAACAACTAATTGATTATTCTTGTCAGTATTGTTAATTCGAGGTGAAGTAAGGTCTTTAAGTTTGGGTACATGCTGGGCAGATCAGGATAAAAAAACAGCAGGCAGAGCAGAGCAGGAGAGAAAAAAGCAAATAGAACTGAGAAGGAGAAGGTCAGGTCAGGTTGGGGAGCATGCTCTGGTACAGTGTGTTGCCACACCCACCACATGACAAAACAGCTTGGGATCCTGGTTGGCAACCCCCCCCCAGGCAAACACGCGGTCCAATCCCACACTCCAGAAATGACCCCTATATCTGCCGCAGCCAGGTGTTATGCGGGTGTCCCCTTGGCCTGGTCCAACCACTCGGCTCCTCAACAATGAGGATCATGTGAGCCGGATCACCTTTGGGGAATCATGCCACAAGGAAGGAGAAATTGACAAGGATCTCTGTAGACTGAACACCAACACTGGACACCAACAGTAACTCTGCATCCAGACTTTAAAAGACTTGTCTTCCATTAACTTCATTTTCTGCATAAGAATTTACAATAAGACTCTTTTCATTTCCAAATCTTTAAAGTCTCTGTTCAAATATATTTCCTACTTTTGTTACCATTGTTTTTTACTATATTTTTATTAATGTTGGTTGGGAATAATATTGATTTTATACTGTTTAATTGGGTCAAGGTATGCTGTTAAGAGCACCTGGTGTGGGGGATTGCCATATTCCCACAGGGGTTAGCAGCTGAGAAGAGATGTCTTCAATACAAAGCAACGAGCAGTGAGTGGGCACCTGCTTTGGTAATTGGCACAGGTGTAGCTCAGGTCTGAAGACAACCGTTTGGACTGCTTGTGCAGAGCTACTCAGTCTCTTTTCTTCAGGCAGCTGCAATTAAAGCTGTACACATGGGGAGCTATAAACCAGATACCTAACCCTAATATAAACAATATAGTTAATTATAACTGTAGCGTAGGCGAACCAAAATAACAAACTCAAGAATCGTTATAATAATATATTCAGAGTATAGTGATAAGAGCACCTGGTGGAAGTGATTGCCATATTCCTACAAGAGTTAGCAGCTGAGGAAAAGACGTTTTCCAATAGTAGCAGCGTGGTGAGTGGGCACCTGCTTTGGTGATTGGCACAGGTGTAGCTTAACCATTTGGTCTGCTTATGCTAAGCTAATATGTCTCTTTGCTTAAAGCAGCTGTCCATGTGCAGATAAGATTGTACAGTATATGTGGGGTGCTATAAAGCTGCTATAGTAAGGCAAAATTCCATGATAACACAAGTCCACATTTTAGCTTAAAGTAAAACTTTGATAATGTTTTCCCCTTCACCCACTATACAAATGTAATTGGGCCATGCCACCTACTCTGGCTAGTAGGGTATAAAATAACCCAGCATTCTCAAACCCACTGTGAGCAAAATAACAATAATAATGATAATTGTAAAAATGATTTTATTTAAATAGCACCTTTTCCATGCTCAAAGCGCTTCACAAGTAATTCAGAAAGAACAACAGGGCATATACAAAACTGGATACAAATAATATCAGTATAAATACTAAATAAAGATAAATTCAGGATATACTGAAAAAAAAAGAATATATATATATATATATATATATATATATATACAGTATATATATATATTGTCACACACGGGTGCTTGGGAGGCAGTCAAAGGGTTCAAATCAGGGTACTGATATGCTAAACAGTGGGTTGCCGCTGAATATTACTGCCTCTCCATTTCTCTCCACAGACCATCAGAAGACAACACCACTTAAATAACTCACTTCCATCTGATCCTGACTTCAGTTCCAGCCCCTACAGATGACCTCACTTCCTGCCCTCCAACACATCCTTCCTGCTCACCAATTATAAATTAATTTAGCTTTTCTCCCCAACTTTTTCT
>JANRMT010062806.1:106755073-106910647 GCA_026402145.1 Polypterus bichir lapradei | reverse complement strand
GATACTACCACCACCATGTTTCACAGATGGGATAAGGTTCTTATGCTGGAATGCAGTGTTTTCCTTTCTCCAAACATAACGCTTTTCATTTAAATCAAAAAGTTCTATTTTGGTCTCATCCGTCCACAAAACTTTCTTCCAATAGCCTTCTGATTTGTCCACGTGATTGTTAGCAAACTGCAGACGAGCAGCAATGTTTTTTTGGAGTACAGTGGCTTTCTCCTTGCAACCCTGCCATGCACACCATTGTTGTTCAGTGTTCTCCTGATGGTGGACTCATGAACATGAACATTAGCCAATGTGAGAGAGGCCTTCAGTTGCTTAGAAGTTACCCTGGGGTCCTTTGTGACCTCACCGACTATTACACGCCTTGCTCTTGGAGTGATCTTTGTTGGTCGACCACATCTGGGGAGGGTAACAATGGTCTTGAATTTCTTCCATTTGTACACAATCTTTCTGACTGTGGATTGCTGGAGTCCAAACTCTTTAGAGATGGTTTTGTAACCTTTTCCAGCCTGATGAGCATCAACAACTCTTTTTCTGAGGTACTTTAGAAATCTTTGTTCGTGCCATGATACACTTCCACAAACATGTGTTGTGAAGAGCAGACTTTGATAGATCCCTGTTCTTTAAATAACACAGGGTGCCCACTCACACCTGATTGTCATCCCATTGATTGAAAACACCGGACTCGAACTTCACCTTCAAAATAACTGCTAATCCTAGAGGTTCACATACTTTTGCCACTCACAAATATGTAATATTCGATCATTTTCCTTAAGAAACAAATGAATAATATTTTTGTCTCATTTGTTTAACTGGTTTCTCTTTATCTATTTTTAGGACTTGAGTGAAAATCTGATGATGTTTTAGGTTATATTTATGCAGAAATATAGAAAATTCTAAAGGGTTCACAAACTTTCAAGCACAACTGTATCTATCTATCTATCTACGACTTTGGCCGCACCAAAGGACCTCTATGTCTGGTCGCTATTCAAGTGGGTGAATGTAGAGGTGGTGCACTCCTACAAGTACTTGGGAGTCCACTTTAAAGAAGGTTGGAATGGTCTCATGACACTGAGGAACTACAGAAGTAAGGGCAGAGCAGGCTCTTTTTGTCTAAAGAGACTGTGTTCCTTTAATGTGGGAAGTGACCTCCTTCACATCTTCTATAACTCTGTGATGCCAGTGTGAATTTATGTGCTCTGGTCCCCTGGGCTGGTAACATCACTTCAGGAGAGGACCACTGAATCAACTAATTTAAAAGCAGACTCAGCAATGGGAAACACTCTGTACCCTGTAGAGGTAGCAGAGGAGAAGATCATGAAGACAAAACTAAGTGAAAATTTGAAACACTGCAGAGTATCCTCTCTCTGACACACTAACACTGAGGACTTTCAGCCAATAAATTATTTAGCAGAAGTGTGCCAAGAAATGCAACAGAGGCCCCTTGTTGCAACAGCAATATTTCTGCATAATGTCTTACTGACACAGGGATTGCCAAGTCAGAAGTTTTCCTTCTTTTTAGTCATTCTGGTGTTTGTTCAGACCATAGTGTGGGTGTATACATGTATGTATTTATCTCTTTATTTATTTAAAGATCTTCTGTCAAATGCCAGATTTCTTCCTGGGCACAAATAATATCTATCTATCTAGCTATCTATCTATCTATTATTGCAATGGTAGCACTGTTGCTTTTCAGTAAGGAGATTGTGGGTTAATTTCCCCGGTCTTCCCTGCACGGAGAGTGCTTTGAGCATTTAGAAAAGCACTATATAAATGTAAAGAATTATTATTATTATTATCGATTTATCTATCAATTATATAGTGCCTTTCAGATCTATCTATCTATCTATCTCAAACCTGAACTGGTGTCACCATATGTTCTTGAATGTGATGCTGCCAAGATATTCTTCTGCTGCTCAGACCTTATAATGAGGAAAGTGAGTTCAAACAATAAAATGGGTTGAACAAATTATGGAGGGACAAACAGAAGAATTTAGGGACCAAAAAAGGGCTCCTATTTATTTGCCAAATTTTTTAGGCAACAGAGAATTACAAAGGTTCCAGCATGCTACAAAGGAACGATCAAAACTCTTCACTTAATAAACAAACATATGCATGATAAATACTATATATAACCAGCTGTACTCTATAAAGGAGTACACATCATGGTACAACTTGAATGATCAAATGTATCATAACATAGAACTAGCACTTGCACTTGTTGACATGAAACACCAGTTATTTGTATTAACCAATAAAAATACCACCAGTAAAAAAGCAAAGCTGACTCTAAAGCTAGTTTTAAAAATATAAACACTTAACATATAAGTGAGATAAGCAGCCACTTAGAACCACTAAAAGACCAATGAAGCTGGTGGTTAATATTTGTGTTTCCTGAAATTATTAATAAAAACAATGAAACAAAAGTGCATGTCATAGTGCAACTTCCCCTTCCTTGTGGGAGTAATGGACTATTCCATCATCCCTGGACCATACGTAGTACAGGAATTCACAAGATCTCAAGAAGCAACCACATAAATTGAGCATTTAAACTTAAAAACTAAAAGCACACACTTGCAACAACTAATGCAGCGTGGTGCTTAAACAGAAGAAAAATGAAGAAATAACAAAATTTGTAGAGAAATGCCCAAAATGTACCTCTTTCTTCCATGCTCTTCCTGAGTCTACCCCACAATGTGGTAGCACAAGTGGTGCATTTGCAGCCCAGGGCAGCCAGCCCTGCTGCAGTCTAAGGCACACGTTACTTTTGATATCTTACCCTAGTGCTCTCTGAACTGTATGTCCATCTTCTCAACACAAATTTAGTGATTTTTGAAATATTGAGATAGATTATTTCAGCCAGGAGATGGAATAATGTGATCACTCAAACATTTGCCCCTGGAAATGTATTTTGTAGGCTGCTGAAAGCGTTCCCAAAGCAAATACGTGCACAGGATGAAAAAATGAAAACTACATGTGCAGACTATAAAATCCTAAACACTAATCCAGTTAAGTGTTTACATGGCCACATAATTGGGTTATTTGGAGAGAAACCTACTTCTGTTAATCAGTTTCTCAGAGGTCAATAACTCGATTTCTCTAATTGGAAGAAGGGGCGAATAACCCGATCTTTCTAATCGGAATAAAGGTTTACATGGAATTTTTAGAAATCATATTAATGTGAATAATCAGGTTATTGAAACGCATGTAAATGCACTAATTGTGTTCCACTGTTTTCATACATGCCTCCTTCCTATTGCGTTTCAGCTGCTTCCTGTTCTTCCTTTAAGCTACACATTGGCCAGTTCTCAGAAATTCCTTCCCTGAAAGGAGCAATTTCCACCTTATGTTGAGTAAATAATTACAGTCGAACAGTAAGACACACATTAAGGAGAAATGGCAACACTAATGTGGCACTGCTAGAAAACGAAGCCGGATTCAGAGTCTGTATCTGTACATACTGTCATTGAGCTTTAAGAAAACCATAAAATGTCATGACATTCTGCTAAAAGAGATGAACAGTAAGTCAGGTATTCCATGTGTTTGCTCATTTTGCTCAAGAAGGGATTTTACAAAACAGGACATTTTCCAAAATGAGCTCTTTCTCAGTTGCTGCTTGGTGAAAAAAAATTGACAGTTTTGCAAGGAACTTTCTTTCTGCTGCTGCTGTTTTTTATGAACTGACACTGTGAAAAACTCTCCCTCTGGCAAGAAATCTTATATATTTTTTTAGAACATTTGAACAATCTAGATGAGAACAGGCCATTCAATCCAACAATAGCTCACCAGTCCTATCCACTTAATTTTTCTAAAATAACATCGAGTCGAGTCTTAAAAGTCCATAAAGTCCTACCGTCTACCTCACTGATTATTCCAAGTGTGTATGGTTCTCTGTGTAAAGAAATACTTCTTAAAGTTTGTGGACAATTTACCCTTAATAAGTTTCCAATTGTGTCCCTGTGTTGTTGATGAACTCATTTTAAAGTAATTATTGCAATACACTGGACTAATTCCCTTCATAATTTTAAACATTTCAATCAGGTCTCCTCTTAATCCCTTTTTGCTTAAAATAAAATGGCTCGACTTTTTTTAATCTTTCCTCATAATTCATCCCCTGTAGTCCTGGAATCAGCCTAGCTGCTATGTCCTTTTTCTAGTCTGGAGGCCCAAACTGCACACAGTACTCCAGATGAGGCCTCACCAGTGTTTTATAAAGCATGAGCAGAACCTCCTGTGACTTGTCCTTACATTCTGTTAGCTTTCTTAATGGCTTCTGAACACTGTCTGGAAGTTGATAGTCCACTATGACTCCTAAATCCTTCTCATAAGGCGTAATTTTGATTTTTAGACCTCCCATTATGTATTCAAACCTAACATTTTTATTTTCTACATGTAATACTTTTACATTTACTTACATAAAATTTTATCTGCCTTTATGCTGTCCAAATCCCGCTGTAATGACTAAACAGATTCCAGATTATCTGTCAATCCACTTATCTTGGTATCATCTGCAAACTTAACCAGCTTGTTCTTTACATTGCTATCCAAATAATTTATATACAGTGGAACCTCGGTTCACGAACGTCTCTGAACACGTACAAATCGGGTTACGACCAAAAATCTTGCCAAACTTTTGCATCTGTTCATGACCACACACTCGGTTGACGAACAAACCAACCAGTTTTCCTTCCAGTTCGCACACACCAATGATTTCTGCACATGTTCAGTCTCTCCCTGTACTGTACATTGTTCTCGGTGCATCACGCATCACGCAGAGGGACTCTCCCTCAAAACTGTAACCTCCTCTCAACCCAGCTTCCTTCTGTGGTATAGCGGGTCCACAGCTCCCGTCAAAAAAGGCCAGTTTTAATAAATAATCACCGCACTCGCGGCCTAGCACGGGTGCGTGGAGGTGTGTGGCCGAAGCAGTTCCTGAGGAGTTCATGACGTGGGTGTTTCTCACCTAAGTGCACAGGTCAAAAGTGGTCCGCATCCATAATTGTTCCCAGGAGCTGCTGATTGCCACAACTACCACGCCTCTTCATAAATAGAAGCGAAAGTCGGCTAAAGGGAAAAAGAAGAGAACAGGAAAGAACGGGAGGTTGCAGGAGAAGGCAGGAAGCAGGAGGAGAAAGCCGGTGCAGGAGAGAGAGAGAGAGAGCGAGAGCGAAAGAGAGAGAGAGAGAGAGCGAGAGCGAAAGAGAGAGAGAGAGAGAGAGAGCGAGCGAGTAGTTGAGCTGGGAGCCTGGGTGTTTGTCTCAGTGTTATTCAATGTTTTTACATTTAATTTTTTTTTATTACACTGTGCATTCTATGGTATAATTAACTATTTTGTGCTTAAAAATCTTTAAAGAAAATATATTTACATACAGTTCGTACGGTCTGGAATGGATTAATTGTGTTTACATACAATCCTATGGGGGAAATTACTTCGGGTCACAACCAAATCGGGTTACGACCAGAGTTTTGGAACAAATTATGGTTGTGACCCAAGGTTCCACTGTATATTAAAAATAGCAGTGGCCCTAGCACTGACCCCTGCTGGACACCACTCTTAACATCGTCCAATTCTGATGAGGTTCCTTGCACCATCACCCTCTGCTTCCTGTGTCTGAGCCAATTCTGCACCCATCTACACACCACACCCTGAACTCCCACTTCTTTTAGTTTGATGCCCAACCTCTCATGTGGCACCTTATAAAATGCTTTCTGAAAGTCAAGATAAAAAATATCATATGCTCCACTTTGATCATATCCTTTTGTTGCTTCCTCATAGAATTCCAGCATGTTAGTAAAACAGGACCTCCCTCTTCTGAACCCATGCTGACTGTTCAGTAAAACTCCTGTTCTTGCCATTTGTTGCTAAATCTTTTTCTTAATTATTTCTTACATTATCAATGGACTTACTGGCCTATAGTTGCTTGGACACCCTTTCTATATAATGGGATACTATTTGCCACTTTCCAGTCCTTTGGAATTACCCCAGTGCACAGTGACTTCCTACAAATATGTGTCAAGTGTTTATATACAGTGTATACTTGCTAGCCTCCTTAAGAGCTTGAGGGTAAATATTACCTGGTCCTTTGTAACCAAGGAACTGGGCCATCAGGGAATGTTTCTCAGGGTCTTGAAGCTGCTAATGAACATGCATGAACATTTAACCCAACCAGGTTGTATTACTGTAAGTATCGCTTCATATTTTCTGTTAATGGTTTTGATGCAAATAAATATAATTTTTTGTCAAGCTTAAAGTGAGTGTCTCTTTCTAACTTTTACTAGCAAATGCCAGGAGGTCTGATTATTTACAGTATTCCTTGTCATTCCTTGGCCCCATAACAGCACAAAGGGATGACTTGTGAAGTCCTCTATTGGTGGTAAACTGAATTGAATTAAAAGTTTGAAAGCAATGACAACCCCAATCAGTGTGCACCAGCCATAGAGGTCTTGTGATTAAAATTTGAAGAATACAGTACAGGTAGTGAGACGGGTAGGAGGTTACAAATAATGGTGGCATAGCTGGTTTTGACAATTCTTGCTATTCCCCACCATAGTGAAGAACATTTGATATTAGGTACATGCCATAAGTGATCTGATAACATTAAAACAGGGGCTAACTGTCATATTCATGTCAGAGCATTACTGTAAAAGGCCCTATGCACATCATATACCGTAGTAATTAATTTTTCCTTCAGTGTTTTACTTGGCATTCCTCTACAACAGCCACAAGAAAATTGACATTGCCATTCAAACAAAAATTGTGCTGCCAATGCATTCTTGAAATGATTGACCAACATTTTTAACTAAGGATTAAAAGTCAAACTTGTTTAGGAAATTACATGTAGAGTTAAAGAGAAAAAATTTCAAAAATGTTTTATTTTGGGCGGCACAGTGGCGCAGTGGATAGCGCTGCTGCCTTGCAGTTAAAAGACCCAAGTTCGCTTCCCGTGTCCTCCCTGTATGAAGTTTGCATGTTCTCCCTGTGTCTGCGTGGGTTTCCTCCCACAGTCCAAAGACATGCAGGTTAGGTGCATTGGTGATTCTAAATTGTCCCTAGTGTGTACTTGGCATGTGTGTGTGTGTGTCCTGCAATTGGCTGGCACCCTGCCCAGAGTTTGTTTCCTGCCTTGCACCCTATGTTGGCTGGGATTGGCTCCAGCAGACCCCCATGACCCTGTAGTTGGGACATAGAGGGTTGGATACTGGTTGGTTGTTTTATTTTATACTAGCCACGTTATAATATATTTAAAAAATATTTGATATCTCTTGTCCTTTGTGTACCTTTGGTGTCTTTTCAGTGTATTGTCGTGTTTCTAAGCTTCTCTTGCCCAGTGCTTCTGTCAATCGCACTCCTGTAAAGCTTGCATCTCAGACTTTGTCATTTTGAGGCCTCTTGCTTGCCTCCTGTCTGGTTGTATCCTTTTTCATCTTTGAACGCGACTCTCAGTGTGCCTCCTACACATTTACTCTTTCTTATGTGTTACACATTCGCACTTCTTCTTTCGATTGTCTCACCAAAGCTAAACTGACCAATCAGATTTCTCTGAGGGACTAGACACACACACACACACATATTCCTGAGCATTTTATTTTATAGTAGGTTCTATACCTATTCTATAGGTAGTTTCTATTCGTTCGTGAGGTTGCCATGTTAAGCAGCTCAGGGAATGATATGTGGAGATTTTGTCAGTAAATGCCTTAGTCCCTAGTCCACACTGCCTGCATTATGAGAATCTACCTCCTTAAATAAGAGCGTGGATCCTGGACCCTGAAATTACAAAGCAGCTAAGATACATTTCTTTGGAAGTGTCAAATTTTGAAAAATCAATCCATCATTCCAACTTTTCCACCATTTGGCAACAGGGTCAGAAATTTAACCACGTAATAATAGTAATTATGACACCACACTGTGCAGTACATGTAAGATTTTCTTCCTGTTTTCTCCAAGAAGTAAATCAATAGTTTATCTTTTTCCACCTCAGACTCTACTTCATAAAATGAAGTTACCTGTCATTCTCTAGACACTTCACTTACATTTTCACAGTTATCGATGGTAGTGTGTAACAGAGGCATCTCTTATTGCTGTTGGAGATCAAATGCTTTTTTGTAATTTTATTGTAGAACATCCAGTCAAATCATGACAGTTTTTTTTTTTTTTTCCTAAAGTCAATCCGCATTATTTACTCGTCTCAGAAAAAGCCTTGTCGAGAAAGAAGGATGATACAGAGAACCCACGTTAACCATGGTTGGCCAGCTAGTGTAAATGCTGGCTTAGGTATTAGTGCATTGGTTCATCTCTTAAGTCACCTTTCAAGCTTAAATGTGGCATATATAATCTCGCGTGACACTATAGTGCAATGGTTAGCACTGCTGCCTCACAAATACACCATACAAGAATCTCATTTTGTATGGAGTGCACATGTTCTTGGCAGTTTTCTTTCCAGATCCAAGATGTTAATTGATGATCTGATGTTAACCTTATATAGGTCTTTGAATAAGTATGCCCTGGGTTGGACTAATGCCCTATCTGGGCTTGGTTATACCTTTCTGCCCAGTACTGCAATGATAGGCCTGTCCATCAGCGACTGTGAATTATGCTGCTTGGATGTGCTATGAGAGTTTATGGATTTTGTATTTGTAACGTTTTACCTACCGACTTTATTGCATTCACGTACATTTCCAGTCAGATTTTTTAATCATTTGCTGCATAGTTCTCACAAAAAGCAATTCAAGTTTTTTTGTGAAAATAAAGAATATTGTAAATGCATTAAAAGTGCATTGTTTCATTTCAAATATAATTCAATCACAAAAATGCTATGTTTGTCTGAGCTTTCTCTGTCTTGTTTATTTTATATTATTGACTATTATTACTATGGATTATTATTATTATTATTATTATTGCTATTGATAATATATATGTATATATATAAAATATACTGATTACTATTATTATTATTGATTATTGTTATATTACTGACTGTGGTGAAAAGTCCGTGTTAAGTCCTGGGTAGGAAAATTCAGGTAGGATTGTTTTCTCCCGATTGTCAGAAAGGAAGCTTCTGGAAGGGCACTTGTGTGAGGTTTCAACCTGTTGTCACACACGTGCGATTAGGAGGCAGCTAAAGGGCTTAAGTAATGGTAATACTAGGCCAGACCAGGGGCTGGTAGAGTGTGCTGACTATCTCTCAGTCTCTTGCAGACCATTCTCGGGAAATCCCATCGGGTTCCGGCACAAATGATGATGTCACTTCTGGCTCTGGAGCTACTGATGATGTCATTTCCGGTCCCGAGGACATCACTTCCGGTTCCAGCCTGGGTGACCTCATTTCCTCTCCCAATCTTTAAAACCGTCATCTTACCTCCACTTGATCAGTTCTGTTTTGGACTTTGTTTGATAAACATTGCAAACCTTTTTCAAACCTTTTGCAGCCAGTTACATATTATACAGGTGGCTGCCCTAAACCTTTGTGACTGTCTGGAGTCGATTTTGTTATACTGTGAAATGTGTATTTCCTGCCTGTTCGAAAATAAGAGATTATAAAATTAGATAAGACTGTTAGGTCAGCTACAAATACATGAAGTAGTTCATCTGCTCTGCAGCAAGGGCACTTACTGCCAGTTTCCTATTCCACCCAACAACCAACCAACCACAGACAGAAAAATACTGCAAAAATAACAATAACAAAATTTGGCTTACTTTCCCCTAAGACGGTAATTTAAAACACCCTTATACTAAAAGTTCCTGATGTTTAAAGCCTCCAAAAAATCAAATAGGACAGCACAAAAAAAAATTAAAGCAAAAAAAAAAAAGAGCAAACTCCCAGTTCGTAACGTGCTTTACCAACCATTCAAGATGTTCATGCCAGTAACCTGAAACAGATTGGCATCAGCCAGTGATTACATTGGCACTGCGTCAGCTCAACCATAAGTGAGCTACCTAAAAGAGCAATGAAATGGCCTGCTCTCGTCTTGATTGTTGTAATGTTCTAATGTTCTAATATCCATGATTCTTCTACCATTGTTGTTTTCTTCTCTTCTCATGACAAGGCTTGTACCACTTTAACCTTCTTTGCTGTATTTTCTTTTGAGATTACTGCAACTGTAACTGTACCTCTGATTCTCTTCTTCCTGATCTTATCAAGCTTTGTTTACATCACACGTTCATCTCAACATTCTCATTTCTGTAGCGTCCATTTTCCATTCATGCATCTTTTTAACTGTCCACCCAGCTTTCTAGTCTATACAACAGTGCTGGTCAGACCATTGCTTTATGCACTTTTTTATGCACTATTACTTCGTTCACTAAACATTCCAAATTAGGGTTCCAACCTGATTGCATTCTTAGGTTTATGTCTAGATCAGGGGTCGCCAACCATTTTTCCCCTGAGAGCTACTTTTACAAAATGAAAATGGCCGAGAGCTACTCATGTTTTCTAACGTTTATTCTCATAGCTTATTTCAGCCCAAACAAACTGAATAAGCTTGCTTTGCCTGAACATTTACAAACTGTTGGTGTCCACAACTCACATTTTGCATTAAAACATCACAAAAAATATTTAGTTCACCTGCAAGTGCATTTTGTATGTCTGTATGCATTTTCTAGTGTATCTCACACTAATGAATTAAAACATGAATGCTTTCAAAACTAAACAATGCAATTCCAAATACACAGTGTAAAAGACTCAGTACAAGACAGCAAAAAGGTTTGGGGTTTTCCGGCCCCGTATATTGCTTGCAATCCAGGACAACAGTAAACAGGTCACAGTAAACAAAACAGTTTCAGATGCGACGCCATACTAGGCATCAGCGGCCATTTTTATAGGGGAGGAGCCGGAAGTGCAGGAATGCTGGGAAGGAGGCGTGAAGGATGATGGGAGTGATGACGTCATAAAAGATGGCGGAGGAAGGGCGGAAGTGGACGTACTGCGGTCAGTCTTATGGCGGAGCGTCTTTCGTTCTGGAAAACAAAGAAACAAGGTTAATACCCCGCCACGCCCCGCCGGCGAACATCTTTTGAGGTGCTTTAAGGTCCCTCCGCGGCTTCCTATTCGCGCATGCGTGACAACAGATATGATATATTCATTTGTCATTGTGTCACATGTCACTGTGTCACTTTATTCACAGGTCCAGTTGCATGTGTGATGTGTTTTTTAGTTAGTCAGATGACTGGCCCTGAGGTGTATGGTGGAGTGCAGCCACTTAGGTTCACTCTGATGGAGTCATTTAGATGTTCGTCTGTCAGTCTTGTTCTGAACTTTGATTTCATGACATTCATGTCAGACTCACAGAGGTATGGAGACCCAAACAAAGCAGACATTTTCAGAGCTGCTTGGTGAAGATTATTATAGCTATCTGGCTCTACTAAGCTCCAGAAATGCTGAGAATGCTGTTGAGATTTTAATTGCACATTATTTTGAAGGTTTACTAATATATAATGTATAAAATGTCTGTCTGTATGTCTGTCCACTTTTCATGAAAGAACTCTTTAGATCGGGTTTTTTTTTTCAATAATTTGCAAGAACATTTCACTATGTATCATCAAATCCCAGAAACACGCAGCGGGCCAAGTGGAGCGGCCTTCCTCACTCACTCGCCAGCTTCGGGGCGTGCTCCTTAACTCCACTTAGCTAGCAAACAAGAGAACAATTGAATTCAACTTTGTTTGATATTTAAAATAAAATGTTACTTACTTGATGAGTCTGAGTCGAGATATTCTCTTAAGTGTATGCCGCATTGAAAAGTTAGATTGCAATTCAGATTGTGGATCGTGATTTTGTGTTAAAAGGATCAAGATATGATTTTTTGGATAGATCGCCCACCCCTAATTTGACTAATCAAGTTTTTAAATTTATGTAGGATTCATTAACCCTTTGGCGAGCTACTTGGAAAGGGGATGCAAGCTATCAGTAGCTCGTGAGCGACGTGTTGGAGACCCCTGGTGTAGATCTATCTTTCCATCCTCTGTTATGGTTGAGCCGAGAGATCTGAACTTCTCCAAGCTTTAAGCCTTCCTCCCTAAAGCACTATTAAGCACTGTGAAGCAATGAATTATGAAAAGAAAGACAACAGCCTATTTGCACAGGGTGTGCTCTACTTTGTTATCTTGTTAAACAATCTTTAAATCAAGAGACATTTAATAATGTTTGTAAGGTTAATGACTTATACTTTGAGTCCTTTATTTATATTATTTGCTTTACCGTGTACAAAATATATAATAATGTGTTCATTTCATTCTAACAGAGGAAAAAATAAAAACATAAAATGTGTATGCTTGTGAAGTGTACATTCTGCTTGTCAGGTTTCAACAACCTCCGGTGTAGCAGTTGGAGGTGAACAGAAAGTCTGCATTTAGCGAGGACAACTGCTTTGATTAGGGTATGACCTTGCAATACCTCCCGCTCAGTGAACAAGCTTGTGCTCATTCTCTGATTTCTATAATTGTTTCTCCTATTCAAGTCATTCAGTCTTGTCATTGCCCCTGGCAGTCTTAAGCTGTCCCCTAGAATGTAGCACGATAACAGTCAATGCTAGGGTGCCTTGGAGAAATTCCTCCTAATGAAAGACTCTGAGTACCAGACAATTTAATTTCTAACATTGCAGCTGTTTGTTCGTCTAGCCAAGACATTGCGTCTTGCATGTTAGACTGGATCACTTGTATTTTGAAACTGAAATCTACTGCTGTGGATGTGGTCCATGACTTCTGACAGCACAGCAAAGCTGTAAACGCACAAAGTATAAAAGAAGGATGCTGTCTGCTCTGCCTCCTTTTTATCTTGGCACTGTCTGTGAACACTGGCATTTAAGAAATAGGCCTAAAGTACATGATCTTACCCTGAAGTGGTGCAGGTGCTGCAGTCAGTACTAGCACATTGTTTTATCTGCCATTAATAGTCAGCCTTTACGGACCCATATTCAGCCAAGTGTACTGAACTACTGTTTTACAGTGTTAAAGAATGCAGTTTTGGGACTGTCTGATCACCATTTGATCGATTCCCTCCCAACCTCTAGAAATAAGTTAAACTTGTCTAAGCCTGTGATTAACACTGCGAGAAGATGGACCAATGTGGCAAAGTCGAAGCTAAAGGCCTGCTTTCATTGTACCGATTGAGGTGTACACGGCTTCAAAAGAAAGGCCAGTTTTTAAATAGCCGTGTCAGTTTCCATGGGCGTGATCGTTCAGCCATGGAGCGCTGATGAGGTAATTGGGGCGAGCCGCACCTGCATGTGGGGGTGTGATCGTTCTCAATTGCTTAATCGGCTTCCTGCGGTGCGTGATTGAGGCGCTGTGCCCACAGAGCCATATAAGAACAGGCCAGCATAGAAAAAAGGGACTGAAAAGAAAAAAGAGAGAAAAAAAGAGATGTGAGAGAAAGAAAGGTTTGGAGAGCAAGAGTGCAGAATTGGGGGCAGTGAAAGTGAGCGGACAAGCCAGCGTGGAGGATCGGCGCTTGAGGGACGGGTTACACCTACTGATGACATGGAAGAGTGGGCTTGAATGATGATGTGGAAAAGTGGGATCTGAGGGACGACTGCGTGTGCAAGAAGGAAGACGGAAGGACAACCAACCCCGAGCAGTGTGGCAGATATCGGCGGAAGCAGCCAAAACGGCTGCAGTTTCTCCAGCTGAGCATGCCTTGGGTAAGCTGGATAGACTGGGGAGGAGCTGTGCTTGGTTGGTGTGACCCCAAAGTCTTCATCAGGATTTTAATCTCATTTTAGACATTTGTTTTTTATCTTTTTATGGATTATTTATTTATGGACATTTTGGAGCACTGCACTTTATTTGAACACTTTTTAGTTTTGACTGTTTTTGTAATAAAAGCACTTGCACCTTTTGCACCATCTCCTTGCTCAGTTTGATTTGTCCCAATTTGACCTGCTCATCTGGTTACATTACTGGCAGTGTTGGGTTCGAGATGCTCCCTAAAGAGAAGTGGGAGCATGGAGCAGGACTCGGACCATCACAGGGTGGTTTTGAAGGAGCAACACCTTACCTGGATGAGCTAACAGAGACTGAGTGTGTTTACATGCACATATAGAACCGGAATAAGGTAGGTAATCCAGTTAAGGCAGACACCTGGAACTTTATTTATTTATGCACATTTCGGGCCTCATTTCTTATGTAAATGTCAGGATTTATAAAAGAACAAAAAACAGAGAACACGCGTATATTTACAGCAGCACTGACCCATGCATATGTAACATTTCAGAGAAAGTGGTAAATGACATTTGATAAAATAGGGAAATACAGGCAAACCAGCTAAATGATAACTCACATGCATAGTAATTAATATCACTGAGCTGTTACTATAATGTGCCTTGACATTATAAATATCTGGGAGTGCAGCTGGATGACAAATTGGACTGGACTGCCAATACTGATGCTCTATGTAAGAAAGGTCAGAGCAGACTATATTTTCTGAGAAGGTTGGCATCCTTCAACATCTGCAGTAAGATGCTGCAGATGTTCTACCAGACGGTTGTGGCGAGTGCCCTCTTCTACGCAGTGGTGTGCTGGGGAGGCAGCATAAAGATGAAAGACGCCTCACGCCTGGACAAACTTGTTAAGAAGGCAGGCTCTATTGTAGGAGTAAAGTTGGACAGTTTAACATCTGTGGCAGAGCGACGGGCACTAAGCAAACTCCTGTCAATCATGAATAATCCACTGCATCCACTGAACAGTGTCATCTCCAGGCAGAGTAGTAGCTTCAGTGACAGACTTTTGTCACTGTCCTGCTCCACTGACAGACTGAGGAGATCGTTCCTCCCCCTCACTATGCGACTGTTCAATTCCACCCGGGGGAGTAAATGCTAACTTTTTTTTTTTTTTATTACTATTTAATTTAATATTGTTTCTTTGTATCAGTATACTGCTGCTGGATTATGTGAATTTCCCCTTGGGATTAATAAAGTATCTATCTATCTATCTACTAACATATTACAGTTCAAATTTGGTGAATATAACACACAGTCAGTACTTACGTTCCCTTTGAAGGGGACCAATGCAGTGTATTTGCACTCAAGAATTTTTTTTTATTATTTTGTTGACCATCTGTTGTCATTTCCCAAGGAACTAGATAACAGGTCAGGAAGCTTCGCTCCGTCATTCCCACTGTGCTGGAAGCCTTCAACTGACCAATTAAAGGCTACATCCAGTTTTCTTATGAAGTGGGTCCATATACATATAACAAAACATGTTATTACCAATATTACATATAGGCAATTTGCACCAGTGTCCTGTTTTCCTGATATAATCAGAACTTTAATGCACTCATATTGCTATAAGGGCACCTAGAGAGAATGAAGCTGCTTTTGTTAACCATAAGTAGTTGATTTCTGTTAACATACAAGTCATCTGTGATGCCAAGATGAGACTGACAATCATCAGGACTGCTCTGGCATAATGCCTCATAATGCTCTCCAATCACAGATGCCATTCGAAAATCAAAATCAGAGTGCAGATGTGTTTTTTTATACAAACCTTCATGAAACTGACCAGAAACAAAGTTAAAATACACAAAAACGAGTAAGTAAAATAAGTAAAACAAATTCAGCCCCTTTTTAGATCCCCGACTTGAGTCAGTGATTAATTTCAGAAGCAAAATATAGTCAAGGGGAGGAAGGTTTGACGAATGAGGGAGGTGTGAAGCAACCATCACATTGTTTTTGGGTAAAGCTCTTTGACTGATATTGCTATGAGTGCATTGTCATGGTGCAGAGGTGCGTTCGCGGAAAAACTCTTTATTAACAAATCCGCAGATGTCGAAAAACGTAGTCATCATTGTTTTGATGTTCGATGACCTGATATGCTTTTGTCAGCTTGTAGAAAAAATTAGCAAAGTCACCTGCACAATTGTACAATAAATGTCAGAAATACGGATCTTGATCAAAACAGCACAATGCCACTTGGCATGCTGATTAACAAGACTGTAGGCATGCAACACCTAGTGGTACAGTTGATAACTACATCATTTCCAGGAATTGTGGGACCCTTCCTCATCCATATAGCTAATTCTTAATTCAATGTTGATTTGTGCATGTCCTGTACTACTGTGCACTTTGTATGCATATGCTTACATTCTTTGTCTTGTATTTACTTTCATTTCATTTCATTCAGTCATTTTCTAACCCGCTTTGTCTTGAACAGGGACACGAGGGTCTGCTGTAGCCTATCCCACCTACCACAGGACACAAGGCAAGAGCAAACCCATTACAGGCCACCATGTCATCACAGGGTAAACACACATGCACACCCCCACACACCAAACACACACTAGGGCCAATGTTGCATTGCCAATTCACCTAAAATGCATGTCTATAAACAGTATGAAGAAAACCACACAGGCACAGTGAGAACATGCAAACTCCACACATGGAGGACCTGGGATGCAAACCCTGGTCTTCTTACTGCAAGGCAGCAGCACTACCACTGCACCACCAGCCTATCTCAGGTGTGTACTTATCCATTATTTGTATGACTGCCATGTAACTACTGTATACTTTGAGAGTCATCAAAAGAAAGGAGACAAATTCTTTGTATGTGAGCATACTTGGCCAATAAATCTGATTCTGATTCTAATTCTGATTTGAATCCTGGCGAGATATTTCCTGTGTAATGTGTACATGTTTTCCTATGTCTGCTGTGGAAGACACCCAGAACACAGACAGAGATTGACTCAGAATGACGCAAAACACATACGTTTTTATTTAGTTTTTCCTGCACACAGCACAGTGCAGCAAACAACCCAAACTCACAGTCCTTTTCTTCCTCTTTACTTTCTTTTTTCTTTGCCATTTCCACTCCTCTCCTGCAGGCTCTGTCCTCTTTCACCCGACTCCGGCTCATCTGATGGAGTGAGGCGGCTCCTTTTGTATTGCACCAGATGTGCTCCAGGTGCTTCCTGATGATCTTCTGACACCACTTCCTGGTGTGGCGAAAGTGCCGCATGAGCAGCCGTAAGCACTCCGGGTGTACCTGGTTCCTGTTCCGGCAGCACTTCCTGGTCTGGCGGAAGTGCTGCATCTCCATGGCTCCGGAACCACCCAGGTGCCCCCTGGCAGTGGGCATGGTAACCCACAGGGTTGAGCTTCCAAGTTCTGTGGCCCCCATGCGTCCCGAGGTACTGCCCCTCTCTGGGTGCTTCCCTTCTCCAGTTGTCCTGGTGGGGCAAGGTCCCCGGTCATCTATCACACTGCATAGCATCTTCATTAGGTACTCCAGTCATACTCCTGCATCTAAAAGACATGTGTTACTGGAGGTTTAACTGGCAAATCTCAAATAGCCCCATGTGCAGAATGTGCCCTGGGGTAGACTGTTGCCCCATTCAAGGTTACAGCTTACCTTTAATACCAAATGCTACTGATCTCCTCAACCATAAATTTAGATTTATGTCATTTACATGCATCTGTCTCCATTGCATCTTTAGGACTGCAATATTCAAGACTGTCATCATAACTGACAAAGTGACCGTCCCCTTACCAATACAGACACACCACATATTAACATTTTCTACAGGTGGCAGGACATTTTCAGTAGAGGTGTTTATTTAAATTCTGTACTAAATCATATGCAAGGCACCATGCTAATTAATGCATGAAAACACTTCCACATAGAAAATAAACAAATTTTATCTTGTGTCAATGGCATGAATTTTTCTGGAAGTGAAATCCCATTTATTTCACTCATTTGTTGTGAAGCAAAACACTGAGTTTCACTGCAAATTACAGCAAAACTTGTTAAAGACAAATTGACTTGGTCCTTACACACACAAAAAACTATCAGGCCTGCAGGCCAGCATCTCCACTTACTCAGCATGCTAAACCTGGCTTGTTATTCTTACATATTCTTACAGGTGTATTTTTGAAAGCATTCTGTCCGGCAGCATTATTGTATGGTTTGGCAACTGCTTTACTTAGGACCACAAGGCTCATGAAAAGGCATTGAAGACTGTGGAATGTAGGACATTTGCTATACACGCTGCCAAAGGAAAGCCCTCAGGATTGTTAATGACTCCACCGTCTGGTAGGCACTTCTGGATCATTGGGACACATTCCAGTAGACTTAAAGACAGTTTTTACCCTCACGTTATCATGCTCCTCAGTAACACCAAATACAGTGGTGTGAAAAACTATTTGCCCCCTTCCTGATTTCTTATTCTTTTGCATGTTTGTCACACAAAATGTTTCTGATCATCAAACACATGTAACCATTAGTCAAATATAACACAAGTAAACACAAAATGCAGTTTTTAAATGATGGTTTTTATTATTTAGGGAGAAAAAAAATCCAAACCTACATGGCCCTGTGTGAAAATACCAATACTGATGCTCTATGTAAGAAAGGTCAGAGCAGACTATACTTTCTGAGAAGGTTGGCATCGTTCAACATCTGCAGTAAGATGCTGCAGATGTTCTACCAGACGGTTGTGGCGAGTGCCCTCTTCTACGCGGTGGTGTGCTGGGGTGGCAGCATAAAGATGAAAGACGCCTCACGCCTGGACAAACTGGTGAGGAAGGCAGGCTCTATTGTAGGAGTAAAGTTGGACAGTTTAACATCTGTGGCAGAGCAACGGGCACTAAGCAAACTCCTGTCAATCATGAATAATCCACTGCATCCACTGAACAGTGTCATCTCCAGGCAGAGGAGTAGCTTCAGTGACAGACTTTTGTCACTATCCTGCTCCACTGACAGACTGAGGAGATCGTTCCTCCCCCACACTATGCGACTCTTCAATTCCACCCGGGGGAGTAAATGCTAACTTTTTTCATTTTTATTACTATTTAATTTAATATTGTTTCTTTGTATCAGTATACTGCTGCTGGATTATGTGAATTTCCCCTTGGGATTAATAAAGTATCTATCTATCTATCTATCTATCTATTCTTATACAGTATTTTACAAGTGGTCATAAGATCTATGTTTAATGTACATTTTGGATTACATATTTAGTCACTCTGATAGTATTTATATATGCCCACTTTAAAAAAAAGGATAAGTGTCTGTGTATCTGTGCATCTGTCTGGTTACTATGTCTCTCTCAATCCAACAGATAGTGTATCACAAACATTAACATTGCTTTTACAAATCCCATACCAAATTGCATACAACCGAGACATGTGCATTGCATTTGTTATTCCAGCATTAGGCATTATCACAAACATTTGTAGTAATGCATTTTATTTTACAAATGTTTTCATTGTGCCATCTGTTGGAATGTCAAATACAATGCATTACAAAATACATTCCAATAGATGGTGCACTGTAAACATTAACACTGAGGTATACATTGATTACCTAGATTTCAACCCATCATTAAATGGGTAGCACAGCTAGTATTCTTATATAAAGTCTTGACTTGGTTAACAACGTTGAGCTTTACGGAGCTTCCATAGAGATATAATAAATGAAATCAAACAGCATTGAAACATCATAAGTTCTTATATTACAGTATTCATATTTTTATTAATGCATTATTGCTATATTTCAGTAATTATTAATTTATGTGACGTATATATTATTAAGTTAGGTTACTGGAGGTTAGGTTAGCTTTGGGTAAGTTACGTCAGGTCAGAAGTATACCTGACGCATTATTTGTGAAAATGACACAATGGCTGCTGGCACACAGCAAAGCATGAAATGCATCGAATGCAGTGATGCAGACATGGCTCCTTTAGCATGGAAAAAATCACATCAGACACAGAGCTTCACCCCCCGCTCTGCCACCTTACATATATATACATTTGTGCACATTAACAAGGAAATCAACTGATAACGCACTGGTTCTAACCATTAAGCAAGACATGACTGTATTGCTATTGTGTTCATTTATTTAATGTTTATTAAACTGAAAACATTATTCATATTCTTGCAAATACTTCTTGTCTTTAAAGGCGGCTTGGGTTGTGCATCATTAGTATTAACCAAACGTCACCCGTTAACTTATTTGCTTTGTGGTCATTGAAATGTTTCATCCTGCCTCCAACAAATCACCTTCAAGAACTGACTGTTCACATGCTCGTGACGGTGAGGGCTGGCTCCAAGCTCCTGTTGCCTTCTGAAGCCTCTCAAACCCACCACCATCAATATCGCAACCAAGATGAGCCAGGCAAATGAGGACACATACATCAGGGCAAGGGGTAAGCACTAAAATGATAACTGCTTTTATTACAGATAATCAAAGCAAACTATCTCCAAAAAGTGCAGTGCTCCATCAATAATAAATAAATAGTTCAATAAAACCTGAAGAATTTATGGAGGTTAAAATCAATTCAGTAAACTGGACGAGCTGAGAGCATCTGCATGATACGGATAAGATTGAGCAATACCTGGAAAGGAAAGGAGTTATTCTGAACAGTCAGCATGGGTTCAGAAGAGGGAGTTCGTGTTTTACTAACATACTGGAATTCTATGAGGAAGGCAACAAAACGATACGATCAAAGTGGAGATTATGATATTATTTATCTTGACTTTCAGAAAGCATTTGATAAGGTACCACATGAAAGGTTGGGCATCAAATTAAAAGTAGTGGGAATTCAGGGTGATGTTTTTAGATGGGTGCAGAATTGGCTCTGGCACAGGAAGCAGAGGGTAATGGTGCGAGGAACCTCATCAGAACTGGCCGATGTTAAGAGTGGTGTTCCACAGGGGTCAATGCTAGGGTCGCTGCTATTTCTAATATATATAAATGATTTAGATAGGAATATAAGTAACAAGCTGGTTAAGTTTGCAGATGACAACAAGATAGGTGGATTAGCAGATAATTTGGAATCCGTTATATCATTACAGAAGGACTTGGATAGCATACAGGCTTGGGCAGATTTGTGGCAGATGAAATATAATGTCAGTAAATGTAAAGTATTACACATAGGAAGTAAAAATGTTAAGTTGGAATACACAATGGGCAGTCGGAAAATCGAGAGTACACCTTATGAGAAGGATTTAGGAGTCGTAGTGGACTCTAAGCTATCAACTTCCAGACAGTGTTCAGAAGCCATTAAGAAGGCTAACAGAATGTTAGGTTATATAGCACGATGTGTGGAGTACAAGTCACAGGAGGTTCTGCTCAACCTTTATAATGCACTGGTGAGGTCTCATCTGGAGTCCTGTGTACAGTTTTCATCTCCAGGCTACAAAAAGGACATAACAGCACTAGAAAAAGTCCAGAGTAGAGCAACTAGGCTGATTCCAGGGCTACAGAGGTTGAATTGTGAGGAAGATTAAAAGAGCTGAGCTTTTGCAGTTTAAGCAAAAGAAGATTAAGAGCTGACATGATTGAAGTGTTTAAAATTATAAAGGGAATTAGTCGAGTGGATTGAGACTGTTATTTTAAAATGTGTTCATCAAGTACACGGGGACACAGTTGGAAACTTGTTAAGGGTAAATTTCACACAAACATTAGGAAGTTTTTCTTTACACAAAGAACGATAGACACTTGGAATAAGCGACCCAGTAGTGTGGTAGACAGTAAGACGTTAGGGACTTTCAAAACTCGACTTGATATTTTTTTGGAAGAAATAAGTGGATAGGACTGGCGAGCTTTGTTGGGCTGAATGGCCTGTTAACGTCTAGAGTGTTCTAGAGTTCTAATGTTCTAATACTTCCATGAGTATCAAGAAAGCTGTCTGATGTGCTTTACTGAGAGCTGGTTTAAAAATACCGACTCAGATACAGCTCTTGAAGTGGATGGATTTGATTGTGTATGGCAAGACAGAAACCCAGCTTCTGGTAAGCAGTTGGGCAGTGGCGTCTGCCTTTACATTAACAAAAGGTGGTGCAAGAATATCACTGTAAAAGAGCGCATCTGCACGGCAAATATTGAACTACTCACCGTCGGACTTCACCCATACTATCTACTACGAGAATTTAATTGATTATTTGTGACAGGAGTTTGCATACCATGGAATGCTGATGTGGGAGCTGCAGTTAGAACATTAGAACATTTTAGACGAGAACAGGCCATTCAGCCCAACAAAGCTCGCCAGTCCTATCCACTTGTTTCCTCCAAGAAAACATCAAGTCGAGTTTTGAAAGTCCCTAACGTCTTACTGTCTACCACACTACTTGGTAGCTTATTCCAAGTGTCTATCGTTCTTTGTGTAAAGAAAAACTTCCTAATGTTTGTGCGAAATTTACCCTTAACAAGTTTCCAACTGTGTCCCCGTGTTCTTGATGAACTCATTTTAAAATACAAGTCTCGATCCACTGTACTAATTCCCTTCATAATTTTAAACACTTCAATCATGTCACCTCTTAATCTTCTTTTGCTTAAACTGTAAAGGCTCAGCTCTTTTAATCTTTCCTCATAATTCAACCCCTGTAGTCCTGGAATCAGCCTAGTCGCTCTTCTCTGGACCTTTTCTAGTGCTGCTATGTCCTTTTTGTAGCCTGGAGACCAAAACTGCACACAGTACTCAAGATAAGGCCTAACCAGTGCATTATAAAGGTTGAGCATAACCTCCTTGGACTTGTACTCCACACATCGTGCTATATAACCTAACATTCTGTTAGCCTTCTTAATGGCTTCTGAACACTGTCGGGAAGTTGATAGCTTAGAGTCCACTATGACTCCTAAATCCTTCTCATAAGGTGTGCTCTCGATTTTCCGACCGCCCATTGTGTATTCAAACCCAATATCAATATAGTTGAAACAAAACTGTTCAGAAACTAGAAACCAAATCACCTGGCTCTTTCAAGCTTCTGTTGGGTGATTTTAATTTATGCAATCTGGAATCAGTATTACTACAATAACATCAGTATGTGAATAGCAATACTACATTGGTGACAAAGGCACAGTGAGCTAGAATTTTACACTTGTAGAAGGGATTGGGGTGTTAATGAAACTCCAATTCCTTAATAAACTTTTATTTTGAAAAGACTGCCAGAAATAATGTAAACACAGGAAGGACTTTTATGTTGATGGAAAATGAAACAGGAAGCTCATCATCCTAAGGAAGGTAGAAAAAAAAACTGGAAAAGAGAAAAGAGAGAGGAGATCCACCATCTTGGGGAAAACAGGCCTGGAAAGACGGCTACTGGGACTCGTATTAAGGATTACAAAGGATTAAAAAGTGGTTGTGGGGTTCTATGTGGAATGAAGAAGCTTCCTGATAATTAATTTAACGGATTATGCTTACTGGATGTTCCCTGACTCTAGAAAAAGAAAAAATCAACCAGTATTGCATGAAGTTAAGAAGGTCTACGTGAAATGGATGAGATCAATCCTATTTTGTAAAGAAAATAGGGACTATTCCCTTGTTTGGTAGAAAAAATTTTTCTTGAGTTTATTCTAACATTTTACTTCTTGTGACAAAGGTGTCAGCGCCTGACCCAGCACAGACAGACACGAGAGGCACACTAATAAAAACAAAACTGCTTTAATTTTTCTTTTCTTCTGCCTGTGGGCAACTCCTTCCCCGTTCCCACAAGCACGACATAGTCTAAGCACTAAGCACACACACAATCCCAATACTTTCTTCTTCTTTTTCCTCTTTCTTTCTTTCTTTCTCCACCACTCCTCTCTGGCAATCTTTGTCTCCCTCCTCCCGACTCTGGCTCCCAGAGTGGTGGCTGCTGGTTCCTTTTATAGCCCACCCGGAAGTGCTCCAGGTGTTTGATGACCCATTTTGAGCTGCACTTCTGGGTGTGGTGGAAGAACTGCCCACACGGTCCCAGGAACTACTGCAACGCCCCCTGGTGGCGCCCCCAGATCCCAACATGGTCGTAGAGAACTCCATCTCCCATGGAGCCCTGCGGGAATCCAAGGCACCACTGCCACCCAGGGGGGCTGCCATCTAGCATCCCAGGGGAGGTACTGATCAGTCCATGCCTCTTCCCCCAGACTGTACACAGAAGAGGCGTCCCATGCTGGGCCAAGGCCCCGGCCATCCGCCACGTTCTGTATATGTAGATATGTATGTTCCAGTATCTGTAGTTGTTGATGAGAAATCTAAATTCTAAATAGAAGTTTATTTTTTTCACACTGTAAATTAAAGTGGTATAATTTTTTTTTGAACAGTCTAGAATTCAAACTTGGTGTGTTAGTAACTCAGCTTGGTGATAGTTGATTGTTACAGATTGTACAAAATACTAGACAAGCGTTAATGAAAATGTCCCTGGCGTCTACACATTGCATCATAGAGCAGCCCTGGGTGTGTCTGACCACATCGTTATTCACCTAAATACAAACAGAAACTAAATCAAGAAAAACCAGCTATACGAAAAACACAAACCTGGTGCAAGGACAGTGTACAGTAGAGGAACCTCTCCTGTACTGACGGGGATATGCTGACATCCTCACAGTCACTGAATGAGGCCACTTTCACTGTAAGTGAATATATGAAATTCTGTGAATCTATGATCATTAAAGAAAAAACTGTCAAGGTGTACAGCAACAGTAAGCTAAGGATCACTAAAGAGGTTAATGCATTACTACTGGAAAAACAACATGCTCATTAAGAAAATAAGGATTAACAGGTTAATTAAACAAAAAAATAAAGGATGTACGGAGTAAAAATGAAGATGTGGTTTAATGATATCAATCCAAAGCAGGTTTACAAACATTCACAGGACTGAGTTCTAAAAAGAGTGTGAACTTTCCAGTTGACAAAGACCAGAAGCTTTAAGCAGATGAACTTAATAACTTTTTTACCAGATTTGAAACAAGTGATTTCAGCACCCAAAACGCAGAAGTAAAGAAGATGCTTTATAAAAACACCAGGAATTCTGCTGTGATAGGGTTCAGTTTATCTGAAGTGGAGAAAGGCTTGCAGCGGGTTAAAGCCAACAGGGCAGTGGGGCCAGACAGCATATCAGGTTGGCTTTTAAAGTCCTGCCTTAAGCAGCTCTCTCCAGTTTTCATTTGCTTTTTAACTGGTCTCTGACCTGCAGCATTGTACTTAAGCTGTGGAAACAATCAATCATTACTTCTGTTTCTAGGGTTTCCATGCCAAACTGTCTGAATGACTACAGACTAGTGGCACTCACCTCTATTCCAATTAAATGTTTTGAACATTTGGTGAAGAACATTTTAATGACTGAGACAAAAGTCTTTTCAAGATAACCACCAATGTGCTTTCTGTTCAAACAGAAGCGTTGAAGATGTTCTGCTTATTATCTTAGATCAAATCTACACTTTTCTTGTTCAGCCTGGTTCATATGTCAGAGCACTATTTTTGGATTTTTCTTCAGCGTTCACCACCATACAGCCTCACATACTGATTGGGAAACTGAATAGTATGAATGTAAACCCACCTTACACTCCAAGTCATACCCTTAGATCTTCAAGTGAGTGTCTGCTTATAATTCCAAGAGCTAAACTTAAAAGAAGTGGTGAGGCGGCCTTCTGCTGTTATGCACCTCAAATCTGGAATAGCAGACTGATAGAAATTTTCCAGGCTAATACGGTGGAGCACTTTAAGAAAATGCTAAACACCCATTATTTTATCATGGCTTTCTCATAGATTCATTTTAGTGCATCCTGATAAACTATATATGCATTGAATTATCATTTTTGTCATGGCTCCACAATCTATACTAATCCCTACTTTTCTCTACCAGTCTTTTTAAGGTTTTCTGAGGTGGCAATCTGCACCACGACCACCTGATCAAAGCACCGTGATGTCCCTACATTGATGGACTGAAGGCCAGAGGTCTACATGACCATCATCATCTAATTCTTCCATGTGAAAACCATGAGGACTGATTGAGATCATTGATGTTAGGTAAAATGCCCAGTGGAGTCTGGATTGTCTCGTGGCCTTGGAACCCCTGCAGATTTTAAGATTTTTTTCTTCAGCCCTCTGAAGTTTTTGTTTTTTTTTTTAAATATTTTTTTAAACTTTTCTTTCTTCGTCTTTTAAAGCACTTTGAGCTACAACACTTGTATGAAAATGTGCTATAGAAGTAAATGTTGTTTATGTTGTTGTTGATTTATCACATTATGGATTAAGGACTTTCTTTTAAATCATTCACAGACACTCAAAGTACAGGATGATTTTTCAAAAGTCATTCATTCAAACACAGGACGTCCGCAGGGGTGTGTCTTATCACCATAACTATTTACTCTGTACACAAGTGACCTGAGACAGAACAATGACCACTGCTCCATTGTCAAATATGCGGATGACACTCTGCTCATAAGACACATATCTGGGGAGGATGAAAGCCGCCATCTAAATCAAGTGGACTGTATGGTAAACTGGTGCACTTAAAGCTATCTCACTATGAGTGTAATAATATATAAATGTAAAAAATACTTTTTAAAAACCACGCTTATATTACGTTAAAAAGTAAAAAATAAGTCTCTCATACATCACTCGTAAAATAAAATTTCTCTTTCGTAAACTGTTTAAAGTAGACAATGACCTTGTGTTGTCCTTTTATCGCAGTATGATGCAGTCTGTTATCAGTTTCAGTTTCATTGCCTGGTTTAGTAGTTTGACAAACTAAAATTTAAAAAAGCTCCAGCAGAACTAAGCATGCAGCTAAATCTATTGGGGCAGATAGATTATCTAGCAAGTGTGAGTCAGAGGACAATGCTAAAGAAACTGCAAAGCATCTCAGCTGTGATGACACACATCCATTCCATGCAAGTTCAGTAAACCAGGAAGGATAGTCACTTTGAAAAGCCACACAAATCGCTACAGAAATTCCTTTCTTCCTAGTGCCATATGACTTTTTAATAAGGAATTTCTGAGAAAATGATTAGGGTTTGCTATGTATCCTGTAACTGTGGGCTGATGCCCTGCCTGGGCTTTGTTTCCTGCCTTGTGCCCTGTGTTGGCTGGGACTGGCTCCAGCAGACACCCGTGACCCTGTAGTAAGGATATAGCGGGTTGGATAATAGATGGATGGATGGATGTATCCTGTAATCATTTTTGTGTAAATTGCCTTACCTTAACCTGTCTTGTCTCTATTTGCTCTGTTTTATTTTTTCTGTCTTGTTATTAAATGCAACTGAGAAGACACATTTCATGTTTTCTTGTGTAAACATGACTAAATAACGAAACCTTGAACCTTGAAAGTTGAACCTTACTCCTCTAGAGTACGGCATTTGCATCAATCTGGTTATAGAATGTATGAGCTTCCAGAAGGGGGACATGTCTTCTAAACATGGCCACCCTTTTCACAGCCAAGAAGACAGTCTGGGGGAATACAACTGGCCATGATGAAAGAGATGGAATAGAAGCTGGTGGCTGAGGTAAGAAGACAAAAGCAGACCCTTACTCATCTAAGAAGCGTGACAAGGACTGGAAAATGAAAGTTTAACAGAATTAAACTATATCTGTTTGCTTCTCTGTTCATGAAGAAGGCCATGCTGACATCAGATTCATACAGGGGCTATTCTGCAACTCTACCATTCCATTCCATGGCCATACTGGACCAAGTTAGATGATATACCAGTCAACATACTAAGACAGAGAGCCACCTGGTAGCAAAGTACACAATATAAACAGCTTGTTAATTAGGATGTATTATTTTAATAAAGCTCATTTTTACTCTGTTTATATTTTGGGCATAATTGTAAACCTTAAGTTAATCTATGAATAAAAAGTATAATTCATCTGTTGCCTATCGTGTGTCTAATTGCCCAGGATTACAAATGTAAAAGTAAGATGCAAGTATTGAATGACAAAAGCCTTCAATCTTGACAATGACCAGGTTTGTAAAAGTAAACATACGCGACTGTAGTTGGGATTTGGGGGATTCTGTTAAGGTCTACATAGCAAAGTGATTGATAGGGAAAATAGGGTCACCCTAAGACCCTATCACGACCAAAGAAAACCAGACAAATATTACTGATAACATTGATATGCTTGAAAATGTAAAAACTCAGACTTTCCTTCCACGGTTATCATGAGCACAGTCTTGGTTTATAAATTCAGCATCACGTCAGGTCCATACAGACCAAACACACACATATACTGTAGCAATAGATCAATCCAGCTGTGCACTCTGTCATATGATTAAGTCCTGTTTTGTAATTTCAGCGACTGCTATTTCTCAAATGATTCAATCTTTTTCTGAAGGTTCAATGAGTCAGCATGTGTCTTGTTTACTCCACATTTTTCCAGAATTCACTGAATGAGGGGAACAAAGGTCGTGACTCAAATCATTCTAATGACCTGAGAGATATTCTTGGCCAAGGATGACAATCTGTCTTTTTACTCTTTCTATATTTATTAATGGTTGTGTGCACAACAGTAGGACAAATTCACATGTCACTTGCTGAATCTTCCTATACTCAAAATATCCAACATGTAATTAGTAGTATATGATAAACCTATTTAATTCAAGGAATATCATTTTTTGAAAAGGACAAGCAGTATTTTAACATGCTAGATGGGATTGCAATAATTAAAATCAGTGAGGAGGATGTCATTAGCATTCAGTGTGCCACTTGTAAACCTGTATTATAAGTATACATAGCATTTTTTCTCAATGTTTGTCATATAAAACTAGGCAGTAAACGTTTTGCATTAAAAAAGAAAATGCCATATGAAGGGCTAGAAAGGCACCTTGTCCTTTATTTTGTTTTTTTTTTTATGTTGCACCTCTTATGTCATATATCTCTTCTTTTCCCAGGGTGCTTTTTTGAAGTTGACAAATGAGAAGATGGCTGGAACATTGGCAGGTTAAACTACACAACACAAAATGTGACCTACAGCTTGACAGATCACATTTTACATAGTGCCAAGTACGCCACACAGTAAGTGGTTTTTATTTAAATAAGACAAAGGTAGAATTATAATGCAACACTATCAGTGTACGGATATTTTCTTAAATGTCATATAATAGAATCCTTCTATTGTTAATTTAAATAATATTTTTATAGAAATCTGTTTATTGAATTACCTTATTTGAAATGCATTCATTGTGAAATTCAAGATATTTTATAAGTACATATTAAACTAACTGAGGATGGGTGGCACTGTGTTTAGCACTGATAGCACATGAGTTTAAAGACGAACTTGGGAACCATCTGTGTGAAATGTACATGTTTTTCTGTTGTCTGTGTTTTTTTTGCCCCTGGCTTCTCTGATATTCCTCCCAAATATGCACATTTCAAGATGACTGTCAGCCCTTACATACTTTATAAGGCCAAAGAGCTTGTTGGATATTAGTGTGGAGTTATTATTCAATTATTATATGAATTATTCAGCAGAAGTGTGTCAAGAAACACTAAGGGGGTTCCTTTTATATCTGCATAATACCTCACTGGGACTATGACTTCCAACTCAGAACTTTTTCTTTCTTTTTAATGTTCTTTGTTCAAACCAAAGTGTGTGTATATTTATTAATTAACTAGCTGTGTAAGTCCGTGCTGTAAAAAGTATTTGGTCCTAGAAACGAAAATTGAAATGTAGAGATGTCAGGTAATTCAAAGGAACTGCTCTGGATATCTCTCTCCTAGGAGAATTTGTTTTGCCGACGTGCTCACATCAGTTGTGTATTAGTGGAAGGAGGAAAAGTAAAAGGGACACTGTTTTCCCATGCTCGCCTCGCTTCTGTATTAGCGGCTAAGTGAGTGACTCTCTCTTCGGATGTTTCGTTTGGCCTTGCTTGCATATCCTTGGAGATGGAGCCCTAAGCCCGACTCCACCTCTCACTTCCAGGCCGGACAGACACACACACTTCCATGTGTAGATGTTTACAGTATATATAAGATTCATTAATTAACTTATTTATTTACCTTATTTACATAATTTTATTTAAAGAGCTTTTGTAAAAAGCTAAAGGTTTGTTCTGTTTGTCTATCTATCTATCTATCTACTAGCTGCTCATCAATTTGCAGATACAATACCCTCACTCTTCAAATTACATTTGTGAGGTCAGGTATCAATGTTAAGATCAGGGCTCTCTGAGGCCTATTCAGGTTCCTCCATGTCTTCATGGACCTGGCTTTGTGCATAGGGGCACAGTCATGCTGGTAAAAAAAGTCTTCCTCAAACTGAATTTCACAAATTTAGAAGAGCATAATTGTCTAAAATGTATTTGTATGATGTAGCATAAATAGTACCCTTCACTGAAACCAAGAGGCCTAACCAAACTTTGAAAAACAGCCCCAGACCATTATTTCTCTTCCATCAATCTTCACAGTAGGCACGATACAGTCTGGGAGGTAGCACTCTCTTGGCATCCGCCAGACCCAGATCCTGCCAGACAGTGGTTCAGAGAACTCATTTCCACCACTCCAGAGTCCAATGATGGTGTGCTTTTCCCCTGTCTGTCTGGTAGGTTATATTTCACATAGTGATCTTAGGCTAGTATGCAGCTGCTCAGCCATGGAAATCCATCGATACACAATTCTTGTGCTGATGTTGCTTCCATAAACCAGTGATGCAACCGAGGATAAATGATTTTTTTAATTGGCTCTGTGCTTCAGCCCTCAGCGGCCCATCTCTTTTGTGTTGTCTACCACTTTGTTGTTGCTCTCACTTCACAATAATAGCACTTACAATTGACCAGGGCAGATCTAGCAGAACAGAGCTTTCACACACTGATTTGTGGCAAAGATAGTATCTAATGATGAGACCATGTTTAAAGTCACTGAGATGTTCCATATGATCCATTCTAATGTTGATGTTTCTCAAAGGAGATTGCATAGCTATACGCTTGATTTGATATAACAGTTAATGATTAAACACCTGAACTCAATAATTTGGAGAGGTCTCCACATACTTACGGCAATATAGCATAAATATGAGTGAATATGTAGGTCTGTGCCCTGTGAAAAAATGCTTCCTCAGCTCATCTCAAGTTGCTAGATATGGTACCATTTTCCATCACCCTGGATTTGATTAATTGAGTTCAAAATAGAGTAGCTGTACACTTTTAAAGGGTTCAAGGAAGAGGGATTCACTTTTCTAGTCTCCTGGTAAGTCAGTTTATGCATGGACACGATTTACCAGTTTTAGAAAAAGAGTGTTTAATTAACTAAAACTAGACACACATGAGGAAATGTATTATAGGAAGAACAAAACCGAGGAATTCTGAGCCACTCTGTAACCTCCCTTACTTCTGCTTTGAGGTCATGTCACATTGCATGACTTTTCCAGTAATTTTCAGTCATGAACTTAATTTACATTATTTAAGCAATTTGAGACATTCTCAGTGCCAATCCTGTGATCCCAATGTGGTGTCATGTGACATACCCAGTGACTCATTCCAGCTAGTATGTGACTTGCCCTAACAAATTCAGACTCTTGTCTTTAGTTGCAGGAGTGGGTTCTGTGTGATTGTGAGAGCTGACCGCCAATGAGCACTCACCCGGAAGTACAATGCTTATAATGTAGCTGTGATGGATAAGCAACGCGGATGTTCAAACTGCATACTGAAAATCACTGAGTTAGTTTCAGAGTACTTCATAGTACTTCTAATTCACTCGAATAAATGACGGCACTATAACGGGGCACTCTGTCTAACGAAATTTCCCAGGAGAAATGGGGTAAAACAGCTAGTTGTTTAAACGTGTCTTAACCCTTAGTGTTTATCCTAAGTTAAACACAGTAGTTCTGAGAAGATACAAAAAATTTGATTATTGCGTCATTTACTAATTAAATAAAGAGTTACAGTGAAAAAATAAAAATCAGCAGTAGTGTGCATATCCTCAACTAGGATAAGATAATTGATTGGTAATGGTGCAGGAGGGAGTTTTGGCAGCAGCAACTTTCACTCTGAAGTGATGTGCATGATGGCATGCTTTGGTGCATCAAGAGGCATACAGTAAATAGAATTAATTTTACCAGTGGGTTATGGATTTGATGTGATATGTAGCTGTAGAAAAGAACACAATTAACCAGAGAAGTGTAAAAAAAAGGGCTTTGGGTAGCAATATTCCTCATTTTCCACCTAGGGTGTTGTACCGTGTTAGCCATTATGGATGTAGAGAGAGTTTAAGTAAAATAACACCTGTAGTCTTTTTGCTAAACTCACTTTTCACCTAAAAAACACCCTTTCAAACTTCAAAATAACTCTTTAGTCAGTTTTGCAATTGCAAAATTGTATGCAAAATTAATTTTAGTGACAGTGTTCTGAAACTGTATGTTTTGCTTATCACTAATCATTAGCTGTGTAAAGTCGATACTTGCTCTCCATATTCTTCAGGGTGTTACCTTTCATATCCCTAAACACGTGTTTCGAATTAAGGACAAAAAGCACCTGTAAATTGTGAATGTGTGGGTTCTGTCATGGAGCTTTTGTCCCATCCAAAGTTGGTTCCTGTCTCACATCTGATGCTTCCTTCCCAGGTAGATTCCTGCTTCTTCTAACATGGAGAAAGTGGCTGAATAGATATCGTCGCTTACAGGACAAAAGCAAAATCAGAGCTGTCAGGGAGAATATTTAACTAAATATGAATAACTCCAACAAACAGTACTACAGCTGCCAATAAGCATTTTAATGAGTTTACTTTGCTAGAAAGTCACACTTTATGTACAGTAAGTTTGTCCTGGCAAACAGCCATAAGCATGCTGATGAACACCAGTGACCATACTGTCAGAAAGTCCAGATCACAACCTGGAGCTGCTGTTGCCTTCAATGTTAACTTCTATTAACATCAGCATATGGTGCTATTAAGTTCATTTGTTTTTTTTTATGGTGCACCCGCATAATGAGTAGAAATAATGAAATCTCCAAGAGATAACAGATTTTCGTTTATCTTACTGTTCACATGGGGTTATAACTCTCCACATCTGTGGTATGTAATTTATTGATTAAAACATATGAGTAGGAAAACTATTTACAATTTTAATTCCACTCAGTTTAGTATTATATCACTTACTTACCACTGCTGACCCCCATGTTACTGTGAAGAATACAGAAATTCTGAAAATGAATTAATTATCCTCCCATTAAGAGGCTGAGGGCACTGTCCCCATTAACAAATAAATCTCTTGGCCACCATCATTAGGAAAATGTGTGCCCATGTCTTTCAGTCAACAGGCATCCCTTCCTTCTCTTCAAGTTCTCCACACTGTCCACGGTGGCTTGATCACTGATGATGCTAACGTGGCCTGTGATGGGAGAAACCTTTGCATGCCTTTAGCCGGAAGAAAGCACCAAAAGAATGCTAGAATTTGTTTTTTAAAAACAAGTTTATTATACTCAATGGGAAAAGACATGCAACCTCCCTGCCATTTAAGCTCTGGCCCAGTTCATTTCCTAATTCAACGTGAGTCACGAGCAGCGACCAGCCTTTAAATCTCACCCCTGGGGTTACATTTAGGACAATCTTAGGAATCACCTTTGAAACTCCTAAGACCTCTACCCAGAGCTCCCTCTGTTGGCCCCTGGTCTCTTTGCAATACCGAGACAAAAAGCACAATTAATAGACCAAGCACACTTTGGCCTCCAAAACCTATAGAACTAATTAACTTGCTCCATACAGTTGTCACCCTATCAGAATGGTAGAAATCCTCAGACCACTTTGCAGAGATATGTTCTCACTTTGACAAAATAATCAAAAAACAAATTAAATTCACTCTGATTCAATATTGCTATTGAATATTGCTTCCATTGCAGTTAGGAAACCAGGGTTCACATCCTGGGTCCTCACTGTGAGAGGGTTTGCATGTTCTCCCTGTGCGGGTTTCCTCCAGGTCTTCCGGTTTCCTCTCACACTTCAAAGACATGCATGTTTGATGGAATTGTGAGGCTAAATTAACCCTAGTGTGTGTGTGTGTGGTTTGCACGTAAGTGGGTTCATCTTGCGATGGACTTGCACCATGTCCAGTGGTTGTTCCTGCCTTGAGCACTTTGCTTGCTGGGACAGGCTCCCGTTTCCCTGTGACCCTGTTCAGGATGAAGGTGATTAGACAATGGATGGATGTGAATACTTTTCTTAGACAATATACCTATACTTAACTTGTAAAACTGAACATTACACTAAAGATAAGAAATAGCATCAATTCCATGAAGGGATGCTGATGAGTTGCTTTACCACATGCACTTCAGAAGAGGTCATCCAACTGATTGGGCCCAGCCAGTACTTGGGTACCAACCAGGAAAAGCTTTAGTTGCTGCTGGAAGAGATGTTGGTGAGGTCAGCAGGGGCCGATTACCCTGTGGTCTGAATGTGGATTCTAGTGCCCCAGTGTAGTGACGGGGCCACTGTTTTGTAAAAATGATGCCGTCCGGATGAGATGTAAAATTGAGATCCTGATTCTTTTGTGGGCGTCCTTCATAAACAGTAGGGTGTACCCCAATTTCTAGGTGAAACTGCCCACCACAACCTATTCATTCTGCCCCCTTAATCATCCCCTGTCTCTAACTGGCTAACTATCTCTTTACACCACTTCACCACCTAACAGCTTGTGTGAAATGGCTGCCATCAAATCATCCAGGTGGATGCTGCACTTTGGTGGTGGTAGAAGTGGCTTCCCACCCTCTTTGTCAGTGGTCCTCAATCACGATCCTGGGAGGCCACAGTGGCTTCAGGTTTTCATTCCAGTCAGCTTCCTAATTAGAACTCAGTCCTTGCTGATAATGAAACGTGGTACTTAACTCTACGCCTTGTTAACGCTTTCATTCTTCAAGTGTGATTACATCAGGCCTGAAGGGGCCTGAGTTGCCTTGAAAGCTTGAATATTGTAATCTTTTGAGTTAGCCAATAAAAGGTGTCATTTTGCTTGACCTCTCACTACATTCATCAAAGACAAATTTGAATTACATTGTAGATCAGTGGTCCTCAATTACAGTCCCAGAAGGCCACAGTTGCTGCATTCATTGGTTTCATTTCAAGCAATTTCTTAATTAGAACCCACTAAAGCAATAAGTGTTTTCTGCCAAACTTGCCTGATACAATTCAGAACCTTTAATTTGCCGATTTTAGGTTTTAGGGGCAGCATTTAAGTTTTTATTTTTGCCTGTTTTATTAACCAGACATTAGTTAATAATGAAATGCAGATAACCAATAAACCAGCAGCTCTCCAGCTAACATGCTTCCTTTTCAACCTGTGCATGTGCACCATGAACTATCTGTGTTAAAAAAAAATGTTTAGAAATAAATGACAGGGGAATTGGAAAGACTGTTAAGTTTAAATCTGTTCTGGTCCACAAAACACATGAATGATATGTGCAGAGAAGGGAACTCTACATTGTAATTAAAATTTCTCCTGGATGAATGAAAGCACTAACAAGCCAAATAGTTAAGTACCAATTTTCAATATCAACAAGGATTGTCTTCTAATTAGGAGATTAGTTGGAAGGAAAACCTACAGCCATTGCAGCCCCCCAGAACCGTGATTGAGGACCCCTTCTCTATGTAGTGAGAAAAGTGTTATATGAATGTAAAGAAGTATTATTATTATTATAGATTATAGATTACAATAGATTCAATGCAGATGGTGGACTAATTTTAAAAGCATATCGCATCGGGTAATACCGTAGAGAGAAGAAACAGAGCTTCATGGTAGAGCCTGCATTGTGATTCATCCAAAGACAGGCTTTTTTTTCAGTTGACTGTTACAAAGCAAAAATCTATAGCTACATCTGGAGAAATAGTCTCAATGTACAGTAATTCTACAAACCAGCAGTTCAGTGAAATGAGATGCCTTTGAACTGGCTTACACAGCGCACACATATTTTATAAGCTCATGATGGAAAGAAAATTTTTAAAAGGGTCAATACACTGAAGGGTCAAAGCAGAGCACCAGCTACCTCATGCAGCCTGTTACAATAAGTCAAACGAATGGTCTATAATTGTACATTGAGGGCTCGTTATTGAGGAGTCCATGACATGATATATTCCTAGTTTGCTGCAGTGACCTTTGCTTACCGACATTTATGCTGTGTGTTTTCCTTAATTGTCTCACTGGCTGACCTGATAGGAGGCGACATGACAGTTATGATTTATTTTAGCATCTGATTAGCATCATGGAGCTAAAATGTATGTTTCAATGAAACATTTATTACCATGCAGACAAGAAAATACACAACCAGATGAAAGGGCTTTGTTCAACAACAGGGTAAACAGGTCATTGTAGAGCAAAATGCAAACATGCAGTCATTGCAACAAAAAGGTATTCTGTCCTAATGAAGGTCAATCCAATGTGAACAGCTTCCGGAAATGCATTGGGCAACAGCAAAACTTGGAAAATCATGGGAACATTAAGGACAAATCCATCAGTCCATCCATTTCCTATCTCTCTGGGATACAAAGAGACAGAAACAACACTAAATTTTTAGCAGAAGAGAAGCCAGATTATCAGAGATTAAATACAAATGTTTGGAAAATCAAAATCCAATTCATATTATTTATCTGACTAAAATTAAATGCAGTTGAATTTCTCAGGTTGGATAGGACCACCTGTGTAAGGTATTGAAGGGTCTGTGATATCATTATAATTTTGCATCTTTGTGAATCCTGAACAATATCATTTTTTTCCTGGGATTTATTTATTCTTTCTCTCAGTTGTGAAAGGTGTAGCATTCAGTTTGATTTTCTTTTCCCGCTGTTACTATGATTTGGAATTAGTTATTTTATATTATTATTCTGCGGTGGGCTGGCTGGGATTGGCTCCAGCAGACCCCCATGACCCTGTAGTTAGGATATGACGGGTTGGATACTGGATGGATGGATGGATGGATATATTATTATTATTATTATTACTACAGTAATTATTTTTATTACTACATTACATCTTGCCTGAAGAATGGGCCTGAGTTGCCTCTAAAGCTTGCATACTGTAATCTTTTTAGTTAGCCAATAAAAGGTGTCATTTTGCTTGGCTTTTCTTTACATTCATAATGGCTAACACGGTACAACACCCTAGTATTACTACAGTTTAAATTCCATTAGAAGAAACTCCATTTTAATGAACTCTATGTTTTAACAGTTTTTTTTTTTGGTTTTGGTCAATTTCCTATAGAGCTAATGTTAAAATACCTCATTACAGCAAAGTCCATTTTATCTGCAAAATGTATTACAACAAAGTAATTTTTCATTACTAACGTGGCAAAACATGCACATTTCTTCTGTACTTGGCCCAAAAATCACGATTCAACAGCCAATCAAATTGCATGTTTATGTCACATGGTTTACTCGATTGTCATCACACTCTTGCAGTGGAGTAGAGCTCTAGAATGGTTACTGCTGACTGGAGGCATTGTGTGTGTATCTAGAGGGCGGGATAACTGGCAATCAAATGTGATCTCAGCTCTACTTGCGGAGCTCTGGAGGTTCACAACAGGTCGACTTTGTCATTTATTCCTGGGTTTCTCGAGGTATGGTGTGACTTTGCTGAGCACACTGATCAGATTGAGGATTCATTTTTGGCTCACCCTTCAGCAAAAGTGCTGACTGCTGAGCTTCCCTCATGTTTATGCTACCTAACCAGTTTCCAACGTGTTTCATAAATTCACCGAAATTTTGCAGTATGAACACCTGCACACTATAATCTTTTTAAAAAGCATTTTGTTGCATTTCAATATGTCTTTGAATTCTGTGTTTGCAAATTTATACATCCAACAATTCTTATTTATGAATGTGAACTTCATTTCCTCAAGTTTTTTATCATGATCGTTTTATGTAAATCTTTTCCAGGTAAAAAGAAAAAAGAGGGATGACTCACAAAAGAACAGACAGCAGCCAAAGTGAGACGATCACTCCAATAGGCAACAGCACCCGAGGGGCAGCATTTATGAAAATCAAGGAGCGTTCGCTATGGACACCAAGGGGCTCTGTTTATATAACTTGTCAAGCTGGGGTCACAAAGTTACACAGGAGAGTAGCAGAGGATTTCCAAGGAGCAGAAGCTTTATTGCTGTCCAGGCAGATAAAAACACAAGTCTTTTTCAGAAGCAATCCAGCCACACAAGGAATAGCTGTCAAACTTGAAGCCTAGGTCCTGACTCTTGGTCAAAAGAACACAAAGACCTTCTCATCAAGGAGGAACAGTGGCTTGGAAGCAGCGACCGGAGCAGAGGGAGTCTGGTGAAGAAAGACAGGAGCGTGAAACCTTAGGATGGCCGCAGCTCAGTCTTTTAAATGTTTGAAGCCCTGCGCAAGGAGCATGTCGCGCTGCAAGCCAACAAGCCTGCAGCTGACCCCGTAAAGAGAAGGTGTAAGAGTCTGTTTGCTTCTTAAACTGTTTAAGAGGGAATTTCTGCAGCAACGGTCACAAACTCAACCAGTGCATGCACCAAACACTGAGGTAGTCCGCTGTCACCCTGGACCCTAAAGTCTAATAATACTGACTGCATCCTGTGGACACCAAGCGGTGCCTTTAAAAAAAAAGAGTAAATTTCTTGCTGCTATTGATGTGATTGCCTTCCAGTTCAGCATTACGCAGTCAGCTCTGTCAACTTTAGGTGCTGAAAGACCACACTATGTTCCAATTCCATTATAACAAAATCCCTGTTATAATAACTTATTTTTTCAGTCCTGAGCACTTTGTTCTAATGGAATTTGGACTTTATTTATTTAGTAGATGCCCACCATAATGTTTGACAGAAAGACACATTTTTCCTTGATTTACTCCTCTGCTTCTCAGTTTAAAATTATAAATCAAACAATTCAGATGTGATTAAAGTGCACATTACAGATGTTTATTTAAGGGTATTTGCACACATTTAGGCAACACTATGTAGAAATGACAACACATTTTATACATGGTCACCTCATTTCAGGGCACCATAACATTTGGGACATGGCAATGGCAGGTCTATTAAATCCATCATATTTAGTACTTTCTCACATATCTTTTGCATGCAATGACTGAGATTCACAGACATCACCAGGTGCTGAGGATCTTCTCTGGAGATGCTCTGCCAAGCCACTAATTCAGCCATCTTCAGCTCCTGCTTGTTGCAAGGGCATGTAGGTGACTTATGGCTGATTTATACTTCAGCCTTGAGCCTAAGCCTTAGGCATGCATGGAGGCTATGCTGTTGCCTGAACGCTAGCTGCTGGTGTTTTTAGCATGAAAGAAAAGCGAATGATCCATTAAAATTCAGACTGTTTTTACCCACCAGGATCACTGCTCCTTGTGCTACACACTTTCTTCTGTAGGTAAATGTAATTGTCCCACACATTTTTTCAATTTTTCATACATTTGCTGACTTGTAAACCTGAAGACAAACAGAAACAGAAATACGTAGTTATACCAGACTGGCCAATCGGAGTCATAGGGGTCTGTGTAGGGTTCACGCTGATGCAACCATAGTCACATTTTTGAGTAGATGTGAGTCAGGATATGGCACATGCTACACAGATGTACCTACATCCATGGTGTAGGCTCAACGCAGAAATGTTAATTAGCCTTTGAAAAACAAGTTGTAATGCAAACAAGGATGATTAGTAGGTGCAAGCATCCAAAGCAACAGGAAACAAAATAAATAAATAAGCAAGTGGGAGTCGTACTACTACTATATATTTATACTTGCAGCTAGACTAAAACAAACATCAATATACTAAACTGTTTGTCAGTACAACAGCAGATAACCTGAAGAAAGGAAAATAATCAGTTACAAAATACTAAAAAATAACCAGAATTGAAAAAAAAAATGTTTTCATAATTTTTACTTACTGAAACTTTAGTCTCCTTCAAAGTACTCTCCATATGAATGAATGCACTTGTCCCAACGGTTTTCCCACTGGTGGAAACATTTGTGGAACTGATGAAGAGGAACGTTGTCCAAGATGTGCAGCAACTTTCATTTGACTTCCTCCATGGTACAAAAATGCTTTCCTTTGAGTTCTTTTTTCATATGCGGGAACAAGAAAAAGTCACATGGAGCAAAGATCAGGAGAGTAAGGAAGGTGGCAAGAACTCCAAGACATACAAGTCAATACTCTTCAATAGTCCAACGACGATCTTCATAAATTGTATTGCGAACTTTTTCAAGATTTTCGTCATTCCTAATTGTGGAAGGTCATCCAGATCTTGGTTGATCTTCAAGTGACATTTCCCCTCATTTGAAACATGAAAACCACTCGTAGACCTGTGTTTTACTTAAAGCTTCTTCTTTAAATCAATTTCAAGCATCACTACAGTTTCAACAACTGTTTAACCTAAGAGAAAACAAAATTTAACACAGACTCACTGTTCTTTATGATCACCCATCACAAAAATCACAGAAAATGTTTAATAAGCCCAAGAAAAACCATCACGGAATGCCATACGAACAATACAGAGCAACGCCACTTGGCAGACTGCCACAGAATGTTTGTGTAAGTATGCTACACCTAGCGGCGAAAATCGCCACTAAGTCTAGATTACGTGCCAGGTACAAATTCTGGTTAATTTTTGGTACCCCCTCATAATTATTGATAAATTGTGTTTCAAAAAGACGCTGACACATGAGTAAATTGGTTAAAGTTTGAATATCAAAAGGGAGGTCATTCCGTAGCTTTGGAGTAAGAACACGGAAGCATTGTCCAGTCTTGGAACATCTGGTAAGAGGATGGACGGCCAGCAGAGAAGCACAGGCAGAATGGACACTTCTTGAATGGACATATGGAAAGACTAAAGACTGGAGATATTGAGGAGTAGCCCCATCAAGAGGAAGGTAGATCAGGACAAGAGTTCTGAACTAACTGCATCATTGCAAAAACAGGAAGTCAATGAATATACCGAAGCAGTGGAGTTGTAGGAGTGAAATGAGAAATAGAGAATACCAGGAGCTGCAGAGATGTCTGATAGAAGTTGAAGGAGCGATATGCAGTAGTCCAGCTGAGAGGGAAAAACAGCACCTGAACAAGGATAATAATATGAAGAAAGAAACAATACCATTGGGTTATTGAAGAAATATATTCAATGAATGGAAATAAGGAGTCACAGTAAGATTCTTGACCATGACTGATGGTGAAAAAGGTGACATTTTCAAGAGCAATGCTTAGAGACAAAATAGGCAAGTATAAGATATCTGAATCTGAAAGGTCAAGTTTAAGGGGATGAGTATTCATCCATGATGAGATTAAGAAAGGGAGCTGGAGATCATGGCTGAAATCTGTGAATTGTAAGAAGGAAATGAAAAGAAGATCTGTGTACCATCAGTGTGGAAGTGGTTGCCTTAAAACAAATTAAGATTGTCTTGGTTGCAAATGAAAATAGATTTGGAAAATCTGTTGTGCCATCTTATTTTTTTTAGTTGGCATCTGCCTTTTGAACTTCAGTTGCTATGACATGGGTATCTGTTGATAAGGGGGCGTATCTTGGAAGTTGCAACACATCATACCATTGCTACAACACTATTCAAGCCCTGATTAAGTTTGCAGATAACGTCTCTAAACATATCCCTTGCATTTCAGTTAGTCTGAACTTTAGGTAGTTTCATCTTGCTTTGTTTGTTCAAAAATGAACTTTGGTTTATGGTTTGGACATTGGCATTTTGGTTCTTTAAAAGTATTTACAATTTTGACCTCAGTGAATCTAATGGTTTACATTTACTCCTTTATATCGGTATTTCTGTAGTAAAATGAGCAGCGGAAAAGATGGATCTGGAGACTGTCATGAACTGGGAGTTCAAAGCACCAGGAAGTCCTGATAACTTCCAAAAGAATTTCCAAAAAAGGCCACCAGAGGAGGAAATCTCATCAAAAACCCAGGCTAGACACAAAAAGAGCCTTGCAGAATCTCTATAAAAATAAAAACAGGTTTACTTCCACAAAATGCCTAGAGACACAAAAGAAAGCTCTGTGGAGTGCAAAAAGCAAAATGGAATTGCCTGTAATACAAAGACAATCCAAACCAAAAAGTGTCCCAATAATAATATTTAGAGGTAAAGTAAATAAACAGAACAAAATGGTCAAAATACAAAAAAATCATAAAAAAGCAAGAAAACGCCACAAGAGCTCACCAACTCTAGTCACAGAGTCACAGTCAGAGTGAACTGCCAGGAACTATGGAACACCCTCCAGATTTAAAGAGCGGTGATTGGCAAGTGTCACAGCATCTTGTGGGACAACCCAAAAAATACATGGAACATAAAAATGGCAGCTCATAGACATAGACAAAGTCAAAAAAGAAAGAACAATGAACATACTATAATCAAGATAAATACAAATTCATTTGAACCCCAGCCTGGAAAGGAACCCTGGCTGAGATATAACAGAGCCTAAGACATAGTCAAGGAACAAAGCAAGGACAAAAACCAGGAAAACAGTTTAAATGCATAGCTAAGCCAAATCACTAAAAGAAGGTCAAAGTCAGAAAACACATATTAGATTTATAAACAAGAGCTTATTTAGAAAGCACAAGCATAATAAATAGTCTGAGATGAATTTTAGTCAAAGAGACAACAAAAGAGATTACAAAATAGCAGTACCCACAAAAGAAACAAAATAGCACTTGAACATAGTGCTAAAATAAAACAACGCTAAACATAAGTTATTCTTGAAAAATGATATCATCAGAATTCCTATTTTTTAAAATTAAAATAAAAGTAAAAACAGAGAAAGAAAAATGTATTCAACCCCAAAAAAATTTGAAAAACAAAGCTTAACCTAATAAGCACCTGTTCCTATCCTTAAACAGGCCTTGTGGCCGGCCAGCTTTCACCTGTGGCAGAATAATTTAGAATTACCAATTAACTAATCAGGCATGTGTTTTGGGATAACAGAGAAAAACTGGAATATATGGAAAAAAACCCATAGAGACTTAGGAAATGCATTAATTAAGTTGATCAATATTATAGGCAGTTATTTTCACATTGTTTCGGGAATAAACTTTACTCTATATGTGATGTTATTTAGCTGTTAATAAGTCTTGAATCTAATGTATATAGATCTTAAATATATATACTGTACATACGGAAAAATGAATGTACTGTACACACACACACACATATATATCTATATATACACAGTATATGCATACATATATATATTATTATCAGACACGTAGAAGAAGAGTGCAACTACAAGATTCTTATAATAAGGTTAATACCACTCCTGACCATGAGATGGCACTGTCAGTAAAAGTTCTCCTCTTTTGCCTCCAGGAAAGACTAGCTTCATAGTTACTGATGTCAAATCCTCTGCTATTGGACCAGAAATCTGGACCCTTCTGCATCAGACAGACTATTAAGAATTTCAACCACAGATGTCTGTGTTTGTTTGTGGAGCCTGTGCCTGAGTGAAGCAGCTCACCACACCATTAGCATCTCTTTGCACAAGAATTTTGATTAATAACAATCTGAATGGTCATCGTTCATTTTCTACATTCTTCTGTCAACTTATTGATTTGAGCAAGGTTCTCTTCCACTGGGATCCCAGTTTCTATTGAAATGAAAGTAGGATGCCCTACAACATTGGGGCCCAGCTCCAATTATGGGGTGCCACAATGGCTACATGTTTTCATTCTAACCATTTTCTTAGTCAGTGACCAGTTTTTGCTGCTAATAAAGTTAATTTAATTGATTTGCTATTAAAGACTTAGACCCTTTAAATTAGGGGTGAGCGACGTCGGTCCTGGAGGAATGAAGTGGTGACAGGTTTCTGTTCCAACCCAATTGCTTCATGAGAAGTCATTTATTGCTGATGAAACATTTATTGCTCAAGTGACATATTTCTGTCTCGTTTGGTAAGATTCTGAACCCTTAATTGCTTATTTTAGTCTTAAACAGTTGCATTCACTGTTTTTAATTGTCCTTATTAGCAGTAAGATTCAAATGACAAAGGAAGCAGCAGTTCTCCATCTCCCTTGTTTTCACTGACACCTGTGTGGATTCTTCATGCACTATTCGGTTTAATAAAGTGCTCAGAAGGAAGTTGAAGAGAAAGTAAAGAACTGAAAATGACTCATCCGTTTCAGGCTTCAAATCATTTAAATGATAGCATTAGAAAAGACAAATAAAAATCTATGATTTAAGAACAACGTGACATTACAAAGTATAAACACTAACAAGTCATGATATTAAATAAGATCTGTTATTGACAAGGATTGTTTTCTGATCAATCAACTGATTTGGAGTAAAAACCTGCAGCCACTGCGGCCCTCCAGGACTGACACTGATCCCCCTTTCCCTACAAGGTGACACTCCATTAAATAAACAGTTACCTCTAAGTAACTGAAAGCACTGCTTACAGTCGGTGGCGTATGAGGTTCACCTGAGTAGTAGAGGTCATTCATTTTTTACAGCACGTCACTAGCAGAAGTCTCTGAACACAGAAAAGAGAGCTGTTTTATTTTTACTTATTATCGATTGTCATAAAAACACCACAGTATCACTAAATTATAAAAAAGGTCAAATATTATCTATACACCAAACTTTAAAAAATGTAATGGATAAAGTGAGTTCAAAATGAATACCAATACCCAAGATCGCTTTTGTTTAAAATGGAACGGTTTCATTTTTTATGTGTTAGAATTATTTTCACCAGTAGATGGTGCTGTCATGTCATTAATGTTATTTTCCTCAAAAGTATTCTTAGTCCTCTTCTATTAAGCATTTGTAGAAAAGCAACTAAGTGATTATTTTGGTACACAATGATTATTCTTTTAGAAAATTCTCAATAATCTGACACAATGAGGCATTTTCATTTTTTAATGTGTCATGTTGCGTTGGTTATTTATGGAAAAAATACAAGCATTTGAGTGTGCTGTAAACTGAGAACAGTTGAGGACATTGACTCATTTGAGAGTTTTAATGTAATCATTTCATGACTGAAAACTCTCAATATTAGTTTATTCCATATAATTTATTAGCACCATAACAAAAGTCTCTAAGGTGCTGCATTTGGGCAGCTTTGACACATCTGCATATTTGGTGTCCATAAAATGCAAAGTCAGCTTACATCTTTGCTTTTTTAAGTAATGATTCATATAATATTGTTCTAATATACATATTTTGAGATTATAACTGAAAAACAATAAAAAAAACAACAATGACATAACATAAAATGTGTTCATTAAAAATGTACAGATTACAAAGTTCTGCATTTTCATATTTTAAATGCACAGTATGATGTATACAGTTGTGCTTGAATGTTTGTGAACCCTTTAAAATTTTCTATATTTCTGCATAAATATGACTTAAAACATCATCAGATTTTCACTCAAGTCCTAAAAGTAGATAAAGAGAAACCAGTTAAACAAATGAGACAAAAGTATTATACTTGGTCATTTATTTATTAAAGAAAATTACTGAATATTACATATTTGTGAGTGGCAAAAGTATGTGAACCTTTGCTTTCAGTATCTGGTGTGACCCCCCTTTGCAGCAATAACTGCAACTAAACGTTTCCGGTAACTTTTGCTCATTCCTGCACACCAGTTTAGAGGAATTTTCGCCCATTCCTCCGTGCAGAACAGCTTCAACTCTGGGATGTTGGTGGGTTTCCTCACATTAACTGCTCGCTTCAGGTCCTTCCACAACATTTCGATTGGATTAAGGTCAGGACTTTGACTTGGCCATTCCAAAACATTAACTTTATTCTTCTTTAACCATTCTTTGGTAGAACGACTTGTGTGCTTAGGGTCGTTGTCTTGCTGCATGACCCACCTTCTCTTGAGATTCAGTTCATGGACAGATGTCCTGACATTTTCCTTTAGAATTCTCTGATATAATTCGGAATTCATTGTTCCATCAATGAAGGCAAGCCGTCCTGGCCCAGACGCAGCAAAACAGGCCCAAACCATGATACTACCACCACCATGTTTCACAGGTAGGATAAGGTTCTTAGGTTGGAATGCAGTGTTTTCCTTTCTCCAAACATAACACTTTTCATTTAAACCAAAAAGTTTATTTTGGTCTCATCCGTCCACAAAAAATTCTTCCAATAGCCTTCTGGTTTGTCCACGTGATCGTTAACAAACTGCAGACGAGCAGCAATGTTTTTTTTGGAGAGCAGTGGCTTTCTCCTTGCAACCCTGCCATGCTCACCATTGTTGTTCAGTGTTTTCCTGATGGTGGACTCATGAACATGAACATTAGCCAATGTGAGAGAGGCCTTCAGTTGCTTAGAAGTTACCCTGGGGTCCTTTGTGACCTCGCCGACTATTACACGCCTTGCTCTTAGAGTGATCTTTGTTGGTCGACCACATCTGGGGAGAGTAACAATGGTCTTGAATTTCCTCCATTTGTTTTTTTTTTTTTTTAACCGTGTCCTGTTCGGCTGTGAAGAAATCAGAATTGATGTCTGAATGCTGGCGACTAGCCTTACAGTTTTTCTCTCAGGTGGAGCGTTACAGCTTCTGCTGACGCCACGCCTGATACCAAAACTTTATTAGAAATATTTTCAGATGTTTTTAAGATTCGAACCGGACACAGAGACAAAAATGAAAGAAAAAGAAGAGAGAAAAGGAGGAGATGGAGGTAAAGGGGGAAGGGGGGATTTTCGTACAGAATAAACAATAAATGAACCAGAATCCGCTTCTAGACCTGCAGAAAAAGAGGGGGGAAAAAAAAAAAAAAAACACAAGACAAAAACATTGATGCATCAGCTACATGAAGATATATAAAAGTAAAAATGTTTGCTAACAATCACACAGTAATTATTACTAAGGCATTTAGGGCCAGCCACAGCCTTAGGTCATGTGCTGAAGATGTCCAAGTCATACCTATGAAAGCACCATGTGAGCACCTGTGTGCGTACGCACGCTTGTATGTGTAATGTTTCTCTATAGGAGCGTCCAATAGTGAGTGTGAAGGGCCACAGACCTGCCCCCAAAAACGTGCGGAAGATGGAGGGAGTTCCAAGCCCAGAAATCCAGTGGTCACCCCAGAGCGCGGAGACCCCAGGGAGACCGTCACCAGAGAAGCCCCAACCCCCCCTCGAGAAGCGCAGAGGATCACCCCGGGGGGCCACAACCAGCAGCCTGCAGAGTCCCGGGAGACATCAACGGCTAGCCCCCAGGCCCGCCCGTAGCCGCTCACCCCGGAGCCGGCCGGGCCCAGAACCCAGCAGCCCGGGACACAAGGGCGACCCACCCCGCCGAGGACCCAACAGAGCCCAGGGACCCAGATCCCACCAGGCAGCCACCGGGAGTGACCAGACAGATGTTTAAAAAAAAAAAAAAAAAAGTGGCAGGGGGAGGGTAGGCAAAGATGTTGTAGCATTGCCAGATGTCCCAGGAGAGGGGAGGAGTCCAAAACCCCACCTGACATATACAGTCACAGACAAACACAGTCATACACTCACTCCCTCATGCTCTCACATACACATACAACCCAAGACTTACAAGGATGTACGCCAGACACCCATTCACACTCCCCATACACACCCTACTAACTCTGGTCCCGGTGCTGCCGTACCGAGGGCACATCCATTCCCGGACGCCAGAGTTAGCCCCGTTCCGCTGGGGTAATAATGAGCAGGCACCCCCGTCCAACGCAGAGCAAAGCAACCCACCACTCCAGACCACAGGCAGACGGATATCTCCCACTCCTAGCCTCCAGCCCCGGGCAGCTAACCGAGAACAGAGGTGTAATAAGACCTCTAGTCTCCCTCCGCCGGCTCCAATGTAATGTTAATGTGTGTTGATAAGGTGCATTTTGTGGTTGGGGGGGCGTGGGCAGTGCTGGCATCATGTGGCCTACACCAGCTGATGCCAACACACAGCCCCACTTCCCCCCTAAAATTTCCTCCATTTGTACACAATCTGTCTGACTGTGGATTGCTGGAGTCCAAACTCTTTAGAGATGGTTTTGTAACCTTTTCCAGCCTGATGAGCATCAACAACTCTTTTTCTGAGGTCCTCAGAAATCTCCTTTGTTCGTGCCATGATACACTTCCACAAACATGTGTTGTGAAGAGCAGACTTTGATAGATCCCTGTTCTCTAAATAAAACAGGGTGCCCACTCACACCTGATTGTCATCCCATTGATTGAAAACACTGGACTAGAATTTCACCTTCAAACTAACTGCTAATCCTTGAGGTTCACAAACTTTTGACACTCACAAATATGTAATATTCGATCATTTTCCTCAATAAATAAATTACCAAGTATAATATTTTTGTCTCATTTATTTAACTGGTTTCTCTTTATCTACTTTTAGGACTTGAATGAAAATCTGAGGATGTTTTAAGTCATATTTATGCAGAAATATAGAAAATTTTAAAGGGTTCACAAACTTTCAAGCACAACTGTACTTAAATTATTGACATGGACAAGAGAATTTAAACAAGTGAATTTATTCCAAAAAATACATTCAAAAAGCCACAAAACATGAAAAATATCACAGTGAAGAAATAAAGAAAAAAATGTAAACAATTGAAAATAAAACTAACAACTAACAGGAGATGTATAGGGCCATTATGGTCACATGTTAACTAAAATCCTATGCTGTTTAGAAATCATTTAGAATCCGATCATGTCCGGTTATGAAACTCCAAAACTGCTAATCATGCCTCCAAAAATATGACTGCTCTAACATTTTCATGTGTGGTGAAGTAGTTAAGTAGTTATTTAAGGAGTTGAACTTCAAACTGTGGGTTCATATCCCACTACTGACACCAGGTGACCATGAGCAAGTCACTTCATCTGCCTGTGCTCCAAATGGAAAGACAAATGAAGTGTAACCAGTTATATATCTCAAATGTTGTAAGCCCCCTTGGATGAAGCATCACCCAAATAAATAGTAGCCGTCTATGAATTTGCCCATTTTTTTCAGTATTATATGTAATGCTCAAACTTGTAGCATGAAATATTAGGAAGTCAAAGAGAACAGATACAAGCTTAGTGGCCTCCAGACTAATCATTAATTAAAAAACAAGGTAATCCATTGGTCAACATCGCTAGAGACAGTGGACAGACAGTCCATACATCAAGAGAGGACTAATTTAAGAATAACACATATTATCTTCTTAGTTTTATTTTATTTCCTTATTATAGCATCTCTCAATGCTCCTAAACACATCATTAGTGATGTTACCTGAGGCCATCAGGTGTTTCACGTCTTTCAACATCAGACACCCTCACCCAGGCCACCCAGCCATTGTTGATCAGGTCATGGCTTGGGCACAGATGGCACTTGCTTCTCCCCATGGTCTTTGTCTCCTGACCTGGAGCCACCTTGAACCTCTTTCTTATATCTCAGTGAGGTTCTTAATGGTACTTCTGCTCCTTCTCTCTATGATGATGTCAGTAATATTGAATAGGGTGGCTTGGGAGAGTTGAGCCCCAGCATGAGCACACTGGCTGCTGGGGAACCCAAGTCTCGGTCCGGCTGGAACTCTAAGTAGTAGCCGAGGAATGGAAGGCTACCGTACCAGAGTAGAAGGCAGCTGCACTTGCTGATAGGGGTGACTCCCCTGTTGCAGGGCCCATATGGGAGAAGCAGGGGAGCCACTAGACAGAAAGAAGAAAGGTTTTTATAGAAGGGACTGCTTCCATCCAGTATTTTAACCTTGTTTTTAAATGGAATTATTTATTGGGATTTTAACCTCCACTTGTTGTCTTAATGGATTATTTATTTATTGATGTTTTGAGCACTGCGCTTTATTTGGACATTGTTTTGGTTTTATTTTATTGAATAAAAGCATTTTTGCACTTTGCACCTTCCCCTTGCTTCGTATGGCGTCCTCATTGTCCAGCTCATCTGGTTACATTACCAACGGTGTTGGTTTGAGAGGCTCCCAGAACAGTGGTGGGAGCATGGAGCTGAACCCGCATCGCCACAGGGACATAAAGAACAGTTGTCTTGCCGTTCTTCAGTATCTCATGTTATTGCTTCTCGCAGCCACCACCGCTGAACACTTCTGGTGCACAGATCCTCAGAATCTGCACTTGTCAGGTGCTATCCCATTCAAACCAGACAAAGTTATTGGGCACTGCCAGGCAGAGGATCTCTGGATGCTTAGATTTAGAACATCCCAAAGGTGCTCAATGGGATTAAGATCAGGACAGTTGGCAGGCCATTTCAACATCTTCAAACCAGCATTCATTCCTTATAACAGTTGTAACCACAGCATTGACTACCTGTGGGGCTAGGTTTTTATGTGAGTTAAACTCCATTCTCAAAGTCACTCTGGAATGCACAGGAGATTCCCTGGGGAGGGAGAAAGCACTATCCATCCCACCTTAGAGCCATCGCTCCTTATCCCAGCAGGTGTTTTTCGTATTATTGTATGGCGCCCTGCCTGGGGTTTGTTCCTGCCTTGCGGACTGTGTTGGCTGGGATTAGCTCCAGCAGACCCCCGTGACCCTGTAGTTAGGATATAGCAGGTTGGATAATGGATGGATGGATGGATGTATGGGCCATATCTGGCTACAAATGATGGATAGGGTCCTTAGAGTTATCGGCTTGTTTGCTGTCTTCCTCTAGCCTCCCCTGTGGCATTGTGGGCTTTGGAGTTGGGTTAGCTCTTAATGACATGATGCTTGATCCTCATCCTCCAGGCTCTCCAGGCCTTGTGGGCTTTGAGTTAGGGTTAGGTTCTAGGAAGTAGCTTCTTTATCTCTAAGCTCCAGGCCTTGTTTGTTGTTATATGGGCTGTATCTGGGTAAAGATAGTGGATCAGGCCCTTAGAGTTATCGGCTTGTTAGCTCTCCAGCCTCCCCTTTGGCCTTGTGGGATTTCAGCTGTGGTATCGGTCTAGCCATGGAGTCACCAGCCCTCGTCATCCATCCTCCCCAATGGGGTTTAGCCCTGACCAAAGAGTCATATGGCCCTCATCATCTAGGTGTAACGCTGGGGTTTGAGGATTGATCAGAGGACCTCTGATGGGTCAGCTGCATGGACCCCGACCCATGTTGTCCTGTCATTGATGCAGACATTGTGTCTTTCTGTAATTTCACTAATGACCTCTCAGATGGACCACTCGAATACTTGGTTATGTCATGATGTAATTATTCAGAGGTGAGAATATCAGGAATGACCAGCCTGCCTGCTAAATTTTTTGTGCAGTGAGAACACAGTTGAATGGCTTAATCCAAATTGTCTGGCACTACTGGCGCATGCCTTGCCCACCTGCAGCACTTCAATGGCCCTCTTTTTTATTTCTGTTGACATTTGAGGCATTATGGAATAACCAGAAAACTGACCGCTTGGTCTTTATCTTGCTGTGCCCTAAGCTTTGAATTTATAAATATAACTTAAGCAGATATTGTTCAGCCAAGACCTTGTTAGGTAAAGGTGTGCCTAGTGAGCTATTGTGTGTTTGGCTGGTTAAGGTGACTCATTCCAAATACGCTATATTGTTGGTCAAAGGCTGTAAAAAAACATATATTTTATTGTAATTAGTGTTTTGTAAAAAGTACGTAAGTGAGAGAGAGAGAGAGAGAGGTTGGGAGCATGTGCTGGTTACAGCACATTGCCGCACCCATCACACAACGAACCACCCAGATTGGCATCAGGGGACACCATAGCACTAGACTGATCAATGTGAGGTTTTTTTTACAGTGGCTGGAGTGCCTATCCTGTCAACAACCCCGAGAATTATACTTTACATTTTTTTCCATCTGTATATTTTATAATGCACTTGTCACATACAGTGGATTCAGAAAGTATACAGATCCCTTCACTTTTTTCACATTATGATGTTTGTAGCTTTGTGCTGAAATCATTCAAATTCATTTTTGTCCCACATCAACCAACACTCAGGTTGATATCCCAGAAAGACAAAACGAAAGCATTTTAAAATTGTTTTAGTACTAGGGTGTTGTACCGTGTTAGCAATTATGAATGTAGTAAAAAGTCAAGCAAAATAACACCTTTATTGGCTAACTAAAAAGATAGCTTGCATATTGTATATTGCATATTGTAATCTTTTTAGTTAGCCAAAAAAAGGTGTCATTTTGCTTGACTTTTCACTACAGAAATGTTTTAGGAAATTGTTTTAAAAAACTAATAAACTGAATTATCACATTAACACAAGTATTCAAACCTGTTACTTCATACTTAGTTGAAGCGCCTTTAGCAGCAATTCCAGCCCGGAGCCTTCTTGGGTCTGACGTGACAAGCTTCTCATACCCAGATTTGGTGATTTTCTACCATTCTTCTCTGCAGATCCTCTCAAACTCTGTCAAGTTGGATGGAGACCCTTGGTGTTAAGCTATTTTCACATCTTTCTAGAGATGTTCGATTGAGTTCAAGTCCAGGATTTGGCAGGACAACTCAAGGACATTCCCGAGTCATCCCTAAGCCACTCCTGTGTTGTCTTTGCTTTGAGCTTAGGGTCACTTTCCTGTTGAAAGTTGAACCTTTGGCCCAGTCTGAGGTCAAACTCATTCTGGAGAAGGTTTTCATTAAGGATATCTCTGTATTTTACTTTGTTCAGCTTTCTCTCAACCCTGACTAGTCTTTGAGTCCGCTGTGAGTGTATGGAATGGTATTTCACAGGAGATGAGTGGTGATTGGTTTCCTCCAGAAATGACGCTAATCTTATTTTTATCAAACCAGAGAATCTTGTTTCTTACAGTCTGAGAGTCCTTTAGATGCCTTCTTGTAAGCTCCAAGTGGGCTTCCATGTGTCTTTTAGTGAGGAATGACTTCTAATGGGCCACTCTGCCATAAAGCTCAGATCAGTAGATTGTTGTATTGATGGTTGTCCTTCTGGAAGTTTCTCCTGTCTTCACAAAGGTTCTCCAGAGCTCAACTTGCATAAACATCAGTGTCTTGGTCACTTTACAAGTGTGGTCAGGCAACCAGCACTAGGATGAGTTATGATTGTTCCACGTTTCTTCCATTTAAGAATTATGAAGATAACTCTGCTCTTGGGAATCTTCAGTGCTGAAGGAAGTTTTTGCAGCCTTCTCCAGACCTGTACCTCGACAGGATCCTTTTTCTAAGCTCTCAGAGCATGCATGCTTGGCCTTTACTTGGAAAAGTGTTTACAATGTCATCTTAACAGACCAAAGAAATTCTTTATTTCCATAACAATGTCATTTGTATGAAGTTGTTTTTTTAATCATGATGGAATTATATTACGTATACAAGGAATTTGACTTGTTGGTTGCTATAATAATAACAATATTAGGAGGGGACCTGATCTAGTCAGTTAATATGTACAATATGTGAGGCCATCAGGGGAGCTTAACCTGTGGTCTGGGTTTGGATCTACAGACGATTTCTTCAAACTCGTGGCTTTGTTTTTGCTCTGATGCATATTGTTAACTATGGGACCACCTATAGACAGGTGTGTACTTTTCCTAATCATGTCTGATCAATTGGGTTGACCACAGGTGGACTCCAAACAAGATGTAGAAACATCTCAACGATGATCAAAAGAATAGGATGCCCCTGAGCCAAATTTCAAGTGTCATAGCAAAGGTTGTAGCTACTTGAGATCACTCAGTGCATTTACACGCACACACACACAATCAGTTTAAGGCGAATAACCCAGTTAAGGCAGAAACCTGGTTTCTTAATAATCTTTGTTTTAATGGGCAAATGATTCTCCTTTATCAAAACACTCCAATTTTATTAAACTGCACTAAAAAGAGTTAAGTGTCATCATCAGCCACTGGAAATCAGAAAATAATTATGACTCCTATGATAATTTTCTTATAATTTATAAATATGCTCTGTCAAACTGATATTTTACTCATTGATTTCTGTTACCGGATTGCACTTAGCACACTCTTGTGCTGGCTGTACGATTGAGTTCTGTAAATTACCCGCTACATGCACTTCTTGTCTTAACCTCAGTGTTGCTGGAATAATAAGAACACAGATATTTTTACTTCAGTAAGATAAAAATGACTTTAACTTACTTGCTACTTGGACTATTTAATGTATGTTACTTTACTGCGTTACCCTACTGCTTTAAAGATTGTGCTGCTGACTTTAGCACTGTATGTTCAGCTCATCGACACAAATTTAGCAATTACTGAAATACTGTGATTCATATTATTTCAGTCAGGAGAATGAATAATGGGATCACTCCAACATTTGTCTTTGGAAATTTATTTTGTGGATACTTCTACATATGGCTGCTGAACGTCTGAATGAAGCAAATACATGTGCAAGCTGACAGAGTGTGACAGACATGCGCAGAGTGCAAAATCTTTACCAGTAACCTGGTTAAGGGTTTACATCGCCACATAATCAGATATTTCACAGAGAACCATACTTCTGTTAATCAGGTTTCTCAGAGGCCAACAACCAAATTAATCGGAATAAGGGTTTACATGGCATTTTAGAAATCAGGATTCGGTGAATTATCAGGTTATTGAATGTGCCAAGTGTGATATTTAAGTGTCTTTTATTTTTAAAACATTTTAAAAAATGTTTTAAATCCTGTTTTTACTTTGTCATTCTAAATCATCGAGTATTCCTGATGTGGGGAAAAAAATGAACTCAAAATATTTCACTTCCGGGAGCCAGATCATGCCAGTGACTTTACAGGGGCTCTCTTTCTCTTTTTAAAATTGATTTTGAATTATTAATGGTTTTAATGTAATTAATGAATGCTTTTAATTAGTACTGTCAAGATTTTGCCTCTTTGCTACCATACATTTTTTAATTATTTTTTTAAACTAGACTGAAGATATGCTGCTGTCAGTATAGACCCGTATACTAGCCCACCTCAACTGCCTCTCAGACAAGCTGTGAACCTGAGAAATGTCACATGGTGAGCATAAAAGACCTGATGGCTGCCTACATCTATAACATCTCTGCGACCCCCTCCACCTAAACAGCCCTATCACACTCTGTCGGAAGAGCTACTCATCTGTAAATGCAGAGCAAGGATAAAAGTTATAAACTTACCTGGAGTTGGAAGAGGCGAAGATCCAGATCAAGGACTAAAGTAAGGTGGAAAGGATTCAGCCCTGGGCTGACTTCATATAATGGGAAATGTCTGATTTCTTTCATATAAGTAGTTTGAATTGTTAATCTTATAGCTAGTTATGGCAAGCTCAGATACTATGATATTTGGGTGCTGTGGATGAACTGGCTTACACCTCATTTTAGACACTATTTTAATGCTGGATAGGTTACATCAGACTGAGTTAAAAAATGAGGGTGACGACTAGAGATTTTTGTGAATATGCAGGGATGAAAAAGGAGCACAATAAATTAAAACTAAATGTGTGATCCGGGCATTGAACTGCAGACTGAATTAATCCATGTCACTGCCCAGGAATGTAGATAACATCATCCTGACTGAATCAGCAACAGAAATGATTCACTCTGTACCAATGTCGTTTGAAGAATTATTCTTCCTGTTAGACTTGTTCCTTTTATTGGCACTGCTCTATCCAAATATTCTTCTTCTTCTTCTTTTGGTTGCTCCCATTAGGGTTTGCCACGGCGGATCACCTTTTCCCATATTTTCCTGTCCTCTACATCTTGTTTTGTTACACCCATCACCGTCATGTCTCCTCTCACCACATCCATAAACCTCTTAGGCCTTCCTCTTTTCCTCTTGCCTGGCAGCTCTATCGATAACATCCTTTTCCCAATATACCCAGCATCTCTCCTTAATGCTTTTAAATATAAACCTGTAGACAATCTGAGCAGGTCAACTCATCTTACTGCCACCTACAAGCTTGTATTGACAGTAGCATCTCATTGTTATCCAAGCCAAGTGTTTTTATGTGTTTTTGGAAGGGCTATTATTATTATTATTATTATTTTTATCTTATTTATTTTTGGGTTTAATTTATTTATTGGAGCTTCTGTAAAATTTTAATTTCCCCCTGGGGATAAATAAAGTATAATCTATCTACAAGGTGTGATAAAAAATACAATAAATGTTTAAATGAAAAGTACTACAGTAAAAGACACATTGCTATTAACCCCCCTCAAAATACTCCCACTCATTTCGAACACACTTATCCCATCATTCTTGCCACTTTCTGAAGCAGTTCTAGAAGTCCTCCTTCATGAGTGTCTTTAGTTGCGCTTTTGTGGCTGAATCAATTCAAAATGTTTACCTTTCATGGTAATTTTGACTCTGAGGATGATTCAGAAGTCACACGTGGCCAGATCCTGTGAATAAGGTGGATGGGGACACATCATAATGTTTTTATTTGACAGAAACTGCTGTACCAGAAGTGATGTGTGACACAGAGCTTTGTCATGATGGAGGATGAAACCGTTTGTCCATTTCTTAGGTTGTTTTCTATGCACATCGTTTCTTAACACTAGAATTACCAAAGCCTACGAAAAAACTCGTAACTCCGTTCCACCTTAAATCCCTTCACACCTCTCAGTCAGCGTCTTTTGTCTTGTAAATGTGTCGATAAGCAGCAAGCAGCCTGCTATCACATCCCCCCACTGCCGCACAAAGTTTTCTCAGCTCAAGTCTTTTACCTGCGTGTCTGTTGCTTAGAGTTGTATTGAGTAAATACCACATTGTTTTTTGGATCATATGCATTTCATGTGTGTTCTGTGTCTACAACAATCTATGTAAACAAATCATTAAAACAGAAACATTAACTCCATCCCAATGTGCCGATCAAGACAAGCAGCAAGCAGCTTACTATTTCATCCCCCCACCGCCGCAGAACGGGCACAGACTTCTCCCAGTTCTAGCCTTGATTATTTGGGAGTTAATTGCTAGAGTTTTAGAGTAGAAATAATAGATAGTTATTTGGAACACATGCATTTCATGTGTGTTCTGTGTCTACAACAATCTATGTAAACACATTGATAAAACAGAAACGTTTTTCATGTTTTGGTAATAATTGACAAAATGTAGACATGAAGCGTATAGTGTGTGAAGTCTGAAGTCCAAATATCAAATAAACACTTTCACGAAAAGTACAGTTATAGCAAAAGAAGTACGCTTTTATTCAAGAATATAACTGCAGAAAAAGAACCAACATTAGGGTGCGACATTGACACGCTTTTGGTATGACCGCTTTGGTGGCGTAACGGTAAGAACTGCTGACTGGTAATGTAAAGGTCATGAGTTTGATCCCGGACGACTGCTTTTTGAGATGTGAGCTCCTTTTATTCTTATTATTTTAGAATAAAAACATACATTTGATTTCAGTCTGTAACTGCCGGTGTAATTTTATGGTACTTGCAAAGGTTAGGGTTGTTTTTTTTTAACAGTTTTTTTCTCCCCCAGTCATTTTCACACTCCCCTGGATATAACACTGCTGTTTTCACATAAAGACGTGCTATAGCAGAGTTGAACTCAGATGATGATGAGGGTTCTACATCGGAGAAAGAATGCACATTGCACTTTTGCCGTCACTGTACTTTGTATATAAAAGCCAGTTGAATGGTATTTACCTTTTTACCTTGATTTATTTAGTTACTTTCTGCAGCATAAAGTCACAAGTAGACTGCAGAGCTTCCTGTGTTTGATCGACATGGGCATGTTCACAAAGTACACATGTAATGCCATGAAAAGTGCATGCTGACACTTCATTTCGCAAGGAATGGTACAAGAATGTAGTTAGACTTCTTTTTTGGGCACATACATCGTCATGATCTAAACACTAGAGTGGAGAGTCACTCGCTTACTAAAGAGTCTATAGCTGCAGGTGGAAACTGCCATCGCTGTACTTTGTATATAAAAACCAGATCAAATGTTATTTACTTATTTACCATGATTTATTTACTTACTTTCTACAGCATAAAGTCACATGTAGACTGCAGAGATTCACATGTACATATACAAAGTACAGCGATGGCTATACATTCTTTCTCCGATGTAGAACCCTCATCATCATCTGAGTTCACCTCTGTTATAGTGCATCTTCATGTGAAAACAGCAGTGTCAGATTAGGGGGAGCATTAAAAAAAAGCTAACCTTTACAATCACCATACATTTACACCGGCTATTACAGACTGAAATCAAATTCAAAAATAATAAGAATAAAAGGATCTCACATCTCAAAAAGCAGTCATTCGAGATCAAACTCGTGACCTTTACATTACCAGTCAGCAGTTCTTACCGTTACGCCACCAAAGTGGTCATACCAAAAGCATATCAATGTCGCACCCTAACGCGGGTTCTTTTTCTGCAGTTATATTCTTGAATAAAAGCGTACTTCTTTTGCTATAATTGTACCTTTTGTGAAAGTGTTTATTTGATATTTGGACTTCAGGCTTCACACACTATACGCTTCATGTCTACATTTTGTCAATTATTACTAAAACATGAAAAACATTTCTGTTTTAACAATCTGTTTACATAGATTGATGTAGACACGGAACAAACATGAAATGCATGTATTCCAAATAACTATCTATTATTTCCACTCTAAAACTCCAGCACTTCACTCCCAGATAATCAAGGTTGGAACAGGGAGAACTTTGTGCCTGTTCTGTGGTGGTGGGGGATGCAAAAGTAGGCTGCTTGCTGCTTGTCTTGATCGGCACATTTACAAGACAAAAGACACTGACTGAGAGGTGTGAAGGGATTTAAGGTGGGATGGAGTTACAAGTTTTTTTGTAGGCTTTGTTAATTCTAGTGTTAAATGCTCTAATAAGCCCTTATAATATTCAGAGTTCACCAAATGTGGTATAGCGGGTCCGTGGCTCAGAAAGAATGGCCAGTTTTAAAATAATCGTGGCTTAAAGAGGGGTCATGTTAGTGTGGCCAGAGCGGTTCTCGAACGCGATGTGGTGCAGGTGTTTCCTCACTTAAGTACACAGGTGAGGAGTTGTCCGTATCCGTAATTGATGCTGGGAGCTGCTAATCACCGCACCTGTGCCACATCCCCATTAAAAATAGGAGAAGTGTGAGTACAGAGGAAGAAAAAAAAGGAAAAAGAATTGAGGTTAAGGGAGAAGAAGGCAGGCGGTAAAAGAGCCAGTATGTGAGTGAGTGAGTGAGTAAGCGAGTGAGCGATCGAGAGCAGGGTCGCTGTAATTAGGAGAGGCAGCAGGGAAGCAAGCCATAGCGGGGTGTTTTGGATTGGGTCACTCCTGTTGAGTTTTGCAGAGGAGCAGGAGTGACCACGATCAAGGACGGCTTGCTACATAAGGCCGTGGACGGCAGTGGGAGTCAGAGGCTTAGGAGGTTGAAGCCCCACCGTGAGCGACCTGGTTGCTAGGGAACCCGAGTCTCGGTCTGGCAAAAACCCTATGGAGCCAGTGTTTGACAGGCTACCAGACCAGAAGGAGAAGGTCAGCTGCAGGTAGGGTGACTACCCTGGAGCAGGACCCGGATGGGAGAAACAGGGGAGCCGCCAGCTAAAGAAGGCAGTGGGTTTTTTAAAGGACTGCTTCCAGCCATTGTTTTTTTAACCTCATTTTTAAATGGAATATTTATTGGGATTTTTACCTCCAATTTCCACCCTGTTTTTAATGGATTATTTATTTAATGACACTTTGAAGATCTGCACTGTTTGGACATTGTTTGTTTTTTTTAAATAAAAGCACGGTTTGCACTTTGCATCTTTCCCCTTGCTTCGTTTGGTGTCCTCATTGTCTAGCTCATCCGGTTACATTACTGATGGTGTCGAGTTCAAGAGGCTCCCAAAAGAGAAGTGGGAGCGTGAAGTAGAACCTGCATCGTCACACCATAGTGTTCCTGGGTACAAACTCAGCTCACACAATTCCATCAAGGTCAAATAACACAATAATCATCATCGAGGACATTGAGGCAACCAAGACAGCGCAATTAAAGACACTCACTCAGAAGTGCGTCAGAAAGTGGCAAGAACAATGAGATAAATGTGTTTGAAGCAAGGGGTGTATTTTGAGGGGGTTAATGGGAATGTGTCTTTTACTGCAATTTTTTATTTAAACATTCACTGTATTTTTGATCACACCTTATATATACAGTATCTATCTATCTATCTATCTATCTATCTATCTATCTATCTATCTATCTATCTATCTAGGATAAGGCTGCAATATAACAAAATGTGAAAAAAGTGAAGGGATCTGAATACTTTCTGAATTCACTCTGTATATCTGAGGGAAAGAGAAAATAAAGAAACACACCTAATTCCGATGAAATCACAAAGAGCGTGTGTAGCGGCTTTAAAATGGTTGCTGATGATTTGAAAGAAGACAGACACACCAATATCCGGATTCTGCTGTTTATTCTGCAACAACGTCGTCCAACTAAAAGGCAAGCAGTAAGGGGCACAGTCAGCACACGCAGCGATAGGCGCTCTCTCAGTCTCCTGCAAAAGCGTCATCCAGCTTTTTTTTTTTTAAATATATACACAAATATAATAAATACAAAATTGCACAAAATAAATAATGAAATTAACACCAAATGAAACAAACACATTTAACATACTTAAAAGACAAGCAGTAAGGGGCACAGTCAGCATACGCAGTGACAGGCGCTCTCTCAGTCTCCTGTAGGAAGCCAAACAATATGCTATAATGAGGCTGGATCTCTGTTAAATTAAACACTTTTAAAATCCATTTCTGCCTACCAAAAGTCTCGAAAGAACCTCAAGACACATCAATAACCACATGACGTGATGTTTCTGTGGAGTTTCAGACAGAATACACTATTTCAAAACTTGTCAGCTTAAACGAGAGATGGAGAGTATTGAGAAGCGCCTTACCTGCAAAAGCATCATTCAGCTTTTGCCAGAAGTCTGCTCTACGCTACATGTGCATCCTATTGGTGTTTCATTAATTAAAGCCCCTCCTGCTACAACAGGCAAACAGGAACTATTATACAAAAGATACATTTATTAGATTCAAATTAAACAAAATTCACAATATATAAAACAGAAGCATTTCAGTATTAAAAAAAACATAGTTTTCAGAATGTTCACAAAAATAAAACATAAACTAACTCAGCCACACATGTTTACACCATGTTGGATCTGCATCAAATGCTACTACATTAAATGCTATCAAACCACAAAGGTTGTGCTCATACTGTCAGATGATCTGAACTCACTGTGTGCAGTGATGATGGATTCTGTTTTCACATACAGTTTTATAAAGACGTTTAACATGACCCAACACATTAACCAATGACATCAGGACCGCTCTGCAATGCTGAAGTTGGATTGAGCTAATTTGGAAACTTGATAGATGGACCCAAAATTAGGTATAATCTCCTAATGTGTAAAATCAATTCAATTGGAGCCGAATGACTTAAAAATAAGCAATAATTAAAAACAAAAAAACCTGCCACTGAACTGCATACTCACATGTATATTTAATTGGGTGCATTCTGTTCAGATGCCATTCAAACATCTAATTGCTGTTTCTCACTCTCACTCTCTGGACGCCATGCACAGATAACTGGCCTTTTCTCAAGCTGCATTACAGCAAGCTGTCATTTACTGAAGCTAAATTAGCATTTTTTCTAGCATCTATTACAGCGTATGTCTTCTGTTGTTCATTTCATCGTAACAGGCTCACAAGAAACACAAGCTGAAAAGAAAGCCAACGTTCGTGCATACTGCAAAACATGTAAATAATAGCATGCAGTAACTAACAAGGATATCGGCAAATGCATTATCTACAATATGTCACTTCAGTTTATTCTCTATAAAAGGTGTCCATAACATGTGTTTATGCTTATAGTGCAGGGAATTATCAGACATATTGTCATTATGTTGAGATATTCTGTGAATTTCCCCTTGGGATTAATAAAGTATCTATCTATCTTGTATATATTATGAGAAAGGAAATGAAGAAAGCCCTGGGTGTCTGCAGAACATGCTTGGCCTTTACTTGGAAGAGTGTTTACAATCTTAACAGACCAAATTAATTATTTATCTCCATAACAGTGTCATTTGCATGACTTTTTTATCATCATGGAATTACATTACACATACAAGGAATTTGACTTGGTGGTTGCTATAATAATAACAATATTAGGAGGGGTCCTGATCTAGTCAGTTAATATGTATAATATGTAACACCACCTGGGGAGCCTTACCCTGTGGTCTGTATTTGGATCCCATTACCCCAGTGCAGTGATGGGGACACTGTCATGTAAAAATTGACACCAACCTTCAGATGAAATGTACCATTCTCTGTGGTCTTAAAAATAAATAAGAAATTTGACAAACGGGTGGAAATCAATTAGTTCATCAAGCCTGTTTCTTTAGCTAATAGCTAAACTGTCTCAAGATCTTATCCAGATACTTCTTAAAAGTTAAGAAGGTTTCGGCTTCAACTACATGTCTCAGGCATTTGCTCAGATTGCCACAACTCTTTGCATAAAGGAGTGCTTCCTGGCTTCAGTCCTTAATGCACATCCCCTGGTGCCCTTGAGTATGTGACTCACTGTTTAGTTGAAAGTGTGGAAGAATAATTTTAGGGTGACATAGCATTCATGTTAAAGAAATAGCATAAAGGGTTCATAAATGTCAGAAGCCTGTTCAGGCATATCTGGAAAGCAAGATAAAGGTCAAGTGAACAACACAGACCAAAATGTAACACACAAAATGTACTGAGAGATGACTAAGAGATCAGATGACCTAATTGGACCATTGTTATGTACACAGAAATTTCAAGGGTGGTGACTAAGCCCAATCGGTATAAGAATAGATAAGAACAAAATAAAATAGTCTTTTATTTTGTATAGATCATTTGCGTGTAGGCCAATGAACCAACCAGAGTAAACGTATGCATCGATTGACACTGTATGTAAATTCAGTCGTTTATAAAATGAACCTGTATCCTTTGTTTCTTGGACCATTCTGATCATGCTGTAGAAAAATGCTCCCTGTTCAAGCATTAGCTGAAGAGTAATAAATGAAGAAAGCGGGTGACCTTTTCTCCTGCCTGATTACCTACTCAAAGTTTTTATCAAACTTGTCCCAGTTCTTTAATTAAGATGTTGATTTCTGCCACAAAAGAATTCTGCTGGATATACTTTATCAATGTCTTTGAGAGTTTTGAAGACCTAGATTAGGTCTTTACACAGTCTTCTCTGCTTGAGTTGCCTCGAAAGCTTGCATGTTGTCATTTTCTTAGTTAGCCAATAAAAGGTGTCATTCTGCTTGACTTCTCACTACATTCATAATGGCTAACACCCTTGTACTACTGATCTTATTTCAAAAAAAGTAGGTTGGTACCCAATGGCCTGGCTATATCGCCCACCTTGGCTTGATTATTCTGGCCCCTTATTGGCTGTCCCAGTGTGGAAAATCTTCAATTTTTGAACTCCAGAATATTTAAATTATGTTTTAATTATTTTCTTCAAATGAACCGGGATAAACTGAGTTTACAAGACTTTAATTATAGCCATTGCAGGCCTTTTTTTGTACATTCTTCCTGTATTGTACCAGTAATTTATGCATCTGCTCCAGCTGGTTTGTTTTCATTTAGTTTATGAGCTGGGAATTGAAAAAAAGTACAGATGCTGCAGAACGTGTTTAAATGAATTTATAACCTGGGAACAGATGGACATTATAGGACTAAGAATTACAGAATCAGTTTACAGCTTGAGAAAAGTACTTAAAAGATCAAACACTTTGATCAGAGTCATTTGTCATCAGGACAAGATAGCCAATCAAATGTGTGCAATGCCACATGTCCAGAAAACCCAAGTGTGCATTTTAACATAAATATAGTTTGTCCAAGGCACCAAAAAGAAGAAAATGATAGAAGGGCAACATAGGAAGAGATGTCAGAGATCAATAGACATGAGGCCATCTGATTTGGATGTCAGAAAACATAACTTATAAATAACTTAGATCGTTAAACTAAAAGCTTCCCAGGAAACATCCATCCCTTGACATTTCTGATTTTCACTAAGCTTTTCTAAGTCTTATATCTAGACTTAGCTGCCTCTTTTATCTTCTACTAGCCATCCCCTGCAGCTTCACCCGCGTATTAGTGAAACAGGACAGTGAGGAGGACCCCACCCAGCTCTCTACTCCTGATGTCACTCTTCCCCTCTTAATTGTCCTGTAAATGTGTTGATAAGCAGCAAACAGCAAGCAGCCTGCTATCACATCTCCCACCGGCGCACTTTTTTCTCAGCTGAAGTCTATTTACCTGCGTGTCAGTTGCTTGGAGTTGAATAGAGTGAGAAGTCAAGCAAAATCACACTTTTTATAAATACTAAATCATTATTTGGAACACATGCATTTCATGTGTATTCCATGTCTACAACAATCTATGTACAGTAAACACATCGTTAAAACAGAAGCATTTTTCATGTTTTAGTAATAATTGACAAAATGGAGACATGAAGTTTATAATGTGTTAAGCCTGATTTCCAAATATCAAATAAACACTTTCACAAAAGGTACAAATATAACAGAACAAGTGCACTTCTATTCAAGAATATAACTGCAGAAAAAGAACCCGCATTAGGGTACGACATTGACACACCTTTACTACGACCCCTTCGGTGGCGTAACGGTATCAAATGTTGACTGGTAATCAAAACTTCACGGGTTCGATCCCGGACGAGTCTGTTTTGAGAAGTGAGCTGCTCTTATTCTTACTATTTTAGAATATAAATATACATTTGATTTCAGTCTGTAATAGCCAGTGTAAATGTATGATACTCGTAAAGGTTAGCTTTGTTTTTTTTTTTTTTATTCAGTTTTATTCTCTCAATCACATTCACGATCCTACCCCCCCTCCCCTCATCTGACACTGCTGTTTTCACATAAAGATGCGCTATAGCTCTGCAATCTACTTGTGACTTTACGCTGTAGGAAGTAAGTAAATAAACCAAGGTAAATAAGTAAATAACATTTGATCTGGCTCTTATATACTAAGTACAGTGACGGCAGCTTCCACCTTCAGCTATAGACTCTACACTCTAGTGTTTAGATCTGGACGGTGCATGTGCCTAAAACATTAACATTTATATGTTACTTACATCTTGCCTGAAGAAGGGACCTGAGTTGCTTCGAAAGCTTGCATATTGTAATCTTTTTAGTTAGCCAATAAAAGGGGTCATTTTGCTTGACTTTTCAATATGTTACTTATATAAAAGCCAGATTGAATGTTATTTACTACACGGCTGTTTTCAAATAAAGACGCACTATAACAGAGGTGAACTCAGAACGGAGAAAGAGAACAGAAGCCCTCCCCGCAAGAAACGTCTACTCACATATAAGAACAACGCAGCTGCACCAGGCGTAAAGGCGAAAGATGGCACCGTTTCAATATAGGACGAAGTCCGGCATCATCCTGCCAATCACCTGTCCTTCAAAGAAACAACACGGCTTTTACCACTTTTTTGCCCACTGAGTTTATCAAGGCTATGCAGGTTGCTCCTCAATAATTAGAACAACTGCGACAGAAGCAAGACGTAGTTTGGTTAGTACGTGGCATATAACTAAAAGAACAGCGCTTTTATCTGTGTCATGCTGACGCCAGCATAGTTGTTACAGCTAGTGATAGTGAGCGCCTATTTAGAGAATCCTATGAGGAATATTGAGCAATGACTGGCAATTGGCACCACCTGAGACTCTGTCTGGCTTGGAACTGTATGTGTGTGTGTGTATCGGTGTGTATGTTAATCTTCAAAGGCAGGAGTAGACAAACCCAATAAACATAATCCAATAAACTATCTCTCACACCCCTTTGCCCCCTAATTGCTAACATGTGGTGATGACTGCACTAATGCAAGAATGGCTGTCGTTGCATCATCTATATGCTGCATATTGGCGATGGCTAAAGTGGTTCTCCACGGTCTATGTAAAACGCTTTGAGTATGTTAGAAAAGCGCTATAAAAATGTAATTATTTACTATTTCTTTTTATTATAAACAGCATCAGCACTCTATAGGCCAATACTGATTCATAATTGTGTGACAAGTTTTTCACGTGATGGAATTTTTGTGAGAATGTGAAAGATTCATACTTTTCAGTGTTTTAGAAATGCTGTAATTGTATTACAAGGTAGAGATAATCATTAAAGGGTTTAGGGAATGTGTTTGTGGAAGGGGCAGAGTGTAAGGGGGCTGAGGGAATGTGTTTTCAGTAGTCTGTATTAGTAATGATGCATTATAATTTCCAGTACAGACATTGCATTTACCTTTTTGTCAGATAACAGGTTCCCATACTTCTGGTGCTCATACAGTATTTAGTTCAATATTTTCTCTGTATAAAATATGAACAGTTATCTTACATTGCCTTTAAAAGACCTGTGGGATGGCACCGAGCTTCCAAACAGTCAGACCATTCCCAGTGTTATAGTGACGTTTGAAGGTTGAGATGCTGGCAGTCCCATGGTAATGGGATTTCGATACAAACTTCGGTACTCTGTTTCAACACAGTGCACTTCATCGACACTTTGAATGCACTGTACGAGTTAAGTCATATCTCATTGCCTGTCAGAACATGATATTTGAGAGAAATCGTATCTCAGTGTACAGCCACCATGGTGAGTTTTGCTGCTGCACCTACCATAGTGCTGCCATCTAGTGGAAAACCAGAGGTTTTTTTTTTTGGTGGCAACATCTTGTGTAAAATAGTGGCATACATAGACAGTTTGTTATTACATTGTTGTGAAAAAGGTATAAAGCTGATGATGTTTTGAAAATGCTAGATTTATTGCCAGATGAATATTTTGACGATAATGACAACGATCAATTAATAGGATGATGTAGAACCTGTAGGCTCTGGTACTTATGCAGATCACTGGACCACAGGCATTTCTTTATCACAAGGAGCCCAACTTATCACAACTGTCAGGACCGCACTACATGGACATTCTGCCGCTCTCTGACCTCAAACTGTCACCAGCTACCAAATGTGTTCAGGGCAATAAGCATGGACAGTGCATAGAAATGCATTATATTTACGGCACTTGTTCTTTTAAACCTGCACTCTGCGTGGTGCCATGCTTCTAGGACTCTCATTCAAATGGAGACTTTTGGTCATGCTGCTGGTGAAAATAATGTAATTAACAGTTTTTTTACATTTTGACAAAGTTACTGCTAATAATAAAACCATTGCTTTCTAATACATTTCTTTACATTTTAATAAGCTATAGAGTATATTTATCATATGTACATAATAAATGTTCCTACAGTCAATGTGTTAAAGTGATATGAGCTTCGAAGCCTTGGTTTCAAATGTTGCATCCTAGCAAGTTGGAAGTACTGACATTAAGTAAAGGAAGGCACCAGGTATCAGAACTTTGTGAGTGGGGTAATTTGCAAATTTTGAGAGTAATGTAAGGGGATGGCCATGTACCCAGTAACCTTCTACATCCTGTGTCACTGTGTTCACATGTAAGCAGCCTAAGGGTGATCCATTTACTAATAAGCTGAACTAACCAAGTGAGGCTGAAACTGACTGCTTTTGTGTGTTCAATAGGCAACTCACTGAAAGTTTTTAGTTTGAAATGGACAACAGGTTTAAAAGTTGCTGCACTCTTAAAAATAAAGATGCCAGGGTGGTTTTTAAGAGTGATGCCTTATGGGAACCATACCACATGAGTCCACATGAAGGTTCCAGAAAGAATATTTATTTGCTTAAATGCATAACAGGTTTTAATAAATAACCATGAATAGATGGGAACAGATTTGTGGAATACCACTGGGTTTCTGATTTTAAAAAGATTCACTGCACACGATAATACAGGTTGTCCTCTCCATCTTCAAGTATCCTGCCAACTACACTTTAAAGGTTTGTTTGTCCACATGTTAGGAACATTTTCAAAGACCATGAAACCCTTTCCGGAATTAAGTGGCTCCTTGTCAAGCACGGAGTCTAAGAGGAACCTCACACCCCAGTAAAATGCCATTTTAGATTCCTTATTTTTAAGAGTGTGGGATGAAAGCGAAGTGCCAATTGGGACAACAGAGTACAGTTACAGGTGAGACAGTCTGTAGCCTTGAACAGATTCACTGACCTAAGACATTTCTGAGGCCCGTAAGATGACACCCTTGTCAACGGCATCTATTTGACTCCACCTACTTTCCGGGAGTCACTCCCCTGTTTTGCTTGTTTACTGATGTTTACATTACATGCCCGTCATGTCGATTTCAATTTCTTTCAGTTCCTGCTCTCTAACCTGTGGACTTGGTAGTTTTAATATATTAAACCTCTAAACTATCAAGGTTTCTCAGTTCTGCATCTGAAGGAAAACCACAGAATAAATGTGTCTTTTGTTACTGGTTGCAAACACACCCACATGTGTATATATATATATATATATATATATTGTCACACACGTGTGCATGGGAGGCAGCTGAAGGGCTTAGAGAGGACTGATTATACATCTGCCCGGGGGGGGCGGGGTACGCTAACGCTCTTTCTGAGTTCTCTACAGGTCTTTCCCAGGAAATCCCACCAGGAGCCGACACATCGAAGCGGGACACATCCCTTCCGGTTCCGGCACCGAGGACGACATCACTTCCGGTTCCGGCACAGAGGAAGACATCACTTCCGCCCTCCGTCCTATACAGCCTCCTGCCTTTGCTCTGGCAGGCAGTTCTGTTTTGGACTCTGTTGAGTAAACTTGACTCTGATGAATCGATTACTTTTGCAGTCAGGAAACCGGATTAAGCGGGTGGCTGCCCCAAACCTTGCCATGCCTCATGTCTCTTCTTCTTACAATATATATATATATAGTGATGTGTGAGTCCTTTTCTTCCACTCAAAACCACGAGGCTGAATCTCTTTACTTTAGCAAAACCAGCTTTATTCATCTTGAAACAGGAACAGTACGGTTATTTATTGTAGCGGGATCTACCACTCTCCTATACACAGACACAGCAGTCAGGCAGGGTTAGTGGCCAAGTAATACTGTTCCCTGCATTTCTAATGTTCCTTGCATCACCCATCGATGACAGGCGCTTATAGCGCAACCGCAGTTGGCTCAGATTTGTTTTTGTGAAAGCCTGCTGTTGCCCCGGAAACAGAAAAGCCATCTTCCACAGATGCAGCGATTGTGCTACAGGACGCTCTTTGAGAGTTGCAAAAGACTTTACAAACCTCACTCTCTCTCTCTCTCTCTATATATATATATATATATATATAGTAATGATACAAAAATGACAAGATGGTTTGGCGGTGTATTGTCTTGATTGCTACAAAATGGAAAATTGCTTGTTAGCAAAAGAGTAATCTCTCAGGACTGAGTCAAAAACATGACTGCTGTAGCAGATGACTAGTGAGCTTATATAGCAAGGAGGAAGGAAGAGGCAAGATGTCAATATGAGGAGGGGAAGTGATGTCATCTAGGGGTGTGTTTTGATGCCGGAAGGGGTTGAGACTGGCTTTACTTGTTCCTGCAAGGATAAGGCCATTAGTGCACATGACTAGCCATGTTTACCAGCTTTTCTACACTAACCAGATCCTGCTGCTGCCTCCTATGCGCACGTGTTTGACAATATATATATGTGTTTTCAGAAGTCAACATAACTTTTTTTGAGTGCAAAGCAACACATCATTACATTAAAAGTGCCTACTGAATTCAGTTAGTAAATTATTTAATTGTACAATTATACAAGAGGTAAAAATAAACTTTATCATGTTTCTCACATGAATACGAAGAGCTTCTGGGCCTCATAGTGTCTGAAGTGCTCAGATCTGTCGGAGGCCTGAAACTGTAATTTTTTTAATTTGATGAAGTGTTTTGAGTGGAACATACAATCCAGAAATCTTTATTTTACACAGCACCTTCTTTGGTGAACAAAGCTAAAAAAAAAATGTAGGAATTGTTATTGACAGACATATTGTATTGCTTCTTATTAGCTCGGGTCCAGGCACTAAGATAAAAGACTGAAATTCCTTTATTTTATTTTTAACTTACGTAACACGCACACATACACAAGAGTAATAACACAAGAGTAGTAACACAAAGCAAAAACAGAAAAACAAAAAAATGAAGAAAGCAAATCAGTGATGCCCCTCTGGGACTAATTAGACAAACAGTGTCCAAGAAAAAAAAGCAAGACTGTTAGAAAAATTGTTTAGAACTTTTGAAAGGAAGCATATTATTTATGTGCAGCTTTTCCTTCTACTATAAAGCTTTTCTTATATTGAATATACATTGTATTAAAAATTTCATCATTTTATATTTTTCTTTCTGCCTTTTTTAAGTAGTCCTCAGCAATATTACAATGTACACATGCTGCCAATTCCTTAGACATAATGGCTGCTCAATGTAAAGTAAATAATAAAGCTGCCTCAAATGCATTTTTTTATCTGGTCAGTTTATTCTTGTATTGCACTCTACAAATAATACAGCTTCAGATACCTTACGCAGATTTACAAGGATAATACAAAAACGGTCAAATTTGCAACTAATATATGATAACAATAGGGTACAGGAACATTGCCCTGCAATGGTCTGGCACGCCACACAAGATCTGTTGCTGCCAACACCATATCCTGCCAGCCTAGGTGCCACCTCCCTGCAACTCTGAACATATTCAGTAAATTAACACATTGGTGGAAGTGACGGAGTGAGGACACGGATTAAAAGGTCAGGGTAACAGGCAAGACCCCAGATTGAGTAGGTCTGCACCAGGGATCTTCTTGAAGACTTCACTTCTTTGTTCTGGTTATGGATGTGTTGACTCATGGTATAAAAGACCAATCCCCACAGTGCAGGCTTCTTGCTGGAGACATTGTGTTGTGTAGCACCAGGAAAGAGGAAGTGAAGGGAGAAAAAATAAAGAGAGGCTTTGGAGGAAAAGAAATTGAAGATAAATAGGAAGAAGAAGACAAAATATATGATGTTTAATGATGATCAGGATTCAGAAGTTAGCCTGAAGTGAGAGACATTAAAGAGAGTGGTTAAGTTTAAATATCTAGGATCAGTGGTAGCCCAAGATAAAAAAGTTAGATGCAGAGATAACCCATATAGTGCAGTGTGGATGGAACAATTGAAAGAAGGTATCAGGAGTATTGAGTGATGAAAGAAAGGTAAGGTTTTTAAGAAAGTAGTAAGACCTGCAATGACATAAGGAGCTGAGAGATGGACAGTAAAGGGAGTACAGAAGAAGTTAGATGTAGCAGAAATGAGAATGTTGAGATGAATTTGTGGAGTTAAAAAAAGGACAGAATAAGAGACGAGGCAATCAGACTGCTACAAAAGTGGGAGAGATAGTTAAGAAAGTACAAGAAAGTAGTTTGAACTGGTATGGATGTGTGACGAGGGGAGACAGTGAATAAGTGGGCAAAAGAGTGATGGCAGAGGAAGTACAGAGGAAGAGAAAGTGAGGGAAATCAAAGAGGAATTGGATGGATAGAGTGGAAGAAGATCTGAAGGAAAAGGGTCTGACTGGAGAGGAGGTGCAGGACCAAGCTGTTTTGAGAAAGTTGATCAAGAACATCAACCCCACATAGAAGTGGGAAAAGATGAAGAGGATCTGGACCAAATTTCACACAGTTGCTCTGTGGGACCATACAGACAAGATAAACTACTTTGGAACCAAAACTTTTGACCCTAGCAGGTCCCAGTGAGTTTTGTTTTTCCTGCATGCTACAGTTTGCACACCAGTGTCACCTGCTGGCTCAGAGCAAGTGAAACATTTGAACAGACTGAAGCCAGTCTAGTGGGCAAAATGATCAGAGCTTAACATAACCACATGCTGCTTCTACCTACTGTAATATAAATTGGAGCATTGTGTGCTTTTGCAGAGGGGTGTTGCATGAGGCTTGATCAAGAGCAGAAGTGCAGCACAGCCTAAAAGAGAATAGAAGGGTTGTTGTTTAACTCCTGCTTTGTCATCTCTTTTCTTCATAATTTAAGCACTACAAACTGTCCACCTTGAACTAAAAGGACAAGTCAGACATGACAGCGTTCACGGTTAGATCCAACCAAGTAGTTACTCCAATCCTGCAATCCAATCAAGCTGAAAAAGAACAATTTTTCAACTCAATAATGGAAAGAAATCGATAAACAGGAAGTGTGGATAATGGATGAAACAGGTAGCAGTAACAACAGGGCTACCATTTAAAAATACAGAAGTCTGTTTTATGTTTTATTTAACCCATTCTACAAATATACCCAGGCTAGTATTATATGCAAGGCAATACAATGTTCATATTGAGTTAACCCAAAACATTTAAGTAATTGACAAAAAAGCACATTTTAATGAAGCTCTAACTTGGCAATGAACAGTAGATAGTAAAGTCAGCAAACTTTAAAATGGCCTTCTTCGTGTTGAGTGGAAGTAGTTTCATCTCTGCCAGACTGCTGCTGCTTTCAATGATTTCATCTCTCTTAATGGGTCTGTCAGATATTTGTAGAAACCCTTCACTAAACATGTATCAGACTTGCATATGACAATCTGAAATGTACTGGTGACCTCAAAAAAGAAGAAAATTGTAAGGTTCATGACAGCCTGCGCCAAGAAGAAAAAACTAAATTGCCTGAAAGCAGGCTCAAATTGGTTCTTTATAAAATAGTGACATTGGCTTTTGAAAAATAGATCATCTTGATGCAATTAGGTCTAAAGCTAATAATAAAAATGTTGTACTAAAATAAAATCTGACTGAAAGGATGCCCTCTAGTGCAGGATTGGTTAAAAGATATTGATAACTGAGGTAGTAAATGTGAATAAATATAAAACTTTGCAGCTCATTTCAGCTCATGGAGGGACACTTCTGCTTCAGGTTTTCACTCTCGGCTGCGGCCAGCAGGGTGGCTGTGTGGCACATGCGTATGGGCGCCATTCTCATCCCTACAACCTTTGCCGTCACTTCTCCTACCTCTTCATATCTTAAATCATTCATGAGGCAGATTGAAGTGCCAGCTTAAGTGAAAAATGAAAGAAAACATACTAAGTAATTGCAACACAAACACTAACTTAATCAGTTTTAATGCGAAAAGATGCCGACAAAAGAAGAGAAGAAATGGGCCGCTCGGGTGGAGAAAAGAGAAGCTGCTCAGGAAGCAGCAAGTGCATCAACCTCTGAGCAAACGAATGGTAAATGTACAGAGAAAGAGGATGAAAACTATGAATGCTCAAGTCAAGTGTATTCACTGCACGTTATTGTGCAGCGCGCCGTTACTGGTAATAGTATAAATACAATGCAATACATACAATTCAATTTATTTTTATATAGCCCAAAATCACACAAGAAGTGCCACAATGGGCTTTAACAGGCCCTGCCTCTTGACAGCCCCCCAGCCTTGACCCTCTAAGAAGAGAAGGAAAAACTCCCAAAAAATCCTTGTAGGGAAAAATTAGAAGAAACCTTGGAAAAGGCAGTTCAAAGAGAGACCCCTTTCAGGTAGGTTGGGCGTGCAGTGGGTGTCAAAAAGAAGGGGGTCAATACAATACAATACACAGAACAGAACACAAGTAATCCTCAATACAGTATAATCTACTCTATTTATATAAAATCTATAATTTGTATAAAGTCTAAAAGTAAAACAATTTTGTTCAATGATTTTATGTGACGTTTTTATGTCACATTTTTTGCCACGCTTTAAATCGGGCTTATTTTAAAACCTACATATATATATATATATATATTTGGTATCATTCTTTTCAGAATTAATCAGAATTTGTTAGACGTTCAGATTCGTATCCTGTTTTTAAAGTATAAACTAAAAAATATCATGAACTCACGTCCCGTGAGATGAAACTTTGGGCCAAGAGATTTAACCACAATAAGGATAAGGAAGTTCCAAAATGGCATAAGTTCCAAGACAGACTCTCCTCAACCAGACATACCAAGAAGTGACACCAGAGTCGATTGCAGAAGTTGAAAGCATTGTGACAGAAAACTGATGAGTGACAGAGACTTCAGAGTAGAGGTTTCTTGTTGCAATATCATAATAGTTGGGCCCATAATGCCCATGCAACACTTGTAACCTGCACTTTGAGCATCTTACATATTCAGCATACTCACTAAACCTCGCATGTTACCACATCTTTGGACTACTCAGTGAGGCAATGGGTGGATAACCTTTTTAATTAGATGAAGAGATGCAACAGGTGATGCCTTTGTGACTATGCACTTGTCCAAAAGACTTTTTTTTTCTAAAGGAATCTATGCACTTGTAAGCACTGGATGACTTACATCGACTGCTGTTGAGAGCACATACACAAATAATACAATTGTTTGACACTTTTGCTGCAATAAATTGTGGAAAATAATATTTAAGATTTTCATTTTGTAATGAATCAGAGTCAATATGCTGAGAGCTGGCCGATCGCTGCTCACCTTCTTAAACTGTAAAGAGGCTAATATAAGAATTGGCCAATATAATCCCCCTGGGAATTCCCCTGTATAATCAACTTTTTTTTAAATTGATTTTAATTAAAATAAAATTCCATACAGTCAAGTCAAATTTAACAAATCAAAGCAAAATTTGACCCCCACCCAAGAGAAAGAGAGAGGAGCCAGCAACTAAAGCTATTCTATAAAAGGAGTAAGGAAAGAATGGTGTCCTTTTTTCCGAAATGGAAGCTTATTCTAAAATGTTATTAATTAGATCCAGCCATATTTTAAAAAGCTTTCAGCAGATCCTCTAAGTAAGAATTAGATTTTTTTCAATTTCAAGTAGAATAGAACATCAGTTACGCACTGACTTAAGAGTGGTGGGGTGGGATTCTTCCATTTGAGCAAGAAAAGTCTACATGCTAATAGTGACGTAAAGGAAATTGCAGTTTGCTTGTTCTTTTCCACTTTAAGATCATATGGGAGTCTCCCAAACACAGCTGTTAATGGGTTAGGAATAATTGTGACACCAAAGGTCTCATAGGCATGCAAAGATTTTGTCCAAAATGTTGTTAATTTGGTGCATGCCCAGAATATGTGGCCCAGTGAGTCTGGAGCTAGATTGCAATGTCCAAAGGTTGAATCTTGCCCTGGAAACAATTTTAAATGAGATAAATGTGCTTGAAAAAAAGATTTTAAGTTGAATGACTGAATGCTTTGCACATATTGAGCTCAAGTGTATTCTGTGCATGGCTGCCTTCCACTCCTGTTCTGAAATATTGAATGACAGATCATTTTCCCAATGTACTCTGGGTTCTTTGAAAGGAAGAGACTTTAGAATATTTTTTAAATTGTAGAGATGCTATCTGAGTCTTCAAGACTGATCAATATAATTCTCCTGGAATAGAACAAGATTGAAGATGAGGAAAATTGGGCAGATTCTGTTTAGCAGAGTTTTATTATTATTATTAGCAACATTTATAGAAGCTAAAGACAAAAAATTTCTACCTCAAACTTTTTGCCAAGCATTAATTACCATCTTTCCTAAGAAGAACAAGTACCTACTACAATGTGCATCATAAAGACCAATCTCCCTTCTGAATAACAATGTTAAGATACGCACCAAAGATCTAGCCAGAAGGATTGAGAAAGTACTTCCTTCTGTAATATGAATACAAAGAGACCAAACAATTTATTACAGGCAGACATTTAATTTCTAACTTTTGATGTTTGCTTAAAATAATATATTCACCCATTATATCTAACACTCCAGAGATTTTATTATCTTTAGATGCAGAAAAAGCATTTGTTATGGTTGGATGGGACTACCTATTCACCAACATTACACAAATATGTGCATGGATAAAACTACTTTATACTAGTCCAGAAGCCTCAGTTTGTGTTAATAACATTATTTCAGATAAATGTATACTAGAATGTGGTACTCAACAAGGATGCCCCTTATCTCCTTTGCTCTTTGCAATCGCTGTATACTATTGAAACACATCAGAGATAAAGGGGATTTTCAGAGAAGGACTTGAACAGAAAATATCACTATATGCAGAGTATATGGTACTGTATATATCAGATCCAAAAAATTCTGTGCCAGCTATCCTAAAAGCATTAGCAGATTTTCAAAAGATATCTGGACTTTTTACTGTGAATTCTCTAGCACATAATATCGGACTGGACACCTTCCCATTTAACTTAACAGATCAGTTTAAATATCTAGGGGTAACTATTACAAGTAAATATAGAGCTTTTTTAACAGAATTTTGCTGTCTGCATGGAAAAAATTCAACAGGATGTGCATAGATGGTCGACCCTCCACCTTACGTCAACAAGCAGAATCAACATTGTTAAGATGACCATCCTTCCCAAGCTGCTCTTCCTATTTCAAAGCATCCCCATATACATTAACAAATCATTTTTTAAGAAATTTGATTCAATCATAATTTATTTCAAATTCGAAATATCCCCTTACAACCAATTTTAAACAGTCAAATGTATATGTATAGAATATGTGAAAAAACAGCTACAAGGCAATCCTAGCAAAGTCAGAAAAAATATGCATTTAAAAAGAAAAACACAAAGATGAAAACAGCAATGACCTTTTTCATACCCAACACACAATAACTCCTATAAGTGTGTATAAAAAATATCTACAGTGAAATACACACACCAGCCTCGCACACAATAGTTCAGATTTGGAGCTGTCTTATTATATTGGGTGGATGAATTATAGAAGCCGGCCAACAAAAGAATCTGAAATTTTAAATGTAAAATTTCCATAGTCAGTAAAAAAAAAAACCAGCACGTATGGGCAAAAGGCAGACCAGAAAGACAAGCGGAAAACACAACATTTTCTGTGTGGCGGTGCTGCAATTGGACTCAAAATAAATTTGGTAAAAAGTAAACACACTCATGTGGAACATAACATTCCTAAATATGGGTAACTCAGAGTCCAATTTGGGCAGAATCAGGTGCAAGACAAGAACCAGCTGTGGATACAGTGCAAGGCCCACTTACACACAAATCCACACTGACACCTAACCTGTGTGTCTTTGGGGAACTGGGAAGAAAACACACACAAACTCCAAAGGGACAATTGCCACCCCTTAAAACCAGTATGCTAAGCACTGAACCAACATGTCACTCCACAATGAAAAAAATTACGGGATAATCCCTATCCTGTATGTACTGTATAAGATACTTTTATATACATCCTGGATACTTTCACGCATGTGTGAGATGTTTTCTCATACTTACGGAATACTTTCACGAACATATGAGATGTTTTAACATACATATGGGATACACAAACCACACTTTTGTCATTTTTTTAATCTAACTTTATCTTGTATGTACATGAAAGTATCTTGTACATACAGTACATGAAAACATCTCACACATAGTGTACGTAAAAGTATTCCGTACATATGTGAACACATCTTATACGAATGGGATACTTTCATGGACGTAAGGGATAAGGGCTATCCCATAACTTTTTCATTGTGTGGTTCAGAGCTTCTGTGAAAAATGAATAAAACACAGCTTTGGTAAACTTTATACCTCTAATTATTTGAATTTTCAGAGGTCAAGTGTAGAATCTGAAAAGCAAGAATTTAGACAAATAATAGAGTCCAACCTTTGTCTTAATTAAAATGAAAATGTGCAGCCACCATGGTCACCATTGAATGGACTGAGTAGACGTCATACAAAAAATGTCGATATATTGGCCTGTAAATGTAGTGTTGGTTGATAGGTCCAGAAGAGGTTCTAAAATCTTCTGATGACCCAATTGCAGACTTTGTTTTTAAAATTAATTACTGTCAGTTATTATACATTATATGCTGGTATTCTTAAACATGACACCTAGGGTTGGTAGAGCATTTTCCTAATACAGAATATGTAATGATCTGGGAGTGTGAGAGACAGAGATACTAGTTTCTTCATTGGTCAGACTCATTACCTCCTTCATCACCTGCACCTCAACACTACTCAGGTCTTCTGCAGCTCCTTGTGTTCCTAGCTGCTCCATATCTGAACCCACACTCACACATATGCCATGAACCTTGCCTCTCACCACTGTACCGGAGTCAGAGGCAATCTGTCTGACTCACTTTTCTCTTGCTCCATGAACTGGCCAAGGCCAGATGGATTTCAGCAGTGGAGAGACATGTCTGAAGTGCTTCCCATTGTGCTTTGTCTGTGCCCTCTCCACCATGACACCCATCGCTCACAGGAGGTGCTTCTCCAGGTAGCCCTGTCCCTTCTGACAGTCCTTGGTCACTTGAGGAATGCCTTCCTCTCAGGTCCAGAAACTGAACGCTACACTATTTAAATCAACATTGTAAATGTTGTAATTAAGTTGATGTTTGTTGGATTCAAATTGCATAGCAGCATTTTTAGTCAGCTTTCCAAAATATATTAATGAGCCAGTGACAGGCCGTGTAACGGGGCTCAGTTGGGTATAGTTTTACTTAAGAAATATAGCTATTTATAGAGTAACGTTTCTGTTGTAAATAGTGATGTGCCACTCCCCTTCATTGTTGTGAGGTAGTGCAATGGACACTCTGGTAGGGAAATGTCTGCACAGCTGTTCAGATGTGTGCGCACTTGAGGCATATGGGGGTTGTGGTGCATTATAGGGCCCAGTTGCACCTCCAAACAGGAGAGAACATCTCGGCACTGTTCCATTGCAGTACACTGGAGGAAGCAGATTGGTGAAACCATTGGATTTTGGGTTGCAGAGTTCATGAGTAAAGTGCAGGTGTGCTGACCAGAGAGGGTTACGTTCACATGCAAGAGCTTGGGTAGTAATATATAGAGTTCTGACCTGAAAAAAAACATGTAGCAATCCCATAAATTAGGATGACAGACATTAACGGTTGTCTTTTCATTGTGTGTCTGTTGTCTGACTTTTATAAAAGAAGGGAGTGTGTGGTACTCGACAATGGCCCCTAGCGGTGGATGTGGGGGTAAGATTGGTAAGCTTGTTGTCAGCTTATCTTTTTATCTGTTTGTAGTTTATCTTTTTGAGATATTATTTATTTCTTGCACAGCCTATTGTTTTTTTTTTCTTCTTGTTCATAATTGAAATTTTTATATCACAGCGTTAAAAGACTTTGTTGATGTCATGAAAATGACAATACACATCACGTTTGCTGACACTTCCTGTCCAAGAACAGACATTTTCTTTTGCACCATCTATTGATTTGTTTGTGTCTCTCTCTAGCATTCTGGTTTATCTTGGTCATAAACTACAAGATGTCTCACGATGAGATCAGTGTAAGGAATTTAGTTTGCACAAGGCATCACTTTATAGAGCCTGTGTGTTATTTAGTTGCAGCTATGTTTGGGACAAATCCAAAATCCTCGTTTTAATATATGAATTCTTAAATGGCTAAAGCCCTGCTTACTTATCTGATCTTAAAAGCATACATAAAGACCTGTACCTGGCCTGTTTATGATTTCAAGGATTAACACAATAAAAGTGAGAGGTCGAGCTTTTAGGTACAGAGTCCTGTAGCTGTGGAATGGTCTGCCTGCTACTATAAGAGATGCCCCTTCAGTCTCAGCTTTTAAATCCCGGCTGAAGACTCACTACTTCGGTTTAGCACACCCTGACTAGAGCTGCTCATCACCTGTGCACACTGCATCTCTGTTTGTTATTCATCAGTAATAAAATATAAGTGATACAATATTTATAAACTGTTACTAACCCTCCCCTGTTCATCTCAGTATTCTCATGTGCCAGTTGGTGCCACTGCTCTACTGACAAGTTGTTCTCCTACCTATGGAAAAGTAATCTCAGATAAAGGAGCACTGACATTATTGAGTAGAAGGGTCCTTTCATCAGACTGGCAGGACCAGTAATGACTCAGTTGTAGAAAGACCAGCAGGGGGAAGCAGCTAGTTGGCCGAGATCTTCAGGACTCTGACTGCGTCTGGCTTGTCTGATTCTTTTCATACAATCTGTCTGTGGTTTTATAATTAGCTGATGGACAAATGTTTTTTCATTTTGTTAATAAGTTTTTGCTTCATTTTTGATGTATTTTAACAACTCTGTATCCTGATATGTGATAGTTCTATATTTAGTGAGTGGTATAATCTTTTCTTGCATTTTGCCCTAAGAGTTGTCACAATACTCTGTGTCTGCACTGCACTGTGCAAGAACAAAGTCATTTAGATAGATTGGCCATCTAGTTCTGTGAAGAGGTTCTTCTTTGTGTATTGTATTTACCCCATTGTTTTGACATCCATTGCACGCCCAAAATTTCTGGAAGGAGGTAACTCTCTGAATTGCCTTTCCCAAGATTTCTTGCATTTTTGGGAGTGTTTTCTTGTCTTCTTAGAGAGTCAGGGTTGGGTGGTTGTCAAAAACATGGCCTGTTAACAAGCATTGTGTGATTCCTTGTGTGATTTTGGGCTACACAATAAATAAATTGCTGTTGTTGTTATTCTTTCTTAGTATCCAGCTGTGGCACTTGGTACCACTTCCACTTTAATCACATGACTCCTCTTAGACTTTGAAACAGACTATTTCCAATGTACGCACCCCACCTATACCCAAGGTTAGGTCCTCTCTTGTGTTGGAACAGACCCCAAAATTGAAATTAAAATTATATTAAATGATTTCTGTAAATAGATAGATGGGTCCAGCCAATGAATTGATTAATTGATTAGATATGCTTTTAATTTTATTACTAAGGCAATATACTATAAAGGCAAATAATTCATGAGAGAGAATCCAAAATGAGGTATCTAACATGCAAATAGCTAAGAGATTTCAGTTGTTGATATTAGACTTATTTTTAAATCAATGTCTCAACATTAATGTCTTTTAAAATGCAGCCATTACTTTAGCCTCTAACAGCAAGTTATTAAGTGATGTACCTTTAAACCACACACTATCTATTAAACTTCATTGGATGAATTAATTATTACTAATAATTAAATAGAAATAACCCTATTAAAATCAAATAATTACTGTTTTCTGGATGAGCAACCTAAAGCTGTAGAGAGAACAGGCTGGAAAGTAACAACCTTGACTTATTTTTCTTTAAAATTCAAAGCTAATCTACCATGCTGCGTGAAACCCTAAGGATCTTAATTATAGGAAATGGTCAAACAATGTCATTGAGGGAGGTCATGCAATATGTGTTCTTTATTAGATATCATTAGAAAAATAACTAAAAGATGACCAAATATACTTAGATTGTTCCCATCAAAAGAATACATTTGTTCTTTGGTTCATATCAGTAGCAATCAAAAATCTTTTGATTTACTGGCTAATAATATTTTCATTTTCTCTTTACTGAAATTGTTCAATTACACTACCTTAACAAACTGAAATTGCTCATATTATTTTATCAATGTAATCACAAAATACAAATTTTGTACATGCACTACATAATTGAAACATTTTGTAACAACTTAAGAAAATCTTCTAATGAAGTCATAATGAAACCATTTCCATTCAATTCCCCAAGTACAAAGGATGTTTTTAATTAAAATTAAATCACCTGAGCAGACCTGTCACAAACACATGAGCACGTCCAAATATTTGTTTGGATCAACAGGAGACTTGGGGAACAGGAATTTTAATTAGTTAAATGTAGTGTTTCATCCAGCCATATGTCAACATTTAGTTAAACAATAAGAAAATACATATATAGGCTTCAGCTTCCCCACACCCCTACTCTGGATAAGCAGGTTCAGACAATGGAGAGATGAATGGATGGACATTTAATTAATGACCATCTAGTATTTCGATTTTTTATATCTACTGTATAATAAAAGCAAAGGTCTGTGTGTGCAATCCTTCTAAGCCATCTGATTGGTCAATTTGGCTTTGATGTGATTGGTCAGTTTGACTTTGGTAGTTCAACGAAAAAGGAGGTGCGAGTGTGAGAGACACAAGGAGGAGAAACGGCATGGGAGGCATGCGGAGAGTCACCTTCAAAGATGGCAAGTGTGAAAATGGACAGAAGGTAAGAAAAGTGGCAAGAAAATAATTACAGAATCTGAGAAGCAGTCGAGTGATGGAGCACAAGTTAAGAGATGTTCACACACGCAAATACAGAGAAAAGACACTGAAGGTACATGCCGGGCAAGAGATAGCAAATATTTTTAATTCCTTTAAAATATATATATTCCTTTAAATATATATATATATATATATATATATATATATATATATATATATTATATATATACAGTATATATATATATATACTGTATTTACTTGTGTACTACGCACCCTTGTTTAAGACACGCACCCTAATTTTTACAAAGAAAATCGCAAAGAAAGTTTTGCCCCGTGTACGACGCGCGTTGTGATTGTATAGGAAGTGTTTAGAGAGAGAGAGAGCGCTGTCGAGCAAGAGCGCGAGCAAGCGAGCGAGAGGGAGCCCAAGTGAGTGAGTAAGCAAGTGAGAGAGAGAGAGAGAGAGAGCGCGAGTGTGCGAGCGAGAGAGAGAGTGCACAAGCAAGCGAGCGAGAGAGAGAGTGTGAGTGCGCGAGCAAGCGAGCGAGAAAGAGAGCGCGATTATGCGAGCGAGAGAGAGCGAGCGAGTCCAAGCAGAAGAAGTAAACATTACAGAATTACATTTCCTTGTGTATGACGCACACCTGATTTTCTAATGCTAATTTTTGGGAAAAAATGTGTGCGTGGTACACGCGTAAATACGATGTATGTATATATATATATATATACACAGTATATTGTGGACACTAGGGGTCACTGTTGCCCCTTTAAACCCAATAGACAGACACGCAGGACACAGGTTAAAAGCACCAAGAAGATCTTTCATTATTTTTTTCTCCATAACAGTGCTCCCTAAGCACTACAGCCACAATAACAAATATCAAGCTGAATAATCTTAAATCTCTCCTCCACACCAAGCTTTGTCCACTGCAAGGTCTGAGTACTGTCCACTGGCCCCTCATATAAGGCACCCGGAAGTGCTCCAGGTGCTCAATGCCCCACTTCCAACTGCACTTCCGGGTGTCGCGGAAGTACCGGCCACACAGGCTCAGGAACAGCTGCAGCACCCCCTGGTGGCGCCCCTGGATCCCAACAGGGCTGTAGACAACTCCATCTCCCATGAAGCCCAGTGGGAGTCTGAGGCATGGCTGCCACCCAGGGGGCCTGCCATCTAGTGTTCCGGGGGAGGTAATGCTCTGTCCACACTTGCTCCCACATTCCTTCCATGGCAGAGGCATCCTGACCGGGCAAGGGCGCCGGCCATCCAAGACAACACTTAATTAATAAGTGCTGGCTGTGACATTATTATACTGTGAATTTTTGCACTGCTCTAAATAAATACAAGTAAATTTTGCATTTTTTCTAACATCTGTGTCTGTGTTCCTCTACCACCCTGGTTTAGTTCAGTTTCATGAGCTACAAGATGCTCAGTATCATCGGTGCTGAAGTCCTCGTAGCATCACAGCCACACCTAGAAAACTAAAGTAGAGCAGCTCATTTCTAGAACTTCTCACTCTTAAAGGGCCAAACATTAGAAAATTCAGAGATGCTGTTCCTAAAACTGGAAATTGAATAGTCAAAATATAGGCTGTCATCTCATGTCAAATAATTTATGTGTTCCTAAATTAATATGCCTTACTATTTGCACAGAATTGGATGATATTTGTAGAATGGCAAATGTGTTTGTAAGTATTGCATGCAATTTTAAGTTCACTAAACAAGTTATTACTGACTTCATTTTATAATGAGTGTTTATTTAAACCATAAGCTAAGGTTATATATATGTGATAGGTTTCTCCCAATTACTTGATTTAATCAAGAGTTCACTGTACACAGAAACCATGTCAGGATTTGAGTCTTGTAAGTCTTTGGTTCCTCACTACAATATAATTAACTGCACCTTTTCATCATGCATCAGTTATTTATTGGGTGCTGCTATTACAATTATTAAAAAATAACTGTTGTAAGTTATGTAAAATAAAATCATTTAAAAACAGAAAAAGCCTATCATGTTTCTGTACTGCTTGGGTGCTCACAGCTGGCATCACCTTGAACCTAGGACATCAACAACCATGACAAGGAGAAGCCATGAAGTGGTAAGACCAACAAGTGAGAATTTAAAATCTAAATGCAAGGTAGTTTATTAAAGTAGAAAAAATAAATATTAAATATATATTTTTTATTTTATTATTGTGGAAAAACAATTTGTTCAAATAAATATATTTTTGGGGTGCTCAAAAAATATTCTCAATGAATAAGTTAAAATCCAAACATTGGAGAGTTAGAAACCATTACATTCTGTTTCTTCCTCTCCTGGTTCCTCAACGTCGCAACCCATTGCATCCCTGATCCAATAAGCAGATCTGAACTGGGTCCCCCTACAACTCCCAGGGGACCTTACCCTTCTTTCATATTATGATGCGCTCCTTTCAAAAAGCAGCCCACCACATCCCTGAGCCCACAACAGTCACCACAGCTCCCAGGGTGCCTCGCCAATCTGCTGGCTGCAGCAGCTCTCGAGTCTCCTTCCTCCAGCTCACTCCAGAGGCCACTCCTCCTCTTGTCCTCTCCACGGCTTAGCCGACAAGAACACAATCACCACCCGCAGCTTATCCACATGACAGTCAGCAATGGCTGATGCTTCCTTTCCTTCTCTTAATTCTCTCTCCGAAAGCAATTGCTCTTTCAATAAAAAAACACAAAACAATAGCCTCACCTGCAATAACCCATTCCCCTCTGGTACCCCTCCTGATTGCCACAATGCCAACAAGGTAATCACCTAGTTAGCGTGGGCGTTATGCATCCCGCTTGCTAAAACAGGTTGTGTAAAAATGATTATCAATTAAAATCCCCCACCCCATCGTCTTACCACAGTTTCATTTGACAAGGAAAATATCTCATCACTTACAGTATCCATATAAAAAGTGGCATGAGAGGTAACACGTGCACATTATTGTGTCCGGTTCCCCGAAAATCTAATGACAGTATACAATCAGGTATAGAAGATGAAAATGACAGAAAATAGATGAGATAATTAGAAATAAAGAATATTAATTGGTGGTAGGATTCTGTTCATATCAATAATTAAGTGCATTTACTATATTGGATCTTTGTTTATGCACCTCCAAAGTAGAACAGATGTGTTTAAATTATTGGCCTGTATGCATCTAAAACAAGAAAGTCTTACGGTACTACACAATCTCTCTTGCACATTTAGTTCACTACTTTAGTGTTCAAGAGAGCTGCAGTACAAAAAACTAACCAAGTAAAGGAATTTCAAAGGAATTCTAATGTGATGGTGCCCATTCAAAATGTTATGTTCCTCACGTCTAGTCTCACTATAACCAGGCATATAATGTATACGTCTGGAGACAACCATGAGTGAAATTTGCTTAAATGTGACTGGGAACAATTAGATGACTCACTGAGTGTCACATTTCTGAACCAATTCAATGCCTCATGAAGACGGCACTTAAAGTTGTGGCGATGATTTTAAACTGCAAAGATGAGAGGTGCTCTCGTTAAGTTGGTGCGACAGATAGCAAGCTTCTAATTACGATGAACAGTGGAAAAGTCTCCTAAACAAACCCTATTAAACATATAGATAAGTGTCACGTGTGCAGAGAGCACATTGCAAATGTTAAAAATAAACATAACCTGTTGCAATTGGAAAACTTTCCATCAGATTATACTTTGGCATTCAAAGAGATCAGTGGACGAGTGGTAAACATGAACAATGCCTTGTTGCGGGTGCCGTGTGTGCTCTCTGTTATTCATCCTAACAACAAAAGTGTAGGAGTCGATGAAATGTTACGGTATCTTTATGCCGTTTTAGCTATGGCATCACTATATGACCTAATAACAGCAAACAGAGTTTATATAAACAATGAGGTCTATGGATATACAATGTGTTAAAACATTTCAACTATTTTGTCATAGTATGTTTGCATTCTCAATTAGACAATCATGTTAAATTTCTTTAGTTATACATTTAGACGTGCAGCTAGAGATTGAATACTGTTTAGCCTCATCTGTACATCTACTGGTGTTGTTAGGCAGATTTTTGATTTGGGTGTTTTGAGCACTGAAATCTGCATCTCCTGTGGCATTTCGTGATGAGGCCTTTTGACAGAGTGTGACACATCATTTCCTTCAAATGTATATGCAGTTAATTTTTTCATGAATATAGTTGCCAATGCTTTCATACTCATATCGACTCCTACATTGACGTCGTAACACTGAACAACAGAGAGCACATAAAACACCTGAGACAACATATCGTTAAAGTTTACCATTCATCCATTGATGTCTTTGAATACCAGTGTATAATCTGATGCTACAGAAAGGTTTTTCTCTTGCATCGGGCTATGCTTATTTTTAAAATGTGCAATGTGCTCTCTACACACGTGACACACATTCATATGTCTGCTAGGATTTTTTTTAGAACATTAGAACAATCTAGATGAGAACAGTCCATTCAGCCCAACAAAGCTCAATAAGTGTAAACCACTTATTTCTTCAGAAAAACCATCAAGTCGAGTTTTGAAAGTCCCTAAATTCTTACTGTCTACCAAACTGCTTGGTAGCTTATGCCATGTATATGTGGCTCCCCGTATAAAGAAAAACTCCCTAATGTTTGTGCGAAATTTACCCTTAACAAGATTCTAACTGTGTTCACATGTTCATGATGAACTCATTTTAAAGTCACTGTCTCGATCCACTGTACTAATTCCCTTCATAGTTTGAAATACTTCAATTGTGTCTCCTCTTAATCTCCTGAAAAGGCTCCACTTTTTTAATTTTTCCTCATAATTCATCCCCTGTAGCGCATGAATCAGCCTAGCCACTCTTCTCTGGACTATTTCTAGTGCTGCTATGTCCTTTTTGTACCCTGGCAAGCAAAACTGCACACAGTACTCCAGATGAGGCCTCACCAGTGCATTATAAAGGTTGAGCAGAACCTCCTGTGACTTGTACTCCACACATCAAGGCGCTATATTCTGTTTGCCTTCTTAATGGCTTCTGAACACTGTCAGGATGTCGATAGCTTAGAGTCCAAGATGACTCCTAAATCCTTCTCATAAGGTGGACTCTCGATTTTCCGACCGCCCATTGTGTATTCAAACCTAACATTTTTATTTCCTATGTGTAATACTTTACATTTACTGACATTAAATTTCATCTGCCACAAATCTGCCCAAGTCTTTATGCTATTCAAGTCCTTCTTGAATGATATAACAGACTCCAAATTATCTGCTAATCTGCCTATCTTGGTATAGGATACTTTTCGACTGCAGGTTCATTGTAAACAGAAACTTGCTGTCTGCCGGACCAGGTTATCGAGAGGACTTCTGATCTTTGCAGTTCCGAAACGCTACCCCTATTTTGAGCGCCCCTTTCATGAGGTGTTGGATTGGCTTACAAATGTGACACTCAGTAAGCCGTCGAATTGCTCCCATCTAGTGTTAAGCACAATTCATAATTCACGGTTGTCTCCTGACAGAATATGGCTTCACAGAGACTGCTCTGATGGTAACCTGCAAGATTAGATTTTCATTGAGCAAGACTGCACTAAATCAGGCTTGATTAGGCATCATGTTTAAATAGGTGACCCTTAATATCCATGGATGAGCTGAGCTCACTTGGATGGCAATAGTTTTTTTTTCACACTGTATGGTTAAATTCATGATTACCTTGCACAACAACAGCAAATTAAAGAAAAATACGCAGCATTAAAGAAAATTAAATTAAGACAATTAAACAAGGCATTTTTTCATGGTGAGGTATCTTACCAGTTGTGTTTTTTGCAGAAATAAAGACTATGAAAACCTACTTCTTTACTTTTAATGGTTGTATGATTCAGGAGTTTATAGTAAACCATAGAAAACTAAAGTAAAAATTAATAGAGTTGTAAATGATTAAAGAAAAGGAAAGTGCCGCTCAGCCACTACTGTATATGATTCATTTGTGACCTTAAAAAAAACATAAGAAATTTTACAAACAGTGGTTGACCATTAAGCTTTTTATTTCTTGAGTGTAGATAAACACATGGGATTCAATATATTTATAATTGGAATGTCAGTCAGTCAGTCATTAATTTCCAACCCGCTATATCCTAAATACAGGGTCATGGGGTTCTGCTGGAGCCAATCCCAGCCAGCACAGGGCGCAAGGCAGGGCACCAGCCCACCACAGGGCACACACACCCACACACCAAGCACACACTAGGGACAATTTAGGATCACCAATGCACCTAACCTGCATGTCTTTGGACTATGGGAGGAACCCCAGCAGACACGGGGAGAACATGCAAACTCCACGCACGAAGGACCCGGGAAGCGAACCTGGGTCTCCTAACTGTGAGGCAGCAGACTCCGCTGCCACTGTGCCACCATGCCGCCCTAATTGGAATGTGCCATCAATTTAACTATAAGTCTGCCAAATTAATCAACAATTTTGAGTGTGGATGTTGCTGTTATTAAAACAATTATTAGATAATATATTTAATGTACATAAAATGAACTCTTTTAAAAATGGAAAGCCCATTATATGTTAGTTGTCAAAAGCTCTTCAGCAAAGGAAGAAGCCTATCATTATTTAAAGGTTTATAAGATGGGCAAGCTTGTGGAAGTGGATGCACCAAAATGACACCATGCAATGCATGTTAACTTTGTGACATATTTACCTAACACTCCAAAACAATTTCATAAATTAGATAACTTTTCTTTATTGTCTAATTTTTATTTTTTTTATTCATTTAGATGGTTAAAAATGTATGTACTACACTAAGAGCTACAACCAAGCAATCAGACACACAGTGTTGTAAAAACACAGATAAATACAACTGCCTCTCAAATTGCTCCCAAAAGTCTAATGTTGGAGAAGTGGGAATTAATTGCCACCCAGACTCAGAGCAATGCCAGAAAAAAGACATTTGTAAAACTGAGTTGAAAAGTCCTTATCAAATGTGTTGGTATAGAGGAATATTGTGGATAAAATTAAACAAATGAATACACAAATAAATAAATGTATTGTGAAATGTGTTAGTTGGTTACTCACACTTCCATTGCTATAAAGCTTCAGCCTGTGAAATGTGACTATAAATAAATAAAAACAATTATATATGAGCAAAAGTAATAATGTGTCACATAAAAATGTTTTTATTGCTTATTCTTTTATGCAATGAATTCATTATTTCTCCATTAATTTATTTTACTCACACCACAAACAACATGAAATATGCCTTGTGCTGTGAAATGCAGGCACAAACATGGCAAAAATGGGTTTTGAGGCTTTCAAAAATGACCATACAGCAGACCTGGAAGCTTACCTGACCAGCCCAGAAGTGACTTACTTCAAACCAGCTTGGCCCTGACAACTACCTTCTGGCTTTGAAAATTCAAAAAGAATTTTTTTCAGTCCCTGAGTATACAAAAATATCTTACTAGACCAGGGGGGTATTTTCCGTACGTCACTTAAATCATCCGAGATCAGATGTCTCATCTTGGATGAGTTAATGCGGGTGAAACTCATCCGGGATAAATCGGTGTTTCAAACGCAGCCGTGTAGTAGATTAGTCTAGCTGGATCTAATCATCTGAAATGATCACACGCCTGCACTGACTGAAAAGCCCATATACAGTGCATCCGGAAAATATTCACAGCGCATCACTTTTTCCACATTTTGTTATGTTACAGCCTTATTCCAAAATGGATTAAATTCATTTTTTTCCTCAGAATTCTACACACAACACCCCATAATGACAACGTGAAAAAAGTTTACTTGAGGTTTTTGCAGATTTATTAAAAATAAAAAAATTGAGAAAGCACATGTACATAAGTATTCACAGCCTTTGCCTTCTAGCTCCAAATTGAGCTCAGGTGCATCCTGTTTCCCCGATCATCCTTGAGATGTTTCTTCAGCTTAATTGGAGTCCACCTGTGGTAAATTCAGTTGATTGGACATGATTTGGAAAGGCACACACCTGTCTATATAAGGTCCCACAGTTGACAGTTCATGTCAGAGCACAAACCAAGCAAGACAGGATTGTCTGGAGGCACAAATCTGGGGAAGGTTACAGAAAAATTTCTGCTGTTTTGAAGGTCCTAATGAGCACAGTGGCCTCCATCGCCCGTAAGTGGAAGAAGTTCGAAAACCACCAGGACTCTTCCTAGAGCTGGCCGGCCATCTAAACTGAGCGATCGGGTGAGAAGGGCCTTAGTCAGGGAGGTGACCAAGAACCCGATGGTCACTTTGTCAGAGCTCCAGAGGTCCTCTGTGGAGAGAGGAGAACCTTCCAGGAGGACAACCATCTCTGCAGCAATCCACCAATCAGGCCTGTATGGTAGAGTGGCCAGACGGAAGCCACTCCTTAGTAAAAAGCACATGGCAGCTCGCCTGGAGTTTGCCAAAAGGCACCTAAAGGACTCTCAGACCATGAGAAACAAAATTCTCTGGTCTGATGAGACAAAGATTGAACTCTTTGGTGTGAATGCCAGGCATCACGTTTGGAGGAAACCAGGCACCGCTCATCACCAGGCCAATACCACCCCTACAGTGAAGCATGGTGGTGGCAGCATCATGCTGTGGGGATGTTTTTCAGCGGCAGGAACTGGGAGACTAGTCAGGATAAAGGGAAAGATGACTGCAGCAATGTACAGAGACATCCTGGATGAAAACCTGCTCCAGAGCGCTCTTGACCTCAGACTGGGGCGGCGGTTCATCTTTCAGCAGGACAACGACCCTAAGCACACAGCCAAGATATCAAAGGAGTGGCTTTAGGACAACTCTGTGAATGCTCTGTGAAGCAGAGCAGGACCTTTTTACTTGAAGGATATGAAGAATTTCAAGATTTAATATGCACAAGGGGTAACACTGCAAAAGCAGCCTAAACCAGAAAAGACGGCTGGCAAAAAGTCGCAGAAAAATTAAATGCATAAGTAGTGTGCATTGTACTTACTGAATGCATTGTTTCATTTTTCTATGTGTCAGATTAATTATTATTTAATATGTCCTAATTCCAGATCAAACGTGAGCACAAGGAGAACATGGGAAGAGGTTAAAGTGAAGTACAAGAATATACTTCAAACTGGTAAATATTGGTATATAACTATTTAAAGAATTTTTGACATGAAGAATCATATATAATATAAAAAAATATTCATTTTAAAGCTAATAAGAAGGCAGACAAGCAAAAAACAGGTGGAGGTCCACGCAGTCCAGAACTAACCCCTGCAGAAGAGTTGGCTCTCCAGCAAAATGCCATCGCCCTGTTTCTGAGGGCATTCCAGGGGTTAGCTCCTCCTCAGAACCAGTGGCAGGATGCAGTGGCCACTTCATTTCAGGTAAAGGATGGTCATTGCATATATTTGTCATCCATGTGTGACATAGGTGTGTTTCATATATCCCTCTTTTTTTTTGTTGGGTCAGTTGCAGGGAATGTCATATCCCTAGAACCTGTGTCTGACCAACGAGATATTGACGAAGGTCAAATATTTAATGAAGACACTGTGTCTGGTTATTCATCAGGAGGAGAGGTACATTTTCCAAATGTTTGATCAAACTCCACTCTGATCAGTCCCATGCACCCTAATCACATTTGGAAATCCTGGGTAATGAGAATGTTAGGCTGATTGTGAGATTTTTTATGGAACTGTGGGTTTTTTTGCCTGTCTATTACCTACCTCAAATGGCATAAAACGCCTTTTTTACTGTCTACACATGCAGGTTTCCAGGAAACACTATGAAAACCCGAAGGAAATGTTTTAGAGCCAAACAGACTTTACGAATTGCCTGGCAAACTGCACTTTTAGATAGATTTTCCGCATTGCCTACAGTATATAAAAAAAACTGCCGCTTGCAAAAAACCTCAAAGCAATGCATACTGTCTGTGTGGTTGTGAGAGCCCAACTTCAAATATAAAGTGCTAATAAATCTTTGAGGTACAATATTCACCCCTGGCTAAAGTGGTATCTTTAGAAAAGAATTTCATCTGGGAGCAATAAAGAATCTTGCCGATCGCGCAAAACCCTCTCTATATGAAATTCTCTTCTTATAATTTGCGCACCGATATCAATTGGTCGCTCATTCATGAACAGCGAAGCCATGACTGAATGAATTCCATGCACGGACACTGATTAAGTGTGTGAGCTAATCATTGTTTACATAGAACAAACCTGCTCCGCGCAGGTTTGAGGATTTGGATGTGCTGCTATGACAACACATCCAGCAAGAGTTTTCAAAAACTGACAGATCCAGGATCATGCCAAATCGTCAACAATTACATCCGGCTAAACGAGTAATCCATGTACAAAAAATACCCCCCAGGGGTGTTGAAATCCAATCCCGAAGGGCCGCATTGGCTGCAGGTTTTCATTCTAACCACCTTCTTAATTAGTGACCAGTTTTTGCTGCTAATTAACTTCTTTTGCCTTAGTTTTAATTAATGTGACTCAGGCTTCTTAGTTATTTCTTTTTCCTTAATTAGCAGCCTAACAATAGTGAGACACACTTAACAAGACACCACATGACCAACTCACCTGTACTTATCACACAATAGCTAAAAATAAAGAAAGGTGAAGGTCTCAGTAAGGATGATCTCCCAGGTCACCAAAACATTTTGTCGGTGTTGTTAGAAAAAAACAGAAAATCAACAGTTTTGGAAAAGTCGGCCATGATAGAATGAGAGCAGCAATAAGCCATGGCATTAAATAACAAGTTTAATTAACAGCAATAATCTGCTTCTAATTAAGGAACTGGTTGGAGTGAAATTGGTTGAAGTTTAAAGCCCCAATTTAGCTGGTCATCTGTTGACTCGTTTCACATCTCATTTCTGTTTAGCTGCCATTTAATGAAGAAAAGAATCAATTCGGAGGACCGAATCCTTAATAGCAGGGCCATTAAAATGAAAGGGAAAAGAAGTTAATTAGCTGTGAAAACTGGTCACTGATTCAGAAAAGGGTCCCTCCAGGCCTGGAGTTTGACAACCCTGTACTAGTGGGAGAGAAAAACTGTGAAAACTCTGACTAGTAGAGAAAAATCCCACAAAGAATCATTACAAAGGAGTATATTTACTCGAAAATAAAGAAAAATGTAACAAAAAGAGGGAAAAAGGATTTGCTCTCAAAGGGAATCCAAGGTAAAAATGTCCCAAGATGAAATACATAAGCAAAACCTAATAACAGAAGTGAAAATCCAGATCCAGATAATTTTAAAAGAAAACAAACTTTACATAACTCATGCAAACAACTTGTAACAGCACACTTGCTGGAGATCTCACTCTAGCCTCCAGATAAATGAAGAGGGAGGGGCCAGCAGCAGTGACCAGTGTAACCCCGCCTCCTTGGGCTACACCCACAAAGAGCATGGAATGCAATCACATTTAAAGACAGAGTACATAAATACAAACTATTGGAAAATACATATGACTATGTAAATTAATAATTGAAAAATAACAATGAAACATATACAAAAAATCAAATCCAGATGATCTTGAAATGAAAACTGCTATTTTTAGCTGTTAAATTTTAGAAGGTGGGCAGTAAGTACCAAGTTCTGTTTTCTGATTGGTCAATCGTCGATAAAGGGGCTGTGTCTAGTCACATCTTTGCCACCACATGCCAAGCCACCTGGACTGGGACCAGAGTACCTATGAGCCACAGGAATTCCAAGGCAAGCAAAGCATGTGCTCAGTGATGTGGCTGTGCAGATTCATGGTGGAAATGAGTGCAAGAAAACATTGGCCAGAATTACAGAAGAAAGCAGCTACTTTAATTTAAGAAGTCATAAATTCATCGTCCTCTCAGAAGTCTGCATCTGGCATATGGTGTCAGCCCATAAATTTAGCATTTGATGACTAAAGATTTATGTGCACTCTAACAACAATACATCAGTCAAAACACACTACTTGCTAGGGCCTACCCTCTCAACTTTGACAAGTGAAAAAGACAGTTCTCATTTCAAGGTGTTATTCATGTTGTTTTTGGTGTCACTGAAATAAATAAACTGCTTAAAAAATTAAAGGAACACTTTGCAAACACATCAGATCTCAATGGGAAAAAAATCCTGCTGGATATCTCTACTGATATGGACAGGATATTGTGTTAGGAACGAAAGGATGCCACATCATTTGATGAAAATGAAAATTCTCAACCTAAAGAAGGCTGAATTCAAAGACACCCGGAAAATCAAAGTGAAAAAATGATGCAGCAGGCAGGCTCGTCGATTTTGACGAAATTTCATTGCAGCAACTCCTAATCGTACTCAGTAGTTTGTATGGCCCCCATGTGCTTGTATACATGCTTGACAAATGTCAGGGGGGAGGGGCATGTTCCTAATGAGATGACGGATAGTGTCCTGGGGGATCTCCTCCCAGATCTGGATCAGGGCATCACTGAGCTGCTGGACAGTGTGAGGTGCAACCTGGCGGCTTCGGATGGACCAAAACATAATGTCCCAGAGGTGTTCTATTGGATTTAGGTCAGGGTGCCAGTCAATGGTATCAATTCCTTCACCCTCCAGGAAACGCCTGCATACTCTCGGCACATGTGGCCGGGCATTGTCGTGCACCAGGAGGAACGCAGGACCCACTGCAACAGCATTGGGTCTGACAATGGGTCCAAGGATTTCATCCTGATACCTACTGGCAGTCAAATGTGTCATTGTCTAGCTTGTAGAAGTCTGTGCGTCCCTCCCCCCAGACCATCACTGACCCATCACCAAGGTGGTCACGCTGAATGATGTTGCAGGCAGCATTACGTTCTCCATGGCTTCTTCAGACCCTTTCACGTCTGTCACATGTTTTCAGGGTGAACCTGCTCTCATCTGTGAAAAGCACAGGGCGCAAGTGGTGGACCTGCCAATTCTGGTATTCTATGGCAAATGCCAATCAAGCTCCACGGTGCCAGGCAGTAAGCACAGGGCCCACTAGAGGACGTTGGTTCCTCAGGCCACCCTAATAAAGTCTGTTTCTGATTGTTTGGTCAGAGACATTCACACCAGTGGCCTGCCTGCTGGAGGTCAATTTGTAGGTCTATGGCAGTGTTCATCCTGTTCCTCCTTGCCCAAAGGAGCAGATACCGGTCAGTCCTGCTGATAGTTTAAAGATCTCCTATGGCCCTGTCCAGCTCTCCTAGAGTAACTGCCTGTCTCCTGGAATCTCCTCCATGCCCTTGAGACTATGCTGGGAGACCCAGCAAACCTTCTGGCAATGGCACTTATTGATGTGCCGTCCTGGAGAAGTTGGACTACCTGTGTCACCTCTGTAGGGTCCAGGTATCACCTCCAGGTATCACCTGCCAGTAGTGACACCGACCGCAGCCAAATGCAAAATGAGTGCAAAACAGTCAGGAAAGATGATGAGGGAAAAATGTCAGTGGCCTCCACCTGTTAACCCATTCCTGTTTTGGGGGCCATCTCATTGTTGCCCCTCTAGTGCACCTGTTGTTGATTTCATTAACACCAAAGCAGTTTAAACTGATCAACAACCCCCTCTGCTACTTAACTGACCAGATCAATAGCCCAGAAGTTTCATTGACTTGATGCTATACTCTGATTAAATAGTGTTCCCTTAATATTTTTCAATGATTAGATGTTTTGCCTAAGTCACTTAATCAATTACTATGACATTTGATTGAGTTGCATCCCATTCTATTGATCATAATTAAGATGTCTCTACATCTTGTTTGGAGTCCATTTGTGGTCAGTTCAAGATTAGGAAAGTCAAAGACCTGTCTTTAGGAGGTCCAACAGTTGACAATGTGAATCAGAGCAAACAATAAAGTTGAAGGAATTGCCTGGAGAGCTCAGAGACAGGATTGTGTTGAGCGACAGATGTGGGAAAGGCTACAAAAACTTGTCTGTAGCACTTAAGGTTTCCTAAAGCACAGTGTGCGTTAATAATTCTTAAACAGAAGAAGACTGGAAAAACCAACAACTACCTAGAGCTGACCACCCAAACAAAGTGTGCAATCATGGAACAAGGGCCACTTAATCTGGCTGAGCTCCAGAGAACCTGTATGAACAAGGAAGAAAGTTTCAGAAGAACATTCATCACTACATCATTCTACTGTTCTGGGCTTTGAGATGGAGCGGCCAGACCGAAGCATCTTCCCAGTAAAAGACACATGGAATCTCTCACGGAATTCAGAAAAGGCAACTAAAGGACACTCAGACCATGAGAAACAATATTCTCTGGTCTGATGAAATCAAGATTAGTGTCATGTCTGGAGGAAACCAGTGACCACTCATTACTTGTTCAATGTCATTCCAATTGTGAAGCATGGTGCAAGATTGTTTTTCAGGGACAGGGACTGGGAGACTATGCAGGGTTGAAGAAAGTTGAACCGAACAAAGTACAGAGATAACCTTAATGAAAACCTGCTCCAGTGCATTCTGGACTTGATACTGAGCTAAAGGTTCGCCTTCCAGCTGGACAATGACCCTAAGCACAAAGCAAAGACAACACAGGAGTGGCTTAGGGGCAACTATGGGAATGATAATGAGCTACATAACCACAGCACTTGAACCCATCCAAACATTTTCGGAGAGACATATAAAAGGCTATCAACCAATGGTTTCCATCTAACCTGACAGAGCTTAAGAGGATCTGCAGAGAAGAATGCCAGAAAAGCACCAACCCAGGTTGCAAAGTTTTTTATATCAAACCCATGAAGATTCCTGGCCTTAGTCACTGCCAAATGGTCTTCAAATAAGTGTTGACTAAAGGGTCTAAATACTTGTGTCAGTGTGATATTTCAAATTTGCAAAAAACGTCTAAAATACCGATTTTGCTTTGCGATTCAGGGGTATTATGAGAGGAAAAAATGAATTTAAACGATTTTAGAACAAAGGTGCAATGTGACTAAATGTGAAGCAGGTGAAGGTTCTGAATACTTTCTCTATGTCTGTATGAACTTCCTCTGATATGTTAGACAAAACATGACCGTGGTGATCTCATCTGTTATTTAAAAGAAAATTCTCCAACAAGAGGAGGTCTAATTGGAAATTTTGGTTATCTTTAGCCCCACCAGGCTCAGGGTTGTCTTAACAGTATTATAGACCCCCAGGCAAAGTAGTGCACTGGGGCCCCTACAATACAATACAATACAATTTATTTTTGTATAGCCCAAAATCACACAAGAAGTGCCACAACGGGCTTTAACAGGCCTTGCCTCTTGATAGCCCCCCAGCCTTGAATCTCTAAGAAGACAAGGAAAACCTCCCAAAAAAAACATTGTAGGGAAAAAAATGGAAGAAACCTTGGGCAAAGTAGTTCAAGGAGAGACCCCTTTCCAGGTAGGTTGGGTGTGCAGTGGGTGTCAAAAAGAAGGGGGTCAATACAATACAATACACAGAAAAGAACACAAGTAATCCTCAATCTATGTATATAAAAGCCAAATACCACTGACTTGCTCATCATGAAATCTCTCTAACTATGAAGATTTGGGACTTGAAATTTGGAATGTAGGAGAAATGGTTTTTAAAATTTCGTGGTCCAAGCGCAAAATTTTTTATGTCTGTCCGCTTTTCACAAGAGAACTACTTAACGGATTTACAGTAGATCAGGTTTTTTTCTATAATTTCTTTGAACATTCAGTTGATTTTGTATCATAGTTCGCTTGCAGTACTGATTTATTAGCGCAAATCTGAGAGAGACTTATCGGGCTGCAGAAAGGGGGATGGCACTCTCCTCACTCACGTGTCTGCCTCGGGGCGAAACCTTAACTCCTTAACTTTAGTTAGCGAACAAAAGAACTACTTAACGGATTTAGATCTTTTTTTTCTATAATTTGCTGGAACATTCCGGTTGATTTTGAAACTTCTCTCATTGTGCTAAGAATAATAGTTCACTTGCAGGAGCAATATATTCACACTAATCTGAGTCAGAGAGTGATGTCAGGAGTAGAAAGCTGGATGGGGCCCTCCTCACTGTCCTGTTTCACTAATATGTGGGCAAAACCATGTACAGTATAAAAATAAAAATATTAAAACCTACCTACACAACCACTCAGCAAGTCACAACATAAATAGATCAGCATGGGATACCTATGCTCGTGAGGCCCCCAGGCAAGTGTCCAGCGTGCCCATGCGTTAAGACAGCCCTATGCTACAATTTACCTTTTCACTCTGATGCACGCTATTTCTCTGGCACAAGCACAGGCACATTTTTAGATACGTTATATACTGTAGTATGTATGTCTAAATCTGATCATGTAATAAATCCTGCTTGGAAGTCCTTATTTGGCAAGGGTTAATCTCTTTTGAGTGTTTTATTTCAAAAATAGTCTGCAGTTTTAAAAATAAATGATCTGATCTGATCTGATCTGAATTAACAGGCAGAGGGATCTTTAAATATGCTGCAGCAAATAGTTATCAGGTTTTCATTATTTTTATAAACATTTTATTTCAAGCAGTATGTATAGCAGCTGAAATGGAAAAAATTAAGAGTAGTCTGGCACCTTCTGCACTCATTTTGAACATCAAAGCTCATTTAGAAAACCACCTGTGATCTGCATTATCATTTAGGCAATCACTTTTTACAGCAGGTATGTATTTTTGGATCAGTAACAGTGTGATTCATTAAGAACCCTCCCTATGCACTCATATACTGTGACATCACTTGCAAACTCCGATGTGATACAATTTTGAAATGAATGTGTTGTAGGACATGAACATTGTTCATTGTTCAAGGAAAGTTTAGTCTTCAGAGTGTAGTCTAAAAGTTTTATTTTCAACAAGATTTCCTGAGATGTGTCTCCTTAGGTTACAAACTTTGCTGCTGGAGTCTCATTTCTTTCCAGGAAAATTGCAGCTGCTTTTCTCATGACATTTTAAAGCTGTTCTCTTTGAATTGTGGTGCCGGTGTAGAAGAAGGCATGTGCCCATTATTATGCCAAAGCTCAGGCACCCTGAAGAACATCAAAAAATGTGACAAAATATGTGATAGGCAGATAGATAATACAAAGGTGAGTCAATAATTATCCTCATTTTTGTAATACCGTATATACTCACGTATAAGTTGGGTCTAGAAACCTGAAAAATGGATCATAAAATCAGACCCCGACTTATACGGCCATTCAAAAATGAGACACTTCATTTTTTTTTTTTTTTTTACATCTTTTTGCCTCTTCTAATCTCGCATCAGTTTCTCAGACACATCGAATTTTGTTGCAGCAGCGCAGTTACCAATTTCTTTCGCTACTTCAACCATGTTTAATTTAAAACCAGCTTCATATTTTCTTCTGATCGAACACTCCATCGTAGATAAGGGATGCTCTTACGATAAAGGTCTATGAGAGTGTGAGATACAAAAAACACAAATCAGTGCAAACATTGCTTTGGAATAGTTCAGGTATTAACGTGTGGTCATGTAGGCACAATAGAAAGAGAGAGAGGTTAGGAGCACACGCTGATACAGCGTATTGCTGCACCCACATGGAAAAAAAAAGCAGTTTGCTCCGTGGTTACTCTCTCAGGTGTGCGTTAGCATATCATAATTTCTTGGACTAATAGCATGAGTTTTCCGCAATCAACTTATACGACCAACATTATAAAATAACGGAAATTATACAGTAAAATCAAGCCCTGTCTTATATGCGGGAGAACTTGAATAAGGAAATACGGTACTTGTTTTGTTCCGCATACTGTGTATGATGGGATTGTGGGGGATGTTATAATTGGTTGTTTTATAAATCTGCTTCTGTATGATAGTTTGCATTGTGTTTATTTTAATGCTTCTTTGTAGAGAACTTTTGCACAACTTCTGTTGTTTTAAATGTGCTTTTTTAAATAAATAATCTAATCTAAAAGTTCAAGAAATAAGTATTATAACAAACAGACAGACCCCTCATAAATACACACAAGACCTACAGAAACAGAAGAAAATTTTTGAAAGATAAAGATAAGAGAGCAGTCACACTAAATCATTACAAATGTTTATTGTCATAAATAAGGCCCTACCAAGTAGTCTATCTAATATAAACGTTCCTTACTGTTTTGGTTCATTTTTTTAGGTTTGGTCTCAGAGGATTTGACACAGTGGGTCTCATGGTAAATTAGGGTATTTGTTATCATTCAAACATCACTGGCAGCTGCACAGGACTTTGATCGGGTGGTGGAGGTGCAGAACGCAACCTCAGAAGAACCAGAAAAAGAAAACCGAGAAAAGTAAAGATGAAAATTGAAGTGCATGCATAGTGCAGTATATTAAGAGTAGAACTAACATGTAGCTATCAAAATTCTAAATTTAAAAATATACGTAGAATTAACATTCCTTGTGCCCGTGTGTAGTACTTTCCACTTTTCTACATTATACTGTACATTCCAAGAGATCACCCAGTTGTGAAGCTGGTCTAAGTCTTTGTGATTATTTTTTACTGCCTCCTTAGTGTCTGCCATGTATCCAAATTTAGTATCATCTGTAAATTTACTAACTACAACAGTATCTATATATCTATGAAAAGAAAAGGTAGAGGTCCAAGGACAGACCCCTGAGGGATTTCACTAATGACCTCACTCCATGGTGAGCATTCTCCTCTTATCTGTGCTCTTTATCTCCTGTTGATTAACCAACTTGTGATCCAGTTTTGTTGGTTACCTCTGATGCAAACAGCTTCTAGCTTTAAAATTAATCTTCAGCATGAGACTGTTTTTTAGAAAGACAAATAAAATTATGTCATATGCTTTGCTTTTGCCAAATAGTCTAGTAACCTGCTCAAAAATGTAAATGATTGGTTTGGCAAGATCTTCCTCCCATAAACCAAACCTGGCTGTTATTTTGTAATTTCTTTGATATCTTTCTTATTAAGTTTCCATAATTGTGTATGGTACAGATGTAAGACCTAGTGGCCTATAATTACCGGGACTCAGTTTGTCTCCCTTCTTGAAGACTGGAGTCACATTCCACACCTCGGGTACTTCTCCTTTCTCAAGTGACGATTTAAATATTTCACCCAAGTGTTTATAGATGAGGAAGCACTGCCTGCTTACATTAAACATAATTACACTCACAGAAAATATTTGATAGAAATTTAGAACAATCTAGTTGAGAACAGGCCATTCAGCCCAACAAAGCTCGCCAGTCCTATCCACTTGTTTCCTCCAAGAAAACATCAAGTCGAGTTTTGAAAGTCCCTAACGTCTTACTGTCTACCACACTACTTGGTAGCTTATTCCAAGTGTCTATCGTTCTTTGTGTAAAGAAAAACTTCCTAATGTTTGTGCGAAATTTACCCTTAACAAGTTTCCAACTGTGTCCCCATGTTCTTGATGAACTCATTTTAAAGTACAAGTCTCGATCCACTGTACTAATTCCCTTCATGATTTTAAACACTTCAATCATGTCACCTCTTAATCTTCTTTTGCTTAAACTGTAAAGGCTAAGCTCTTTTAATCTTTCCTCATAATTCAACCCCTGTAGTCCTGGAATCAGCCTAGTCGCTCTTCTCTGGAACTTTTCTAGTGCTGCTATGTCCTTTTTGTAGCCTGGAGACCAAAACTGCACACAGTACTCAAGATGAGGCCTAACCAGTGCATTATAAAGGTTGAGCATAACCTCCTGTGACTTGTACTCCACACATCGTGCTATATATCCTAACATTCTGTTAGCCTTCTTAATGGCTTCTGAACACTGTCGGGAAGTTGATAGCTTAGAGTCCACTATGACTCCTAAATCCTTCTCATAAGGTGTACTCTCGATTTTCCGACCGCCCATTGTGTATTCAAACCCAATATTTTTACTTCCTATGTGTAATACTTTACATTTACTGACATTAAATTTCATCTGCCACAAATCTGCCCAAGCCTGTATGCTATCCAAGTCCTTCTGTAATGATATAACAGATTCCAAATTATCTGCTAATCCACCTATCTTGGTATCATCTGCAAACTTAACCAGCTTGTTACTTGTATTCCTATCTAAATCATTTATATATATTAAAAATAGCAGCGGCCCTAGCACTGACCCCTGTGGAACACCACTCTTAACATCGGCCAGTTCTGATGAGGTTCCTCGCACCATCACCCTCTGCTTCCTGTGTCTGAGCCAATTCTGCACCCATCTAAAAACATCACCCTGAACTCCCACTTCTTTTAACTTGATGCCCAACCTCTCATGTGGCACCTTATCAAATCGCTTAAAGTACATCTTACTCTTCTATTTTAAAATGTAGGAACTTGGAGTTTGATTTTGCTTCTGCATGTGCCATTACATTTGTTTCTTCCTTTACAAATAATTGGGTGAAATATTTCTTCACTTCATTTGATATTTTCTGCTCATTCTCAATTATTTCTCTTTTTGGCTTCCTGGGATTTTTTATATTCTCTTTAATTATCTTTTTGCTTTTTTCAAGTCCTTTTGCTAACTGTTCAGTTTAGATGCTGTTTAATGAGGGTGATATGGCACATGCATCACATGTCTAGCAACCATGCAACATTCATAGCCACCAAATACACAAAATAGAGGCACTCATGAAAAACTAATATACACAATAATGGCAAATTGATGTCGCAAGAAATATGATCAAAAAAATAGATAGATAGATAGATAGATAGATAGATAGATAGATAGATAGATAGATAGATAGATAGATAACAACAATAACAACATTTATTTATATAGCACATTTTCATACAAATGATGTAACTCAAAGTGCTTTACAGGATGAAGAAAAAAGACAAAATATAAAAAATAAGATTAGGTAATATTAATTAACATAGAATAAAAGTAAGGGCTGATGGCCAGGGAGAAAAAACAAAAAAAAAACTACAGGCAGCTGGAAAAAAAAAAAAAACAAAATCTGCAGTGGTTTCAGGCCACAAGACCGCCCAGCCCGGTCTAGGCATTCTACCTAACACAAATGATCTCAATCAGTCCTCATGGTTTTCAGGCTTCACATGGAAAAACTTGATGATGGTCATGTGGACCTCTGGCCTTTAATCCACCAATGTAGGGACATCACAGAGCTTTGATCTGGTGGAGGTGGTGCAGATCGCCACCACAGAAAACCGGAAAAAGAACAGCAAAGAAAGTAGGGGTTAGAATGGATTTTGGAGCCACCATGAATGATAATGATAATTAAATGCATATGCTGTACAGAATATCAGGATTAAACTAAAATGAAACTATGAGAAAGCCAAGTTAAAATAATGTTTTTTAGCAGTGTTTTTAAAATGCTCCACTGTATTAGTCTGGCGAATTTCCATCAGTCAGCTATTCCAGATTTTAGGTGCATAACAGCAGAAGGCCGCCTCACCACTTCTCTTAAGTTTAGCTCTTGGAATTCTATGCAGACACATCATCTGAAGATTGAAGGTTACGATTTGGAGTATAAGGTGTAAGACATTCCGAAATATAAGATGGAGCAAGATTATTTAAGGCTTTGTAAACCATAAGCAGTACTTAAAAGTCAATTCTGAGTGACATCAAAACTGGAGAGATGTGCTCAGGTTTTTTTTTCCTAGTTAAGATTCTGGCAGCTGCATTCTGCACTAGTTGTAATTGATTGATGTCTTTTTTGGGTAGTCCTGAGAGAAGCGTGAACTAATTTCTTGCAATGTTATAAAAGGTCTAACTTTAGTGAAAAATATATACATTTAGGTCAGAATCAATAATTACCCCTAAATTCTTTACCTCCATCTTGATTTTTAATCCTAATGTCCAAGTTTATTTCCATTACCCTCATTATATCCATTTTTGCCAATCACTAAAATTTCTGTTTTCTCCTTATTTAGTTTGCAAAAATTACTACTCATTCATTCAGAAACACAAATAAGACATTGTATCAGTGAACCAAGAGAGTGAGGGTCATCAGGCGCTATTGATAAATACAGTTGTGTGTCATCAGCATAGCTGTGGTAGCTCACGTTATGCCTCGAGATAATCTGGCCTAATGGAAGCTTGTAAATCGAAAAAATCAGTATATTATTTTCTACCTGCCAGGTAGGACTCAAACCAATTTAAGATACTACCAGAGAGGCCTGCCCATTGACTAAGGCGATTGTGAAGAATATTGTGATCAATGGTATCAAATGCGGCAGTCAGATCTAAGAGGATGAGAACAGATAAATGGCCTCTGTCTGCATTTACCCGCAAGTCATTTACTACTTAAACGAGTGCCGTTTCTGTACTGTGATTTGTTCTGAAACATGACTGAAACTTATCAAGAATAGCCTGTTTATTGAGGTGGTCATTTAGCTGCAGAATGACTGCCTTCTCTAGGATTTTACTTAAGAAAGGTAGGTTAGAAATAGTTCTAAAATTTTCAAAAGCAGGGGAGTCAAGATAATTTTTCTTGAGCAGGGGTTTAACTACAGCAGTCTTAAGACAGTATAGGATGACTATACACGATTATTAATAGCAGAATTATTAAGATGTTCCTGACAGAAAAGTAAATGGAGAATACTTCTTATAGGAAGATCCTGCAGAAATGCATCAGCCATAAAGCAATCAGTGCTAATCACAACTATTAGCCTATTACATGACTATCGATATCTTGAAGTTGTAATAAAGAAGACACTTTCTGTATACGGTGAATATAGCTACCTGTCATTGGATGTGGCAGCCGTTACTATTAAGCATTTGGATAAAAACCAGACTATGCTTCCACTCAATTATTCTCCTTTATAAATTTCATGACTTGAAAGCTGAATGGCAGGGCATGGCGAGAACTGTCAGGATTAATCAGTCTGCTCCCAGTCCCAGCTCTCTATTAAACAAAAAAAAAATTATCTTTCATCTCAAAAGATTGCCATACTTTCCGTTTTCGTGAGGGCGGTCACGACTGTGAGAAGTTCATGTGAGTTTAGCTGATGTGTCATACTGTCAGCTTCTGAAGACGTCAGCGTCTTTGCTGAGCAAATGTCTGTGCTTTAATTATATCTAAGTCTGTGGCAGAAAGCTTCAGTAAGTATAAAGTGTGCAACTGAGTCTCATCTGCCTTTGAGGAGAATTTCTGCAAGATTTAAGTTAAAGTGAAGCCATACATAGCTGACAGTAGCCCTACAGCTATATCACATGCACGCTTAATGCATATTATAAAAGGTTGTTCCCAGAAAGTGGCTGTCCATAGCCGGGCACATTCATATACATACCTACGCTCACTCGCTTAGGCCAGTACAAAGTTTCTAATCTTTTTGATTTTTTGATTGATGTACTACATTAATCACTGAGGGAAAATTATCTTTTCACATGACCTTTAAGGGTCAGAGTGCAGGGTCAGCCATTGTACAGCGTCCCTGGAGCAAGACCTTTTTAGGTTAAGAGCCTTGCTCAAGGGCCCAACGGAGTGGAATCCCTCCTAGCAGTAACAGGATATGAACTGGTAACCTTCTACATACCAGCGGAGATCCTTAGTTTCAAGAGCCACCACTATAACATTAGCACTTTTTTGTGGACATGAGAAAAATATGCCAAGTCCCACGAGAGAGAAACCAGACCAGGATCGTGCCCAAGACTAGCAGGCAGGAGTGCTAACAACTCGGCCACTTAAGCATTCTTTGGAAGTGACTACAAGTTCAGCTCACTCAGCTTTTATTATGGAAACTTGTTTTTTGGGGTGTATGGTTCATGTCTGTTTGCAATCTTAATTTCATTTCTTACTTATTAATAACAATATTTACATTGTTTTGTTGCTTTGTAGTTACATTATTAATTTAGAAGATATTGTTTGGATTTTGTTTTCCAAAGTCTTTTAGCACCTAAGGGTTTGTAGTAAAGTATAACCTACCATGATCACTGGTAGCACATTTCAAACCAAACATGTTCTGATATGTTAGTTTTAGGGAAAAGCCAACGTTCCTTCCTCCCACAAATCTCAATATTCTGTTAAGCAAATGCAAGAATAACATGTCAAATATGAAAGAAGCATATGTGTGATCTACTGTACTTACTTGACAGATACAGTAATACAACACCACAGCCAAAGAACATAACCTATAAATCCCTCAGGCATGAGGATCTTTGTTTATAAATCTACATATTACTCAAAACTTTGTTTCCCATAAGCAATATGATATTAATATCCAGATTTTGAAGTGTATTCAAAAACTGTTCATAGCCTTATCAGTAAATTGCAGGAACCTCTTGAGGGTAGCATTATCTTGTGATTGTGGCTTGTGTGTACATTGTAGCGATGGCTCTAAATTGATTATCTTTTTGTTGTTTTTAAAATACATAATGGAGAAATGTGCAATTTGAACACACACAACTCTTGATTTTACTAAAGTAAACTATAAAGATATAATTACAAAGAAATATTCTTGGAAAAATAGGAATGATTATCATTACAGTATTGATAGCAAAACTACAAGATGCTGAATAACAAGAAATATTATTTTTATCCTTGTAATGAGTATGATTAGTTGTGCTATTATGGATGAACACATCAATCCCTAAAGCAAATTGATAAACAGTACAGTATGTTATTGTAATGGTCTGAGTTTGTGCATTTTATGTTTTATTGATGTTTTTGAATTATTATTTTGTATATTTGTGTGTATTTTCTGCCATTTGTCTAATTATGTACTGTCTTTTTAAATGTGCCTCCATACCATGTATGCTGTGGGTGGAGCCCCAGGAGGCGGGGCTACCTTTACATCACTGCTGTTGGGTCCTCCCTTTGCCTTTATCAGGAGGTCACAGCGAGAGACCCAGCCAGTGGATCTTTATATTTGTTTAGAGTTCTTTGCAAATTTTACAATTTTCTTTGGATGCTGTTGTTTTTTCTGACTTCTTGCTTCTGTCTTTTGGATTCTAATTACTGGATAGTGTATTAGGACTTGTTGGTTGGATTATATTTTAGGCAAGTACTTCTGCCTATTTTTGCTCTTTTGAACATTGTCTTGTCTTCCTTTTTTTAATAAGTCTAGTAAATGCTTATGCTTTATGACACTGAGGGATTCCATTTTGTTAACTCAAAGAACACATGCTACAGACACTAAAAGAGATCCACCCACTTGGTTTTCCAAGTCTAGTAATACTCGGTGCTCACTATGGACACCAAGGGGTGCCATTTATGTAACTTATCAAGTGCACATTGGACCCTTCCATCACATTCTCAGTCTACGCTATGGACACTGGGGTGGCACTCAAGTGACCCATGCTCTGGTGGCACCCAAGGCTTCATATGTGCTTCAGGAAGCACTGTCTGCTTACATTAAACATAATTACACTCACAGAAAATATTTGATAGAAATTTAGAATAATCTAGTTGAGAACAGGCCATTCAGGCCAACAAACCTGCCCAGTCCTATCCACTTCATTCTTCCAAAATAACATCAAGTCGAGTTTTGAGGGTCCCTAAAGTCCTACTGTCTACCACACTGCTTGGTAGCTTATGCCATGTATCTGTGGTTCTGTGTGTAAAGAAAAACTTTACGTTTCTGCAACTTAACATTTTTCCAACTGTGTCCCCGTGTTCTTGATGAACTCATTTTAAAGTCACCGCCTTGATCCACTGGACTAATTCCTATCCTAACTTTAAACACTTCAATCATGTTTCCTCTTAATTTTCTCTGGTTTAAACTAATTTTAATCTGTTTTAATTTTTCCCTCATAGTTCATCCACTGTAGTCCCGGAATCAGTGTAGTCACTCTTCTGTGGGTTTTTTCCAGTGCTGTTTTGTATTCTTTGTAGCTCAGAAACCAAAACTGCACACAGTACTCCAGATGAGGCCTCACCAGTGTGTTATAAAGACTTGAGCATAACCTTCTTGGACTTGTACTCCACAGATCAGGGCGCTATATAACCTGACATTCTGTTAGTCTTCTTAATGGCTTCTGAACACTGTCTGGCAATTGATACAGTAGTGTCCACAACTACTCCTCAGTCCTCTTTATAAGGTGTACTTTTGATTTTCAGAACTCTCATTGTGTATTCACACCTAACATTTTTACTTCCTAAATGTGCTACTTTACATTTATTGACATTTAATTTCATATGCCACAAATCTGACAAAGCCTGTGTGCTGTTCAAGTTCCTCTGTAGTGGCATCTGGTTATTTTAACCTTTAGCCACATTGCAGTTCTATGAAAAAATCCTCCTACCCATGACGTAGCAAGTCTGTATTTATGTTAATGCTAAAAAGTAATTATGTATATGAAAAATCAGACTAAATGATGCATTGATTATAATTTATTTTATTGCTCTGATCACAGAGTACACTATGGTTACTGAGTGGTAAGTTGTGGCAGTCGTTTAATTTGTTCATGCTTTTCATGCCTTACTTTTTACGCAACTGTTGCACCTTTAAAAAATCTTTTATTCCTTTATTGTTTTAAACTACTTTGACCTAGTCTGCTTTAGCTGATATATATGTATTTCTAATCTGATTCTATTTTACTTTAAACCTAACCTATGTTTAATCAACTAAAACATATACTAATACATCTTGTCATACACTAAATCATTCTTCACACCCGTCTAGTTTTGTTGGGAGTACTTATTTATCTTAACTTGTATTACGTTGATAGGTTTACAATTAAAGTCATGGATCAGTAAGTCTTGCAAGGTGAGCAGGATCAGCGGTGCCCTGCCAGCTCTTCTTCAGGCTGTCACCAACCCAAAATTCTAAACAGAATGATGTAGCAAATGCATCATGATATCTGGGGTACTTAAGTGGCCTGCTTTGCAAAAAGTCAATCAAAACTGAATATCGTAGCATAGGTCAGATATATATTCAGTATAAAGCTGATTTCACAGTATTTTTAGAAGGTTCTTGGCAGGTTATGTCACATGCTTAAAGTCAGACCGTGAGTCAGTGGTAATAATAAGAAGAAGAATGAACACAGAAGAACACTGTATATAAATAAGTTAAAAATAAAACAGATAAAAGACAACCAAATTAAAAACATAAATAAGACAAGTTAAAATAAAAAATAATCAGCACTAAAGAAAAACATTTAAAAAGATATGTCTTGTCACGGTGGCGCAGTGGTAGCACTGCTGCCTCGCAGTTAGGAGAGCTGGGTTCGCTTCCCGGGTCCCCCCTGCGTGGAGTTTGCATGTTCTCCCCGTGTCTGCGTGGGTTTCCTCTGGGCACTCCGGTTTCCTCCCACAGTCCAAAGACATGCAGGTTAGGTGGATTGGCGATTCTAAATTGGCTCTAGTTTGTGCTGTTTGTGTGTGTCCTGCGGTGGGTTGGCACCCTGCCCAGGATTGGTTCCTGCCTTGTGCCCTGTGTTGGCTGGGATTGGCTCCAGCAGACCCCCGTGACCCTGTGTTCGGATTCAGCGGGTTGTAAAATGGATGGATGTCTTGTCACACACACGTCTGAGGAACACCTACCCTGCTCATCACATTTTGACCTTAAATTGTGACAAGACGTGTAGTATTGTTGCATGCTTGAAATATAGACCAGAAAGCGTGAGCTTATTCAGTGCGAGCAGGAGCACGCAGGTGGCCGGTTGCTGTGTGCTACAACAAGTTTGACTTGACAGCGATGAACGCACCTGTACTGTACAAGGCAAGCATGGGTTCACTGAGAAAAGAAGAGCTTTCATGACTTACCTTGGAGAGGAACTTTGTCTTCGCTTCTTACAAGAAAAGGCAATGGAAAAAGAAAAAGAGGATGCAACATCGACAAGCTTCTGTTCCAAGAACGCCGCTTCCCCCAGGAAAGCAAATTCAATCAGTGTCAGGAGCCCCTTCAATGTAATAGGAACCACAGCATAGAGAGAAGTGTGTACATTGCAACAGGTACAGATGTCGTAAATGTAGGAAGGACGGTGTGTGGGAACTGTTAACATTTGAATTTGATGATTGTATATCGCGTGGAACTGACCTCTCTGTACTATTCTTTCCTCTGCATGTCCTGGAGTACAAAAGAAACACCACCATGCACCAAAATGTGGAGACTGGACAAGATCATAAAAAAAAAAACACTGTCACTGATTACAACCACAAGAAGGCATGCAAATGAATATAAATAATGTTGCATCGGTGCCACAATGTTTTCCGAAATGTACTATACAGGTCATAAAATGAGTAATTCTAAATATCATATATACCAAAGTCTCTGTTTTGTTGTCAGTGTGGCTTTGACATCATTGCCCATAAGGTGTACACTAATTCAGTGTGAGTAGGAACACTCAGTAAAATTGAATAAAAAAAATTCAAGTGACAGTGAGATACGAAGAAGGCAGATTCTCCAGTGTTTGTGTGTCAGCTTTTATCCATCCACATCAGAGAATTTCTAGTTCCATTGTCTCAAAACACCACTCACATCTACAGTTATTCCCAGTTTCAGATAGAAACTAATAGCGTCAGATCTCTGGTTGTATTGCGATCATAACTGAGAGAATAAAAGTGAAAAAAAAAAATGCTAACTTTTACAAGAACTATAAATTTACACCGGCTGATGCAAATCAAGTGTATGGTTTTATTGTATAATATTAACAATAAGAGCAGCTCACTACTCAAAATGGTAAATTTGCAAGGTAGTCAGAATCGAACCGGGGGACTCTTGATTACAAGTCAGCAGTTCTTACCGCTGCACCACAGAAGCTATCATATTATACTTGCACCCTTTGTGAAAGTGTTTATTTGATATTTGGACTTCAGGCTTCACACATTATACAGTTCATGTCTACATTTTGTCATTTATTACTAAAACATGAAAAATGTTTCTGTTTTAACGATGTGTTTACAAAGATTGTTGTAGATATGGAACACACATGAAATGCATGTGTTCCAAATAACGATATATTATTTACACTATACAACTCTAGGTAACTGACTCCCATATAATCAAGGCTTGAGATGAGAGAGCTTGGGGCTGGGGCTGGGTGGGTTAGGGATGGGATAGCAGGCTGCTTGCTGCTTGTCTTGATCGGCACATTTACAAGACAAAAAATGCTAACTAAGAGGTGCGAAGGGATTTAAGGTGGGCTGGAATTACGAGTTTTTTCATAGGCTTTGGCAATTCTAGTGTTAAGGCGACAAAAGCATGAATTAGTGTCTGAGATGCATGATCAGAGAGAAAAGGTCTAATATGCAAGATGCTCCTAAGTTGAAATAAAGCAAGTCAGGTACCATTTTTAATATGATGCTCAATTGGCAAATCAGGATTAAAAATGACACCCAAGTTCCTGAATTACAAAGAAGAGGAGATGGAGCAATCTTTAATATTAATGCTAAAGTGACCAGCATATTCAAGAGCAGTCTTACAACTGACCAACAACACATCTGTCTTGTCTCCATCAGCCAAAGCTTAATGTGACCAGTAGACTCAATTAGCAAGTTTGATGGAAAATCATTGGTAGGCTTAGTGTGCACATACTGTACATCTGAGTGTCATCAGTATAGAAAAGAAAAACAATATCATACCATAGAGAAACCATACCACGCATACTATACAGATTTATAACCTCACCCAATGAGAGAAAATAAACAATAAAAAGCAGTGGACAAGGTACTGAGGATCACCCTGTGTAATAGGGCAGGTAGGTGTTTGTGGGTGCCAATCGACATAGATTACTGCCTGTCGGTTAGATAAAACTGAAGCCATTCCAAAGCTACATCCATAAGACATAAATAAGACTGCAGACATTGAATGAGCACAGAATGGCACACTGTGTCAAAAGTCGTGATTGTGAATGTATACGTATGAGATTGAATAGCAAGGTCCATATATGGATGTTTCAGGGTGGCATTCAACACAGAATCAGTACACAGGGCATTTGTGATTTATAAAGGTAAAATTGCATGGAAAAGTGTGTATGTCAAGTTTAATAAATCTGCTTTTTTTCTATCCTATTTTTTGTGTGTGTGCATATTTTCACATATGAATCTATGAAAAGTTTTCTAAATGAGGCCTCTAATGTACATGGGGAGTTGGCTGCTGCTCTGTCTACCCTGACACAAAGCCAGGTTTGTGCTATTCTGCACCAGCAATTCTCTGTTTGAGCTTTGGAATACTGGCAGATAATATACGCATACCAGTGTACACCTGCACACCCAGAGAGCCTATGATGTGAGGGACTCTGTGTTATATATTCGGGGGGGCCTATTTCTGTTAGTACCTGATCTGCTGCATTGTGAACAGCCTAAAATGCTTAATCCAGGAGTGAAGACAACAACGTACAATGAAGCTATTTTCATAATATTCTCATTATGGTCAGCAAATGGACCCGACAAATAAAAATGCTCCAATTTTTATTTTTTTTTTAAATTCATGCAGTGATATAAATTGGGCTGGAATAGTGATATCATAAATATACAAAGCAAATTTGGCAGTCATTTAAATGTTTAGGCTGAATATGCTTACTGTATGCATACATGAAGTTCTGCGCATGGCTGCTACAGCTCACTGATGCCACGCAGACCTCGCAAAGCATCTTGGGGCACTGGGAAAAATGTTTGTCTAAGGTCATTGGCGAACACAGCTTCTTCTCTGTGAAAACTCCATCCATCCATTATCCAACCCGGTGAATCCGAACACAGGGTCACAGGGGTCTGCTGGAGCCAATCCAGGAACCAATCCTGGGCAGGGTGCCAACCCACTGCAGGACACACACAAACACACCCACTACGGCCAATTTAGAATCGCCAATCCACCTAACCTGCATGTCTTTGGACTGTGGGAGGAAACCGGAGCGCCCGGAGGAAACCCACGCATACATGGGGAGAACATGCAAACTCCACGCAGGGAGGACCCGGGAAGCGAACCCGGGTCTCCTAACCGCGAGGCAGCAGCGCTATCACTGCGCCACTGTGCCGCCCTCTGTGAAAAATGCTTTGGTGAATTTTGCCAATCAACACTACTTATCACATGTACGGCGTACAATGAAATTTTTGCTTACATGTCCAGCACACAACACGTCCATCTCTCTCCAATACTTTAGTAATAATAATAATAAAAAGTTGCATTTATAGAGCGCCTTTCACAAACCCAAGGTCGCTTTACATACAGAGTAAAAAAATTACACAGAAGACAAAAGTTCGTAGAAGAGGAAAGTTTAAGGTTAAGATTTAAAGGTGGAGAAAGAGGAGCAATCTCAGAGAGACTGAGGAAGAAAGTTCCAGACTTGAGGGGCCATAACACTGAAGGACCTGCCCTCCCAGAGTGGAGAGTCTGGTGCGTGGGACAGTAAAGAGATTACTGAGAGAGCGACAAGGAGTGTGCAGAGCTAGGAGCTGAGTGAGGTAGAGGGGGGCAAGGTTATGTAGGGCTTTGAAGGCGAGAAGCAGAATCTTGAATTTAATCCTTGATGGAACCGATAACCAGTGAAGCTGGGAGAGAACAGGAGATATGTGAGCAAAGCTCTTTGTGTGGGTGAGGACTCTGGCTGCGTACTTCTGAATATACTGTAGCTTCTGTATAGATTTTGCAGGGAGGCCAATGAAGAGGGAATTACAGTAATCAATATGAGACATTATGAAACAATGAACCAGAGTTTGACCATCATTAAAGGATAGAAATGGACGGAGGCGGGCAATGTTACAGAGATGATAGAATGAAATTTAGGAAAGAGACCTAATGTGTAGCTCAAAGTTAAGTGGTGAATCAAATAAAACACCCTTTCTGAGAACAGGAGCAGGTTTGACAAACATACCATCAACAGAAACAGAGAAGTTGGATGCCTTAGAAAGTTTGAGCCTACCAGTATCACATCAGTTACTTTGACAATAGTTGAACAGTCTTTCATCAAAATCAAGGTACTAAACAGAATTCAATGTCAAAGATCAAATGAAGATAGGGTACCATTTGTTTTTAATTCATTTCAGGTTACCTTTGCTATATAAGGAGTCCATGTCCTGTGAGTAAAGGCAGGCAGTGTTCATATCCTGCACATGAAACCTTCAGTTACAAAATGACTAATCAAGAAATGGGAGACAACTCTCCATGTGGTGGCAACTATTGCTAATACAAAAATTAGAGGAATGGTAGATACTGATGAGGTAGTAGAAATAAAATTCAAAGACTTGAACACACTTCAGAACTGGGTGAACTCTTGGGAAATGCTATTTAATGTAGAAAAGTGCAAAGTGCTACACATGGGCAAAAGGGCTGTCAGTCATAAATACAAGAAAAAGGAAGCAACTTCTAAAAAATGTTCATCATCTGGCAATGCACTGAAGCGATTAAAATTTTCAAGTAAAATGTGAGGTTATATCATAACAACTAATAAAAATAAATCAAGTTATACTATGTTTAGACAATATAAAGCAGTTCTGAATGCTTTTAAACATCTTTCTCTTTTTTTGCATGTTTAGTGAGATATGATTCCAACTGTTATTCATCAGCATTTTCATTCGCCTGTCTGTGGATAGGCTTAATAGCAACACTACAGTGGAAAATTCAGGCAAAGTAATTATATGAATACTTGTACATCTTTAAATTTTACTCTAATTAATTACACCTTTAAATTTTAAGTAATTTGCCTACTTGTACATCTGTAAATTTGGCTCTGATTAATTACACCTGTAATTTTTTTGATTGCATTCTTGAAAATAATGAGTTAAATTGAATTAAATTAAGAAACAAATGCATTTTAATTATTCTCTCTACTTTCAAAATAGAAATTGTCACATGTAAATTAAGAACAATTTTTGTATTTCATAATTCAAATCATATGACAGAACAATTTTCAGAATCCAGACTATAGGTGCCTACCACCTCAAGAACTAATGAGTTTGTGTACAACTTAGGCCTTGGGCCACTTGTGGTCTCTGGTCACTTTTGTGTGTTTAGTTCCCACCACACAACAGGAACATTTAACATTTATGTCAAATATATGACAGGCACAGATAAGGTGCACAGTGAGGGGTGTTCAGGAGTTCAAGGGGACCCTTCTTCCACCAAATTCAAGTTCAAGCACTTTATTGTCATTGTGTAACACAACGAAATTACTTTTTGTGACACCACCTGATTGCTTCAAAGTGGTCGTGACTTCATGGAGATTGTGAAAACCTTGACTTCACAGAAGAGTTCACTGTGTAGCACAGAGCACCATGGAGGCAGCTATGAAGAGTGGTGGGGTGCAATGTGTTGCATGATTGGGAGTTCACAGGGGAGATTATTGCTTCGATGTGGTGCATGTCGCAGAGGACCAGAGAGGTGGCTATGAAGCATGGTGCAGTGCTAAGTGGGGTGCTCCATCTCCACTGAAAACTCTGTGCCAATGCTTCTGATCCCTGGTCCCTGGTCACCTTCATGCGCTGCATTTCTACCACAAAACGGGAACTGCAAACTTTAGGCAAAATATGTGACATGGAAAGAAGAGGGATCTGGTGAGGCATGTTCAGGAGTTCATGGGGGACCCCCCCACCTTATTGCTTCAAAGTGATTGTGAATTCACAGGGGAGATTATTGATTCGCATGGTGTGACGCATCTGGGAGGCAGTTATGAAGAGTTTTGCATTGCGATCTGGAGTTCATAGAGGATGATTGCAACTTAATGGAGGGAATTATTGCTTTGATGTGGTGCATGGCGTTGTGCACCAGGGAGGCAGATATGAAGAGTGATGTCGTGCAAAGCACTCCACCTTCACCAATAGCTGTCCAAAGTCCAAACTACTAACACATTAGTAAGATGGTGCCTGTGCTTGTGGTCAACCAATCAGCACACTTCGTTACATGATCTCCACCCATGATAATTTCTGGATGAACTAGTACATACCCTGGAGAAGGAGCTAATAAATGTAACCGGAAAAACCTATCAAAAACTGAAAATGGCCTGCTGTGGGAAAGTGACAAATACTTGAGTTTCTTGCGGTGGGAAAGCAGCTTTTGTCTCCTTTGCAAGTAACACCTGGCTGGGCTCATTTTCTGCTGAAAACCAATACACTGAGAAATCAAACGTGGCCAACTGGACATAGAGATTTTTGATGGTGTAAACATGAGTCTTAGTGACGACAAGGTGTTAACAGATTAAGGAAATCTAACAGATCACCTTTGGGTGTAGTGCTCATAATGTAGTAGAGGAGAATGCTAGTTCCTTTCTGATCTTTTTCGGTCTCCACCTATTCCATCAACACTAGATAGTCTTGCTGATCACTATAACTCAGCCCTTCATTCAACACCAGATAAAACAGCTCCTTTAAAGCATAAGGAGATTTCCTTTAAGCACTCATATCCATGGTACTACTCAGAATTACAATCTATGAGAGAAGCTTTCCGATGCCTTTTCCGATGCCTTGATAGACTTGTCATGTAAGTCTGGCTTCACTGTGCACATCCAGCCTTTCTCTGAACATCAGAGAGCTTACAGGGATGCACTAACTGCAGCCAAGAACACACATTATGGCAGAATAATAGAAAGTGGCCATGATAACCCAAGGGTTTTTTTCTCTGTACTTAGTAAACTACTTCAACCTGCCTTAGGTCCAATTACCTCCTCTACTGAAGTCTGCGAAAAATTCCTCCACTTTTTCCACAATGGAATTAAAGATCTAAATAATTCAACAAACATAAATCCATCATTCATTTATATCTTTCCCTATCTTTCCTGCTCTTTTCCTAAGTTTTCACCAATCACATCTGCATTTGTATATTATCGAGGCATTTCCCTCTACTTATCCTTTACCTAGGCGTAAGTGTACTCATCAGATTCGTTACCGGGTTGGTCTACTGTTGCACCTTAAGAGTATCACACGCAAACATAGCTATACACATACACACAGAAACTCAACAGTGCCCTATGAATGGCGCACACACAGCTGGTTAATCTCTAGCACTTTAAATAACACAAGTGCCTTATGAATAGCACAACTTGTCACTCTCCTAGCACTTCATGAGACTTACATGCACACGGACCCTAATCACAACAGTAACACAGCCTGTCACTCAGCACTTCATGAGACTTACTTATTATCGGCACAAACAACATACAATGTTTTAAATATATCTCAGACCTAAATATTACTTTTGGTCTCCAGAATACATTTAAACACATAAAGGCTCCGCATCCTTGACTATAGGCCATTTGTTAGCCAAGAGTGCCTTACTTTACATCCTGTTCCCTACTTTTAGGTGGAGCTCTCACCCTCAGCCCAGTCTGCACCAGGTGCTGAAAGAAATCTACCTTATTACTTCAATCACTCTAGACATTAAGACAAACCATAGAAAGTTAAAAGCAGCATGATATTTATTACAGGAATAATAATAATGCCAGTAAAACAAAGAATAATAGAAAATAGGAGTGATAGTAAAGTCTGGGTCTATATAGTCTTTAGAAAAAGCTTACGAAAAAGTAAAGATGACAAGGATGAATGTCGCTTCTCTTCACCTGACGCCTTCGTCCCTTCTTCTTCCTCCTTCCTAATGTCGCTCTTCAGATGAGGCATATTTATTATAAAATTCTACCAGGGGGTTATGCAAGATGTGATTGTTAGATATTCTGATTGGCTAGCTGTCAATATGACAAATGAATTCACTGTCCATTTTCCCAAACAATAAACCTTTTTTTGTTGTGGCTTAGTACCTACTGGCATGTTTTCCTTTCCGAGGGTGTAATCCCATTTAGCAACTTATTGTCCCAGATGCCCATCCTTTCTCAGGTTATAAAGTAATTGATATCCTTTGGCACAAGCATGTCTTCCTTTCTTTGTTGGAAAAGCTGTTTTAAAAGTGAGGTACAACTGGGAAGAAGATATGCTTTATGTCATGTGTTTAGATCATCTGTTGTTACCTTGAGCAAAATATAATGAAAATACACAATTTATAGATTTTGTACCTCACAACAATTTGTTAATGACCTGCTTTATAAGATGAGGCACACTACCTGTGTACTGGACCCCATCCCCACCACAGAATCCTGTCTTAATCCCAGCTGTCACAACAATAATAAATACACCACTTGATACTGGCTTTGTGCCATGTTGTAGCTTCCCAATTGACCAATTACTTAACTTCTAATAATTTCATGGAACCCTTTCAGTCTGGTTTCAGGGCACAACCCAGCTGTGAAACTGCTCTGCTTTGAGTAACTAATGATTTGCTTATGACAGCAGACTCTGAACAAGCCAGCATATTAATTCTGTTACAGCTTAGTGTAGCATTTGACAACGTCAGAAATGACATTCTAACTGTCCAGAATGGAGAACATGCTGGGTTTCTCCATCACTGCCCTCCAGTGGTTTAAGTCCTATCTGACTGACTGGCAAGAGTTTGTTAGTCTTGGCAACAGCAGATCCAGCTCAGTGCCAGTCACACAAGGAGGTCCTCAGGGTCCTGTCCTTGGCCCTCTGCTCTTCTGTATCAATATGCTTCCACTTGGCCATATCATTCGTAGTGTCACACATGTACGATTGGGAGGCAGTCAAAGAGCCTAAATGTGAGTAAAACATCGCGAGATAAGGGGTTGTCACGTGGTACTTACCTGAACTCTCTTTTGCCAACAGGAAACAAGAAGAGAAATAATCCCACAACTTCCGGGTTTTCAAAATGGCCGCGATGACGTCACTTCCGGCACCCACAAACCACCTCACTTCCGGCTCCTCAAAATGATGTCGCTTCCGGTTCCTGTTGCCACATCACCATTTTGCCAACCATTTCCTGTCACCTGTTTTTTGTTCTATAAAACCGCCATTTTGTTTCAGTAAAGTTGTTCATTGTACTTTCAGGACTTTGAATCATTGTATTTTTTGAATATTGTCTGCACGACAATATACGGGGACGGTCCCCAAACCTTTATTTTGTATTTGTGACTTTCTTTTCGATCACAGTAGCTATGGACTGAGTTATCATTTTAATGCAGATGATACTCAACTCTATTTCAGCGTTAAAAGTGAAACTTCATCAGGGCTTTCCTCAGCTCACAACTTGTCTCAGTGAATTAAAACCTAGATGAAGCAGAACCCTTTAAAATTAAATTGCAACAAAACTGAACTCCTGCACATTGGCATTAAAGCACAACTTAAGAAAATGAGCTCCTTCAACGTCACTCTTGACGGTGATCTCATCAGACCTTCTTCTAATGCAAAGAATCATGTTACATTGGTGTCATGTTAAATTCCTCCCTTTCTTATTCCACCCGTATAAACCACATTAATAAACCTTCCTGCTCTCACCTCCATAACATATCCCATGTTCGCTTATTCCTCTCCTTTTCTAATGCTGAGAAATGTGTCCATGCTTTTATCACATCCCACATCGATTATTGTAACTCCCTACTGGCAGGTATCCCTGCTAATCTTCTATCACAGCTCCAGCTCATTCAAAACTCTGCTGCAAGAGTCCTAACATGAACCAGCAACAGTGAGCACATAACACCCATCCTGCTTCACCTCCACTTGCTCCCTGTGTCTTACAGAATTGAATATAAAATTCTATTATTAACCTACAAAGCTTTAAATGGCCTCGCACTGGACTACTTCAGCGACATTCTCCATCACTATACTCCTGTTCGCCCACTAAGTTCCTCTGATTCTAGAAATCTTGTCGCACCCCACACTAACCTGCACTGTATGGATGACAGGGCCTTTAGTTGTATAGCGCCCTGACTTTGGAATAACCACCTGAAATTAATGAGATCATCTGACTCCATTCATTCTTTAAAAAAAAAACAACTTAAAACTCATCTCTTCAGGAAGGCTTTTAACTTAACCTGACTTTCTCCCGGCTATTTCAGTCTTCCTCATGTGTCCAGGTGCTCGGGATAATTTGTGTGTGTGTTATAAGGATAGAGCTGCCAGGTAAGAAATGAGGAAGGCCTAAGAGAAGGTTTATGGATGTGGTGAGAGAGGACATACAGTGATGGGTGTGACAGGGCAAGATGCAGAGCAGAGGAAGATATGGAAGAAGATGATCCGCTGTGGCAAACCCTAACGGGAGCAGCCAAAAGAAGAAGTTATATCACAAATGATGTTATTTACTAGGCTTTGTTTTAGTATTGAATTTAGTGTTTTACTCTGGTTTATTGTGTTTTATTCTATTTAATGGTTTTGTATATCCTCTATCTATCTGTTTTAATGTTCTATTCAGGAAACATCTATATCCCATGTTACATATGTTACATATACCTTATTAACTTCTACTGTTACACTGATAACACCCAGCTTTACCTCACTCGCAAACCTGCTTTTTTCTTTTCACTCTCCTCACTTATTGATTGCATAGCAGAAATTAAATCCTGGTTTTCTATAAATTTTCTTAAATAGTGACAAAACTGAGGTTTTCCTTATTGGTACAAAATCGACATTATCCAAAACCGATAATTTTTCATTTGTTATTGATAATTCCTCTGTTTCGCCTTCCCCACAGGTTAAGAGTCTGGGTGTCATCCTTGACAGTACTTTGCCTTTTCAGTCCCACATCAGTAACATCTCCCGGTCTGCATATTTCCACTTGCGCAACATTAATCGTATTCGCCCCTCCCTCACTCCCCATACAACTGCTATCCCTGTTCATAGCCTTGTCACCTCTCGTTTAGATTATTGCAATTCCCTTTTCTTTGGTCTTTCTCGCAAATCTCTTTATAAGCTTCCACTGGCCCAGAATTCAGCTGCCCGCATCATTGCTAGAACCCCCTCTATTCACCATATCACTCCTGTCTTGCAGCAGCTTCACTGGATTCTGGTAAAGCTCCTGTTAACATTTAAAGCTATCCACAACTTTGCCCCTCCATATTTGTCTGACCTCCTCCATGTTGCCATTCCCTCCCGCACCCTTAGATGCTCTTCCTCCATCCGCTTAAATGTCCCCCTAGCCTATCTTACCATCATGGGGAGCACAGCATTCAGTTGCTATGCTCCCCAGCTTTGGAACTCATTACCATCTGAACTTAGAAATATTGACTCATTCTCACTTTTGAAATATAAACTTAAAACTCATCTGTTTAAGACTGCTTTTTCTCTTTGATTATAGTTGCTCTGCCTGATTTTAATTTTTGTATTTTTTTTAGTTTTGTTTATAACATGTGTTTTATCTATTGTTTGGTGTCCTAGAGTGTTTAGAAAGGTGCCTACGAATAAATAAAATGTATTATCTTAATATCCTTCTGCTGTGAAACATTCTGACCTGTCATTGTTTACACGTCTTAAACAACTATTATCATACACTGATAATTTCTGTATTATCTATATCTATTATTTATTTATTTATTTATTTATTCATTTTTAATTTATTTATTATATTACATATCTATTGACTATATTTATGTATCTAGATTGCAAATACCATACATTGCATCAATGTTCGTATTGCTTACTACACGTCAATATTGCTGTTACTTCTTTGTCTTGTCTTTGCACAATGTCTTGTCTTGTTTGTGTTTTAATTTTAAATTTTGATTTTATTTCTATTTTTAATTTATTATTTGCACTTCATGTTGTTACACTGTGGAACCTGAGCTTCGCAATTTTGTCTATCTGTATACTTGTATATGGTTGAGATGACAATAAGGTTCGCTTTGACTTTGATTTTATTATTATTATTATGAGACTGTGCAGCGCCTTGAGCATGGGGAAGGCACTATATAAATAAAATGTATTATTATTAGTGGAATTATTATTATTATTATATTTTCAAAAGGACCCACTATTTATTTTTACTTTTATTTTACTTTTATAACTAGAGAATATCAACTTTCCGGGCCAACCACAGTTTTACTTTAAGCGCATCTTTATTTTCCCAAATGCAGGTCAGCGTCACATTTAACAATGCTGACAGCACGCCTCATATCCTTCTAGTGACATTCATGGTATTAAAGGCAGAACGCTCAGCGTCAAAGCAGTTTAACGGCAGCTCACTTAATAGGTTGTTGACTTGCTTCCAAAAACATTAACACTCTAAAAAAAGGACAAAGAACAATAACAAGATTTATCAGGAGACTGAAGGGGTTGGAACTCAAAGAGATTACTGGGTGATAGCTTCAAAAGAAGCTGCTGGAGAGATTTAATAGCCTTTGGATTTGAGAAGCCCTTTTTGTGAGGTTGTGAATTTCAAATTTCACTGCTGACAATTAAAGGTACTGAGAATACAGTTCAGCTTAAAAAAAGTCAAGATTAATTGCAGAGGACTGTTTTAATTGCTGCAATTAACAATACACATTACAATGAAAAGGAGTGTGCTTGAACAAAAGTTTTACTCAAGCACATCATGGGGTGTAGCTGGTTATTAACCTGGTTTTCACTGACTCTGGTTTCTGGTTGCTCACCTTATCTGAGCTTGATTTTTTCAAGTAGGCAAGTGATTGTACCCCACTGCTCAAAAATACTATTAGTAACTCCGTGGACATAAAATAAAAGCTTATTTTTATTTTCCCAGTTGGGTTGTGACAATAGTATGTCATGCACTGTGACATACGATTAACAAACCCCCAGTGATATCTTTTCTTTTCAATGGGCTGTCCGTCCATCCTTTCCTTTTCCTTCTTCCGGGTCTGCTCCTTCTTTCCACCCTGGCTGGGATGCTTATCTGCCTATTGGTAAGGAATCATCCCGCCTCCTGGCAGGGTTGCCCGTCCAGCCCATGTGGCATCTACAATGTTTTCGGAAAGATTTGAAACCTTATTAAAATTAAAAACTGAAATCTGTTATTCATATAATTATTTAGACCCTAAATAATTGTTAAGTGTCTACAAGTTTTGCACATCTTGATTTGGACAGTTTATCCCATTCTTCCTGGCAGATCCTCTCAAGCTCTGTTAGACTGAGAGGTGTCTGCAAACTGCCATCTTCAGGTCTCTCCTCAGATGTTCGATAGGCTTTAAGTCTGGGCTTTGGCTGGGATACTCAACGGCATTCAGAGACTGGTCCCAAAGTTACTCCAGCTTTGTTATGGCTATATGCCTTGGGTCGTTGTCATGTTTTAAGGTGAACCATCACTCCGGTCTTGAGGTTGTGTGCACCTTGGAGCTGGTTTTCTTCAAAGACCTCCCTATACTTGGTTTCATTCAACCTTCCCTCAAGTCTGAGCAGTCTGCCTGTCCCTGTCTTGGAGAAGAACCCCCATAGCATGATGCTGCCACCACCATTACCATAGGGTTGGCATTAGGCTGGTAATGAGCAGTGTATGGTTTTTGCCAGACAAAATGCTTGGAGTCCTGCCCAAAGACTTAATTTTTGTCTCATCAGACCAAAGCATCATCAAAGCAACTCAGGCTCTCAGAGTCCTTTAAATGTATTTTACTCAAGAGTGGCTTTCGTCTTTGTCACTCTACCATAAACTCCTGAGTGATGGAGTGCTGCTAAGATGGTTGGGTCACTCTGACAGCTCTGCCCATCTCAGCAGAGAACTTTCGGAGCTCTGTTGGAATGACCACGAAGCTCTTGGTCACATATCTGACCAAGATCCTTCTTGCCCAGTGTGGTCCCCGGCCGGGGCTGGAGCCCGGCTAGGACGCCCAGGAGGACCAGAGGAGGGCTTGTGCCTCCTCCAGACCACGAGGGGGCGTCCGCCCTGGTTATGTGGGGGGCTTTGGCTAAAGGGCTTGGAAGCCCAGCCCTGTAGGGACCCGTGGCCACCGGCAGGCGGCGCCCCGGTGCCTGAGGAACCCTGGAGCCCAGCACTTCCACCACACCAGGAAGTGCTGGGGGGAAGAAGACAGGAGACACCCGGACGGCTTCCGGGTGCACAGCCGGCACTTCCGCCACACAGAGGTGTGTCCAAGGGGGAGTGCCGGGAAGCAGCTGGAGCCCATCCGGGTTCCTACTTAAGGGGCCGCCTCCCTCCAGTCGTCAGTGGATGTCGGTGGAAGTGGACAGAGCTGGAGAGAGGACTGGAGGCGGCCAGGAAAGAAAGGCACAGTGACTGAGAGTGTGGCCTGGACAGTTGGGGGAATCGGTGCAAGAGGCACTGGGGTTTGTGGTGCACGTAATTATTGTACATAATAGTTGTAAATAAATAGTGTGTGGTGGAACTATGTTGTCCATCTGTGTGTGTCCGGGTCAAAGTTCACACCAGTTAATCAGTATGGCCAGACGGCCAACACTAGAAAGAGTCCTGCTTGTCCCAAACCTCTTCCATTTCATAATGACTGAGGCCACTGTGTTCCTGGGAACACTCAAAAGCCTTAGAAATTGTTCTGTACCCTGGTCCAGGGATATGCCATAAAACAATTTGAATTTGTGCGGATGGATGGAATTATATTCCATGTTTTCAACAAAAAAAACTCTATAAACACCCAAAAAACTTTTCACTGAATTTTACATTTCACAAATGCTAAATTGGCTGCAAAATTAATTTTACTGTCAGTGTTGCAAAACTGCATGCAAATTGAAAGTTACAAGTTTTGCTCACCACTACTCATTTCTTGGTACTGTAACGACCCGGCAGCAAGCGCTGGCGGAGTGACGCCTTATGGGTAATTTATGTAAATAGTTTGTGGGGAATTTATGGGTAATTTATGTAAAAGCTTATTGTTGTGTCAAAAATTAACTAAGTACGTAATTGTCTTTCCTGTTATAAGTGTTGTAAGTGTTTGTGCTCAACCGGTGGGGTGGGTTGGGTTATCGCCGTCTGGGGTTGTGTAAATGTAAATAGTTACCATCGATAAGAAATATGGCTTTGTTAATGACCTTGGCAATGACTAAGCAAATGAGTTAAGCTTTGTTTGATGAATATCTCCGATAATAAAGAGATATAACAGGACAGAGCGGTGTATTGGCTAAGATTTATCTCAGCAATACTTGCGAGTCACTCGGAGTCGTGCGGTGTATGGGGCACGAGTGCTCGTTATCTAAAGAGTCGGATGCAGCTGCGTGCTTAACGCTGGCAATCCGCTAGCCAACAGCTTGGAAGAGGTGCACGGCAGAGTTCGGCTTAAAAAAAAACTTCAAGACTCGACCCCAGGTCGCTACAGTACAATAACAGTGAGATGTTTGGTTGAATTTTCATCTTTCGGGACATTTTCATTTTTCTTTATGAATATTTTAAAGGTGAATCCAAAATTAAAAAGCAGGGAACTATTTTTTCTTTTCTTTGTTTTGAAGCAGAGTTTGCCTAAAGAAAACACCATTCATGTCCCCCTGCCGCAGACCAGGGGCCTCATGCATAACGGTGTGCGTAGAATTCACACTAAAACATGGCGCAAGGGCAAAAGCGGAAATGTTCGTACGCACAAAAAAATCCAGATGCAGAAATCTGTGCGTTCACTAACTTCCACGTTCTTCTGCTACATAAATCCTGGTCAGAGTGAAAAGTAATGCACGTGCACGTGCCTGCTGTCACTCCCTAACTCTTCCCAGAATTACGCTTCTTTTAATATGCAAATCAATATAAATAGCCCTTACGCTCAGAGTTCTGTGAAAAGGCAATGGCAAAAGCACAGGGAAAAAACAGAAGAATTTTAGCGAATACCAAGTGGAGGCAAGGAAAAATGTAGTATTTGTTTTTTTTTGTATAAACAACAAAAGTAAGTTGATCGAGTGACATAGAGTGTCAGAGAAACTCGAAAGCTCAAGTTCACAAAGTCGCAAAGTGCCCGAAATAAAAAAGAAGTTGTCACATATCAAAGTCGCCGTGAAAAGGCGAGTTGTAGCCCACCGTCTGAGTGTCATATGAAAGCTTATTAGGGTACAGAGAAGAAAAAATAGGCACACAGTTGAAAAAAGCTTGTAATGTCAACTTTAACCTTAAAATTTCCACTTTAATCACGTAGTTTATTTTGTCATTAAAGTAGAACAGCATAAACTTCATCTTTAAATCGTTTAATTTACTAGCTTCTCAAATACCATCATAACTAAAGTAGCACGTTAAATGTTTTGTTTTGTATTTGTTCTTCTATGTGCTCTATGTGTGTGAATCACTACGTGCTTCTTAAACGGGCTTTCTCTTCCTCCAACAGAACACAGAATCCATTACATTTGTGATATTACAGCTCTCTGAATAATTAAAATACTGAAATGTATACTTGTTATCATTTTCATGATGATATGAGTTAAAGCATGTCATTAAACATGGGAACACAGTGGCGCAGTACTAGTGACGAGCTGGCGCACCGTCCAGTGATTGTTCATACCTCACGCAAGTTGCTTGCTGCTCTGTGCGACCTTCAATGAAATAATTTATTGCAGCAGTACTGTCTCTTTCAAATGTACTAACTCCCGATTTCTGTCCTTCCTTTTCTTTCTCCAAGTAACCAATCAACACACAATCAGCTCTGTAATAGATGTAAAGCCATCTGTAAGCTGAGAACACCGATTCTTCAAAACTTTTAAGGAACATTGAAATATCTTCGTAGTACATGTTTAATTATTCTATCCATCTATCTATCCAGGGTCACGCCAGTCCCAGCAAAAATACAGCGTGAGGTAGGAACAATCTCTGAACAGGGCACCAGATCGGTGCTAGTGCTGCGCCACCGTGTCATCACATGTTTAATTATTAGCATTATACGTAGATTGTCAAAATGATGTTAACATTTTATCTGTATAATGTAATAAACATATTTTGCTGCATTTCATCTTAAAAATTATATCGTCATCTTATATAAATATGCGCTTTATAAAGTGTCTCAGGTTGTGCAATATTATCACAAGTTTACAGTGAGGTAATTGTACTAATAAGTACAAACAGTTCTACAAGGAGCACTTGATGGACTGATTGATTGCGTTTATAATTCTTGGGATAAAACTGTTTCTGAATCGCGAGGTCTGTACAGGAAAGGCTCTGAAGCATTTGCCGTATGGGAGCAGTTCAAATAGGCAGCATGGCTGAGGCAGCGTGTGCCTGATGCTGTATACTGATAATTCTCTTTCCGATCAGCTGCTGTAGAGCTGTGATTCCACACTCAGATACAGTGATATAAATACTCTGAGTATTGCATTGAGAGTAACAATACTAAAGCAGCTATGTTATTTGGAATAGCTTGGCCATTCTGTGGACCATTATATTGTTACAGGTTAATTACAATCAGATGCCTTAAACTATTAAACAATATGTGGTTAATTTCAGTGTATTTATCAAGCAGTGTCAGGGATGTGTATCTAAAAAAGAAAGCGAAACAACACTGGAACAAAACAACTGCTTTGACGCTGGGTGCCGCCAGCTTGAAAAACCGAGCAGATAACTTGCGTACGCCAAGCATTTAGCTGGCATGAAAATGTGCCTAGCTTTACGGCAAGTTTAGTTTTTATACATCGCAATGTGAGCGTGGAAACAGGCTTACGCCACATTTTTGTGCGTACGCACCATTTATACATGAGGCCCCAGCACTGCAGTTTTAGTATAAATAATAAATAATTATAATAATATAATTAAAAAAAGACACAACTTTAAAAATAATAAATTAACAAACAATGAAGACTCACTAATATGCATGTGTTGCGGTCTATTATGTATGTTATAATGAAGTTGACACTCAGAACCCGGCCAGCTCTATTTAATTTCAAAAGCAACAGGGGCGCGATCTTTGCTCAAACATAGAGAATGCTGCCAGTCACCTCCAGTTCACCCTCTGGTGGTCGTTCCGAGTGTCAACTGGATGATAACATGCATACAAGACCACAATATCACCCCCCACCCTACCCAGAAGGGGGTGGGTTAGGGTTGATTTTACCCTACAGTATTTTTAGTCAACCAAAGAGAAACATGTGTACCAAGTTTCATGAAAATCCCTCCAGCCGTTCGGAAGTGATGCTGGAACATATAGGGTGGTCCAGATCTAATTATGCAATTTTCATTACGCTATAACTTATTAAGTTTATTACATAGAAAATCACCCGAAAAATCCCGGACCATCGAGAAGTGTGCGAAATGACGACATGAAGAATTGTCTTTGCGCCGAACTGGAATCATCCCTGCATAAATCAAAGTCATCCAGACGATCTGGATCTGCATAATTAGATCTGGACCACCCTGTACTTACACACACACACACATACATTGACTTTATATATATAGATTCGTGTAAAGAAAAAGTTTCTGAAATAATGTCCTTTACAATGTCAACAGCAACAAAGTACTGTATGCTTTCACTTTTTTAACTACAGCTAGCCTATGATAAATAATTTTAATAAAAACCTTAATTTTGGTCACAAATGTTAATAGTGCTTAAAATTTACTTAATTTGAACAATTTATTGTTTAAGGTTCTCTACATAATACTTTAATAACCTTTTAATTTTTAACAATTATTGCACTATATTATTAATATTATTTTTTTAATCCTTTCTCATACAGTAGATACCCAAAATTTCTAAGCAATGTGGACTAAAGTCGCTTTTGGCGCCCCTCCAGGATTAAGCTTCATTAGTTTCATAGTAGATCCACCTCTGCCACTAGCTGTGCTACCCATCTAAGAAATCAGACCAGCGTAGACCTTAGTGTTAAGATTTTGCAGTGCACCATGCAATACATATGTCTCTGTGATGTATAATTTGGTATGGGATTCATAAAAGCAGTGTGAATGTTTCTGGTGCTCCATCTGATGGAATGATAAATGCAATGCATTTTATTACTAAAAATGTTGGTGATGTGTCATCTTGGCAATTGACAGATACATAGCAACTGGATGGACACATAAATGCTGATTATTTTATTAAGTTGTTCTAGCTATGCTGCCCATCTAAGATGCATTGAAATCTAAGTAATCAATATAGGCCTCAATGTTGACACTTACAGTGCACCATGCAATGCATATGTCTCTGTTATATGCCATTTGGTATGGGTTTGTAAAAGCAGTGTTAATGTTTGTGATGCACCATCTGTTGGAATGTGTTGGCATTTTATTACTAAAAATGCTTATGGCCATACCAGTGTGAACGCGCCTGATCTTGTCAAAAAATGTTTAGTGAATAACAGAGACATAGCAATCTGACAGACACACAGACAGACACATAGACACGTATCCTTTTATTAAGGTGAACAGGCTGTGCTACCTGTTGAAGGATCTAAGTAATCAAGATAAGCCATAGTGTTAACGTTTGTATTGCACCATGCAACACATTTCTCCCAGTTATATGTCATTTGGTATGGGCTTTATAAAAGCACAGATAATGTTCATGATGTGCCCTCTGTTGGAATGGCAAATGCAAGTCCTTTTGTTACTAAAATGTCTGTGATGTGCCATCTGTTGAAATGACAAAGACATAGCAACCATATGGACACACAGACACTTATTTCTTTATTAAGGAGGATCATCTTTTAGCTATCAGGTTCATGAGGAAGCTAGCCCTTTGGATTTTGAGGACCTCATTATTTTGCACCTTGAAGGTAATACTCCATGATGCAAAAGAAAGTCCTGGAATGTTTCCCAAAAGCATCAGGGAATTCAACATATGCAGCAGCCTGTCAAGTCACCCGATCTCAATCCAGTTAAAGCTGTGCATTATAACATATAATAATACTTCATGCACTATCCATTATGGCACACATTTTCATTAATGGTGTAACAAAGCAATTTAGCAAATTGGCAAAACAGGAGGAATAAAATAAGAAGTAAATATAAGCAATAAGGTCAATCCACACATAAAAGCAAATCAAAAAAGTGGCAAGTAATTAAACGAATAATTGAGTCAATTAATGTCATTTCGAGTGCATGCTTGGATGAAGTTCAGAAAATACAGCCAAGTATCACAGTGCTTGTCATCCGGTGCTTTTCAAGCAGACTGGATGCACTTTTCATTTCTGTGTGAGATTTATAGCACACACACACAGTCTCCTCCACTATATGGCTAAGTAATCGTTTCTTTGATAGAAAAGTTAACTATACCAACTTCTGTATCTCAAAGGCCAAGGACCTCTAGTTATTATGTAGGAATATCTGACCTACATTATGTTTTATAAAAATGTCGACAAGTGACTATGTAGCAGATTCTAATGTCACATGTCTAAATGTCTCTTTTCAGTTTAAGACGGATAGCAATCTTCACAGCCATTGTCACTGCGGTGATAAATGTGCTTCATAGGTTTTACTGTAAAGTTCATTAAGCTCAAACCACTGTGCAGTAATCCCATTTGTGAGTCCCGAAATGAAAATGTAAAATTTATGATTGTTCACTGCTGCAGCTAATTTGTTCACAGACAGGTAAATCTGAAGTAAGTTTTATTTCCTGAAGCTAGAAAATCAATAATATTTAATCTGTGCATTGTTTAATAGAATAACGTGGCTTTAGTGACATTCTGGTGTGATGTAAATGTCAATGAGTGTTTAAACTCACTATATCAGGAACCTAAGCAATTTCACGTTCAGGAAGCACATCTAAAGAAAATTGCTAGCCCTACCAAAAGACCAATAAATCATATACAAAATGAAGATTCTTTTTTTTCCGCCTTCTGGGGAAGATTGAAAAATGACTAACGTGTGCAGAGTAGAAGGTGAGCCCAAGCAAGGAAGAAAGAAGGCATCAGCAGGCGAAGTGCAAAGGTAGATGGCAGATGTTATTCACTTTAAAGAGCAGGATTTTTAACGGTTTCTGGAATGTGGAATTGGAATGCCAAGGAGAGGTTTGTTACAATAATTACATGAGAACTAAACATAGACAAATAACAATTGCAATATAATAACAAAGAATTTTTTTTTGTTTGTTTCCACTCAAGTATTTTTTTCAGATGAATATTAATAAAACAGAAATGCAAAAAAAAAATATCCACCTTAATAAAAGGATAAGTAACTGTGTATCTGTATACCTGTGTGTTCCTCTGGTTGCAAAAGATGATGTATTACAGTCATTTGTAGTACTAAAATGCATTTAATTTGTCATTCCAACAGATGGCGCATCACAATCATCAACACTGCTTTAAGAATCATATACCAAATGCCATATCACAGAGACATATGTATTGAACTTGTCATTCCAATAGACAATGCTTCACAAACATTTGCAGTAATGCATTTTATTATTCCAAATGTTTATGATGTGCCATCTGTTGGAATGACAAATGCCATGCATTTTATTAGCATATTTATTACAAAATACATTCCAGTAGATGATGCACTGCAAATGTTAACACTGCTGTCTACGTTAGATTTCATCCCATCACAGCTCAGCTAGTCCACCTTAATAAAAGGACTGTGTGTCTGTGTGTATGTATGTGTCCATTCACTTGCTAAGTCTCTACCATTGCAAAACATGACACATTACAAACATTTGTAGTAATAAAATGCATTGCATTTGTCATTCCAACACATATGTGTATCACACCCATCCACAATACTTTTAAGAATCCCATGTCAAATGACATATAACATATGTCCAACTAATGGTGCATTGAAATCATCAACACAGCTTTTAAGAATCCCATGCCAACACATGGCACATCAGAAATATTTGCATTAATGCATTTCGATATTACAATAGTTTGTAATGTGAGTATCTGTTGGAATGACAAATGCAATTTATTCCTAAATGCTTAATAAAATACATTTCAGTACACTGTGCACAGCAAATGTTAACATTGAGGTCTGTGTTGATTACTTCAATTTCAACCCATCTTAGATGGTTAGCACAGCTAGTCCACTTTAATAAAAAGACATGTATCTGTATGTGTCTGCACATCAGTGTGTCCCTCTGGTCGCTATGTCTAAAAATCCCTTGTGAGGAAAAAAATGGAAGAAAACTTGGGAAAGACAGTTCAAAGAGAGACCCCTTTCCAGGTAGGTTGGCCATGCAGTGAGTGACAAAAAGAAGGGGGTCAGTACAATACAATACATAGAACAGAGCACAAGTAAGCCTCAATACAGTATAAAAATAAAAATATTACAAGTATGGAGCAGAATTTAACAGTAGATGATATCACATAATTTGATTTGTCATTCCAACTGATGGTGCATTGCAGTCATCAACACGGCTTTTAAGAATCCCATGCCAAATGGTACATAACAGAGACATATTCATTGCATTTGTCATTCCAATAGGTGGCACATCAGAAACATTTGCAGTAATGAATTGCATTACTACAAATATTTGTAGTGCCCCATCTGTTCGAATGACAAATGCAATTCATTTTATTACAACATGCGTTGCAAAATACATTCCAATACATGTGGTTATTTGCACATGAAACGTTAATGCTGAGATCTACGTTGATTACTTCGATTTCAACTCATCTTAGATGGGTAGCACAGCTAGTCCACCTTAACAAAAGGACACATGTCTGTGAATGTCTGCGCATATCTGTGTGACTGGCTGGTTTCTAGAGTTAGGAAGAGAAATTTAAAAATATATAAAACATGTAGAAGTTTTGTGTTTATGTTTTTAAAACATCATAAAAATACAGAATATGATCCTAAAAATTGATCTAATTGGCATATTCTCTTGTCTGATGTTATATGCTAGCCACAGCAGTATGGTAGTGGGTCACGTGATTGACATTTATATCTGTAATGCTAATGACTGATAACTTTACATAGTGGGCAACGCATAAGTGAAAATAATGATAAATCAATGTGCATGTCTGAAAACCAGAACTACAACACCTAGGCTAAACCAGGCCAATGCAGTATCGGCCACTGCCGCATTTTCCCAGCATAATATTTCAACGATAAGAGTGGTCAGTTTCACGAGTTATGCTGAAGGGAAGCAACACAGATGGGCAGCTCCATCCAAAGAGAAAGAAGCTGCCTGAAGCAAAAGGATCGGGTGCATATCATTATACCAGAACAAATGGACAGCCCACGTAATAACTAAAAAAACCTGGAGTCTACATTAATTACATAGATTTCAACACATCTTAGACAGGTAGCACAGCAGGCATTGTTAATAAAATAAAAATTATCATTCAAAATAAAGAATGGACTCCTGAGGTATGCCCCTGCCAGTGTAAATGCTTACTGCAAGCTTTAATAAACCTGAGAAAAATAAATTCATATTTTCAGTGTTGCTCTTGTGAGGATATGACAATTTAAAATGATAACATGAATGAGCAGTCTGGAAATCAAAATCAAACTTAAGTCCTTGGAGGCAACACGTTGTACCAATCCAGCTACTATCATTAAATATTTAGTTTGTATTGATTATCGCTAGAATTATGCTAAGGTCTGTATTTGAACATCCTGTACTTTACAACACTCTTTATGAAGAGCTGAAAAAGAAAATATTCCAAGTTCTCCTAAACCAGAGCAGCATTCACCATATACTTTATGATGACAATTGGCAACAGATTACTTCAAACTTTCATTTTATATTGTTAGAGGATGGCTAATGTCCCGTGCAGCCTAATACCATACTTATCCTCTGGCAGGTGGGGAGTCATAGATTGCTTTCTGACAGACTCATGAATTTCTTGATTGTTTCCTTCAGACTTATAATTTTCTATAAAGCCAGGAAAGGGAAGGTGCTGAAGTAAAGCTGAAGTGTGCAGAATGGGTACAATATATACATATGTATCTTTTAGAAATTCATACCTTATCAAAATGTGGTTATTGATATTCCACATACATTTTGCAAGTCACGTAACTGGGGATTCCAAGCAGTTGTGTGTAGTGAAATCCGTGTACAGGACATGATGCATATCTGACAAGATACAGTGCATCCGGAAAGTATTCACAGCGCATCACTTTTTCCATATTTTGTTATGTTACAGCCTTATTCCAAAATAAATTAAATTCATTTTTTTCCTCCTACAAACAACACCCCATAATGACAACGTGAAAAAAGTTTACTTGAGGTTTTTGCAAATTTATTAAAAATAAAAAAACGGAGAAATCACATGTACATAAGTATTCACAGCCTTTGCTCAATACTTTGTCGATGCACCTTCGGCAGCAATTGCAGCCTCAAGTCTTTTTGAATATGATGCCACAAGCTTGGCACACCTATCCTTGGCCAGTTTCACCCATTCCTCTTTGCAGCACCTCTCAAGCTCCATCAGGTTGGATGGGAAGCGTCGGTGCACAGCCATTTTAAGATCTCTCCAGAGATGTTCAGTTGGATTCAAGTCTGGGCTCTGGCTGGGCCACTCAAGGACATTCACAGAGTTGTCCTAAAGCCACTCCTTTGATATCTTGGCTGTGTGCTTAGGGTCGTTGTCCTGATGAAAAATGAACCGTCGCCCCAGTCTGAGGTCAAGAGCGCTCCGGAGCAGGTTTTCATCCAGGATGTCTCTGTACATTACTGCAGTCATCTTTCCCTTTATCCTGACTAGTCTCCCAGTTCCTGCCGCTGAAAAACATCCCCACAGCATGATGCTGCCACCACCATGCTTCACTGTAGGGATGGTATTGGCCTGGTGATGAGCGGTGCCTGGTTTCCTCCAAACGTGACAACTGGCATTCACACCAAAGAGTTCAATCTTTGTCTCATCAGACCAAAGAATTTTGTTTCTCATGGTCTGAGAGTCCTTCAGGTGCCTTTTGGCAAACTCCAGGCGGGCTGCCATGTGCCTTTTACTAAGGAGTGGCTTCCGTCTGGCCACTCTACCATACAGGCCTGATTGGTGGATTGCTGCAGAGATGGTTGTCCTTCTGGAAGGTTCTCCTTTCTCCACAGAGGACCTCTGGAGCTCTGACAGAGTGACCATCGGGTTCTTGGTCACCTCCCTGACTAAGGCCCTTCTCCCCCGATTGCTCAGTTTAGATGGCCGGCCAGCTCTAGGAAGAGTCCTGGTGGTTTTCAACTTCTTCCACTTACGGATGATGGAGGCCACTGTGCTCATTAGGACCTTCAAAGCAATTTACCACAGGTGGACTGCAGAATTAAACTGCAGAAACTTCACAAGGATGACCGGGGAAACAGGATGCACTTGAGCTCAATTTTGAGCTTCATGGCAAAGGCTGTGAATACTTATGTACATGTGCTTTCTCAGTTTTTTTTATCTATACTAATAAAAGGCAAAGCCCTCACTCACTCACTCACTCACTCACTCACTGACTCATCACTAATTCTCCAACTTCCCGTGTAGGTAGAAGGCTGAAATTTGGCAGGCTCATTCCTTACAGCTTACTTACAGAAGTTAAGCAGGTTTCATTTCAAAATTCTACGCGTAACGGTCGTAACGGTCAACAACGTCCGCCATGTTGAACTTTCTTATTCACAGGTAGAAGGCTGAAATTTGGTACTTATTTTGGTGATAAGATGCCACTGTCGGCTGCCATATTGAACTTTTCAACGGTCTTTGTTACTTATGGGCCCATCTTCAAGAAATTTGGTACGCGGGTTCCCAACGCTAACTGAATCCTACTTACGTACATATATACGTCCATAGCCTGCAGCTCGGTCACCGTGTGAGGCGGCGTTGGGTCCCCCATCCCAACGCCTCCCACGTTGTTGGCTGCCTGCCTATATAAGGCTGTCTGTCGCTCCAGTCTCTAAATTCTCTTCCTTGCTTCGCCACGGTATTCACGTCTCCCTGCTGATAACTACAGCCTTTTTATTTAATCCACGGCTTCTCCGCTGTTTTATTGTTCATTTATTACGATTATAGTTATTGTATAGGTATTTTAGACTTACTTTACATTGTTCAGGTACCCATTTCCTTTATCATTCCAACCGTACCCCCATTAACATGTCTATCGAGGTAATCACCATCGATCAAAGAACTGTCACTTACCAAGTGGTTTCCATGTCCGGAGATGGCACCTGCCTTTTCCATTCTCTTTGTTACATATTGCACAGCCATATCAGGCTCACTATTGATATCCGGAGGAACATTGTGTCTTATTTATTGAATGACTGGGACAGGTTCAAGGTGTGGACTGATGACGGTACAGGAGATAATTATACTACACAGGAGCACTAGAAGAGTGAAATGCTTAAGTGTACCGAAATGGCCAAATATTTTACACCTTTGGACAACCGCCAATGCCTCTTAAACATCTTAGCTTCACAGGTGACGATTTCAGTAGTGGACACTTTGATGTTTAGAAATGTTTAAACTCTCAAAAGCTGGATGTGAAGTTATCAATGAAACTGGTTGTATACTTACAACACTTGACAGATGCCGAATGTCTCTTCAACACAAGTCCTACAAATACTGTCGTAACTGAAACAAACCATGAAACTCAAACCGATTATGACAGCAGCAATCCAAGCTGTGAGATTTGAAACAAGATTACTGTTTACATGGCCAACTGTACGTTGCATGCTCAAGAGTAAGCTCAGCGCACAGCTACAGCTTGGTCATATTACAACTGGAGGGCCGAACTGACAACGTGGCATACAAAGAGATCCTTAACAAATAATTATTGGTATATTTTCCCTCAGTTTAAAAAGGTTTAATTTTCTTCTTAATAAAAATTTTAAGGCAGTACTTCACCGCTGCGAAGCGTGGGTATTTTGCTAGTTTTTAATAAATTAGCAAAAACCTCAAGTACACTTTTTTCACGTTGTCATTATGGGGTGTTGTATGTAGAATTCTGAGGAAACAAATGAATTTAATCCATTTTGGAATAAGGCTGTAACATAACAAAATGTGGAAAAAGTGATGCGCTGTGAATACTTTCCGGACGCACTGTAGCTTTAACAATTAGTATACATACCATATTGCACATTGCTTTGAATCCGACTGGTAAATCCAAACAATGAATCAAACATTATAAGACAGAATGTCTCATCGAGTATTTGGTCGTGATACCTACTGAAGAGAAATCTTTGTTTTACAGCATTTAAAGAGGCTTTTGCAGCTCTGGCAGGCATGAAAATCAATATATTTTTAGTTAAAACAAATACCACTAAGGCAATAAGTGAATAGCTAATAAAGATGAGCTCTAAATGTAAATCAGCACAAGTTCTGATTCATTAGACAGTTTACTAGGGATTCAAATTATCAATGGTTAAGATGAAACTGTGACACAGTGATTAGCGCTGCTGCCACAGAGGTCAGACACACTCAGTTTGAATCTCACTCCTGATCATTGAGGAGTTTGTGGAGTTTGCACTTTTCTCTTAATGGGTAATGAGATTTTCTTGCCAGTATACAAAAAAGTGCAGAGGATTCATAACATATTCAGACTCCTTCACTTTTTGAACACTTCATGGTGTTGTGGATTTAATTTGAAATGAACCCTTTGTCATTTTTGCCCATCAATCTACACTCAATAACCCATAATGACAAAGTGAAAATGGTTTCAGAAAGGTTTGCAAATTTTTTTTTTTTATGGAATTCAAAAACAAATAGTAAGGCCACAAAAAAGGGGAAGACATTTTCATGTACAAATTGAAGAAAACCCCTGCCCGCTGGTGCCCACCCAACAGCTATCCCATCCCATTGCTATTTAAATTGAAAACTGACATCTCATATTTATACGAGGGGGAGTCAACCTAAAGTTAGAAAATGGGATTTATCAAAACTGATGCTGTTATTTCTCAATGTTGTCTCTGCCCTTCTCAATGCACTTGTGCCACCTGCCTGGAAGTGCCGGGACTCCAGCAGAATAAAAGGTTTTGTTTTGTCCTCGCAGTCACTCATGCACCGCTTTCTTCATGTCGTCATCTGTCTTGAATCGACGACCACCCAGTTGCTTTTTTAATGGTCCAAAAAGGAGGAAATCACATTGCACCAAATCTGGCGAATAAGGAGAAAGTGGCAATACCTCCAACTTCATTTTCTCCTGACAAGCCTAGGTGTTCTTAGCAGTGTGTGTGTGTCATTGTCTTGAAGCAAAAGGACACCATGAGACAGCAGTCCCCGTCACTTGGACCAAATAGCAGGCTTCACATTGGTCTCCAGCAAGTCACAGTAACTTGCACTAGTGATGTAGTACCCCTCGATAATAAAGGAGTTATTGTCGAACACTACATGCCGAGGGGTCTTTTTATTTGCCAGATTTGGCACTGTGTGATTTCCATATTTTTGGACCACTAAAAAAACATCTGGGTGGTTGTCGATTCAAGCCAGATGACAACGTGAAGAAAGCGGTGCACGAGTGGTTGGTGAGGACAAGACAAAACCTTTTATTCTGCCGGAATCCCGGCACTTGTAGGCAGGTGGCGCAAGTGCATTGAGAAGGGTGGAGACTACATTGAGAAATAACATGATCAGTTCTGTTAAGGTTCAGTCCATTTTCTAATAAATCCCATTTTCTAAGTTCAGCTTGAATCCCCCTCACATAAGTGTTCAGACCCTTAACTCAATACTTTGTAGAAGCTCCTTTGACAGCAACTACAGCTTCAGGTCTTCTTAGGTAAGTCACTGCAAGCTTTGCAAATCTGGACTTTGGTAGTTTATCCCATTATTCCTGACAGGTCCTCTCAAGCTCCATTATATTGGATGGAAAGCATCCAAGTAAGTAAACTGACAACTTCTGGTCTCTCCAGAGATGTTCTTTAGGGTTTAAGTCTGGACCACTCAAGGATAGTCAGAGACTTGTCCAGAAGCCACTCTGGCGTTGTTTTGGCTATATGCTTTGTGTCATTGTCAAGTCACATGCACTCTGCTGCTGGTTTTCTTCAAGTATCTCTCTGTATTTGGCTGCATTCATCCTTCCATCAATTCAGATCAGTCTCATTATCCCTGCTACTGAGAAACACCCCATAGCATAGTTCTGCCAACATCATTCTTCACCAAAGGGATGGTATTAGGCAGCTCATGAGAAGTGCCTGGTCTTTGCTAGACATAATGCTTGGAGTTCTGTTCAAAGAGTTCATTTTTGCCTCATCAGACTCTCAGAGTCTAAATACTGTTTGGCAAGATTGGTTTCCATTTAACCCGGGGTGTCCAACTTTGGTCCTGGTGGCTGCAGGTTTTCATTCTAACCATCTTCTTAATTAGTGAGCCATTTTTGCTACTGATTAACCTGTTTTGATTTAGTTTTAATTGATGTGACTCAGAACCCTTAGTTATTTCTTTTTCCTTAATGAGCAGCCAAACAATAATGAGACAAAAAAATGAGAAGCCGCATGACCAGCTAACCTGAAAATAAAGAAAGGTCTCGGTCATGTTGGTGTGCTCAGGTCACCAAAACATTTTGACGGTGGTTTAGAAAAAACAGTCTGGTGTGCCAGAATGAGAGCAGCAACAAGTCATGATATTCAATAATATTTATTTAATTAACAGCAAGAATTGGCTTCTCATTAAGAAACTGGTTGGAGTGAAATTGGTTGAAGTTTGCTGGTCATCTGTTGGCTCGTTTCACATCTCATTTCTGTTTGGCTGCCATTCAATGAAGAAACTGCTCGGAAAAGGGTTAAAATGAAAACCTGCAGCCAGTGCGGCCCACCAGGACTGGAGTTGAACACCCCTGACTAACCATTTTACCATAAATACCTGATTAATGAAGTGCTACTGTGATGGTTGTCCTTCTGACAGGTTCTCCCATCTCAGCAGAGAACTTCTAAAGCTCTATTAGAATGACCACTAGTTTCTGGGTCACCTCCATGACCAGGGTCCTTCTTGCCAAGGTTACTCAGTCTAGCTGGATTTCCAACATGTCCAAACCAATGTAATCTCTCCTCTCTGACTCTCTGTCTCCCAACTGTCTAACAAGAGCTGACCCTCTAATATACTTGTTTCTAATCTTATCCATCCTTATCACACCCAATGCAAATTTTAGCATCTTTAACTCTGCCACCTCCAGCTCTGTCTCCTGCTTTCTGGTCAGTGCCACCGTCTCCAACTCATATAACAAAGCTGGTCTCACTATCATCCTGTAGACCTTCCCTTTCGCTCTTGCTGATACCCATCTTTCACAAATTACTCCTGGCACTCTTCTCCATCCATTCCACCCTGCCAGTACTCTCTTCTTCACCTCTCTTCCACAATCCCCATTACTCTGTACTGTTCATCCCAAGTATTTAAACACATCTACCTTCACCAACTCTACTCCCTGCATCCTCACCATTCCAATGACCTTCCTCTCATTCACACACATGTATTCTGTCTTGGTCGTACTGACCTTCATTCTTCTCCTCTCTAGAGCATATCTCCACTTCACCAGGGTCTCCTCAACCTGCTTCCTACTCCTGCTACAGATCACAGTGTCATCAGCAAACATCATAATCCACAGGGACTCCTGTCTAATCTCGTCTGCCAACCTGTCCATCACCATTGTAAAAAAGAAAGGGCTCAGAGCCGATCTCTGATGTAATCACACCTCCAATTTGAATGCATCCATCACTCCTACTGCAGACCTCACCACTGTCACACACTGTACAACTCTTACATACTTCTCTGCCACTTCCGACTTCCTCATACAATTCCACAACTCCTCTCTAGGGATCCTGTCATATGCTTTCTCCAGGTCTACAAAGACACAACGCAACTCCTTCTGGCCTTCTCTATACTTCTCCATCAACACCCTCAGAGCAAACATCGCATCTGTGGTGCTTTTTCGTGGCATGAAACCATACTTCTGCTCACTAATCATCACCTCCCTTCTTAACCTAGCTTCCACTACTCTTTCCCGTAACTTCATGCTGTGGCTCATCAATTTTATCCCCCTGTAGTTACTACAGCTCTGCACATCCCCCTTCTTCTTAAATATCGGCACCAGTACAATTCTTCTCCACTCCTCAGGCATCCTCTCATTTTCCAAGATTCCATTAAACAATCTGGTTAAAACCTCCACTGCCATCTCTCCTAAACACCTCCATGCTTCTATAGGTATGTAATCTGGACCAGCGGCCTTTCCATTTTACATCCTCTTCATAGATGTCCTTACTTTCTCCTTGCTAATCCGTTGTATTTCCTGATTCACTATCTCCACATCATCCAACCTTCTTTCTCTCTCATTCTCTTCATTCATTATCCTCTCAAAGTACTCTTTCCATCTTCTCAACACACCTTCCTTGCTTGCGAGTACATTTCCATCTTTATCCTTTATCACCCTAACCTGCTGCACATCTTTCCCAGCTCAGTCCCTCTGATGGCCAATTGGTACAGGTCCTTTTCTCCCTCCTTACTATCCAGCCTCTCATACAACCCATCATATGCCTTTTCTTTAGCCTTTGCCACCTCTCTCTTTACCTTCTGCCTTATCTCCTTGTACTGTTGTCTACTTTCTGCATCTCTCTGACTATCCCACTTCTTCTTCGCCATCCTTTTCCTCTGTAAACTCTCCTGTACTTCCCCATTCCACTACCAGGTTTCCCTTTCCTCCTTCCTCTGTCCAGATGTCATGCCAAGCACCCTTCTTGCTGTCACCCTTACTACTTCTGTTGTAACTGCCCAGCTGTCTGGTAACTCTTCAGTTCCACTGTCTTACTGCCTTCCTGAATTCAACTATTAACTATTGTCACAATAAGACACAGGAAACATCAAAGGTTTGGGGCAGACACCTGTATAATATCCCTAACTGTAAAATGGGTATTTTTTCCATGAGTTGTGCATGGTACAATGTCCAGGACAGAACTGACTTAGGTTGAGTAAAATGTCAGTTTTAAAGGTCGTGACAGGAAATGACGTCATCGTGATGTCACTGGGACCGGAAGTGACGCCATCCGGCATGCCAGAACCAGACGTGCCGTCTTCGGGGCCGGAAGTTACGTCATCAAAAAGCACGGCCACCTAGTGGGATTTCCCAAGGATAGTCTGCAGAGGGCAGAGAGAGAGAGAGAGTTAGTGCAGCTTGCCATCCCCGGGTCTGGTGTGGTATTACTATTATTTAAGCTCTCTAGCTGCATCCCATGCACAAGTGTGTGGCACTATTTATTAACTATTTATTACTATGATGGGATTTTTACTTACAGATGCTGATATCAGGTACTGCTGCTTTCTACCCTTCCTCCTCAACATTAGTTAATATACAGATAACAAGAACAAGTACAAGGAACTTTTCCAAGTGCACCTCCAAACACCCAGGTTCTGTTGCTCTTGTGTGGGCGAAAAAAACCAAAAAACCCTTATAAAGGGAAAAAAAAGCTTTAGAAATTCCTGCATGGTTCCTTAGCAGCAATCAAAACCCAATTTTATAGGAGCAAAATGTATTTTTTTAATTAACTCACACACCACAGAAAACACAAAATCTCTCAGCAGTCTCCCTCGTTTGCGAAGTTCAAGGAGAGCTGTCTGAGGAGTTACCTAAACAATTACTGACTATAAAAGTAGTCAACCCCACCTAGAGCTCAAAAAGGGCTTTGACAGCCACTGGTTATGTTGGTATGTTATTGAGAATTGACTGGGGTCCATAACTTCTCATTTTACTTGCAATTTGCTTTGGTCCATCCTGTCTGTCTCTGTTGCACTGTATATTTTATTATGTTGCAGTTAAGGTATGGTTCAGTTCCCTTAGTGTTAGTCTGCCAAGCTGTGGTAAGTGGCTTTATGCAGTTCTTTTAGATTGTTAACTTAGTTGTGTATGACCTTCTTCCTATTTTATTTGGACTCTGAACTTTAAATTAAGTAAGAACTATTTTTGTTTTACCTGCTCCAAATGTCTTCTCTTACTTATTGCTCATCGTAATTTGTAATCTTTGAATGACACACTCTTACTCTTTATCCTCATAGACAGACTTTCTTTTTTGAGAAGTTATGACTGAAGGGACATGCTGGGAGGAAAGCTGTCTCTAATGTTTTCAATCACCATTTTATTTTGATGAATATCTGTGACCAGCCTTACATTTATATATATTTGCTTAGCAGACGTGTTATTCAAAGCGACTTAGAAAAGAGGTCAGTGTAATTGAGTAGACATCAATCTGGAGGACTGTTTAGGAACAAGTGCTACAGGACAAGGCTGAAAAATTGATGATCACAAAAGAAGTGCTGAGAAGAAAATACAAGCAAGCTACACCTCCTAGCTTACAAAATTTACAGCTAAAATCAGTTAGACACAATTTCACCAAATAATGCTTCTTAAACACATCGAGGGAGTTAGAAATTCAAATGGAGGTGGATAGCTCGTTCCCTAGCTAGGAGCTACACATGAAAAGAGTCTGGAACTGAGATTTGATACTATGCAGAGGTGGCATCAGCAGACATCTTTCCTCAGCAGTGCTGAGTGAACAAGAAGAAGCATAAAACTTCAGAAGTGTCTCCACATATAGGTGCTGACCCATTAACTACTCTGTAGGCAAGCATTAAGGATTTGAACTTAATGTGTGCTGCTACAGGGAGCCAAGGTAGTAATCTGAAAAGAGGAGTTACATTCGCTTGGCTCTGCTGCATTGTGGATCATCTGTAACGTCTTGGTGCTACATTTGCGCATTCTATGCCAGCAGAGTTACAGAAGTCCAGTCGTGACAAGACCAAAGTCTGGACCATGGGCTGTGCTGCATACTCTGTTAGATACAGTCAGATTTTGTGGCTGATGTATAAATTGAATCTACCAGACTAAGATATATGGTCAGTGAAGGAAAGTTGGTCATCAATTCCCACTCCAAGGTTCCATACAGACTTAGTAGGTTTTAGCAATCATGATCTGGGCTGGTTGGAGATAGTATGATGAATAAACAGACAAGCTGGGATGACAAGAAGATCCATCTTGGCCTGGTTGAGTTGACATTGCTCCTTCATCCAGGCAATATCAATGAAACATGCAAGGATTCTAGCTGAAACCATGTGAAAAACCTTGGCACTGGATGTTGGGGCCCATTAAGGAGGTATAAAGAGAGGAGAAGACCAGGAACCAATCCTTAGGGCCCTCATGTGCTTGCCTGGTGCACCCTTGATCTATCTCTTCGCCAGGACATATGCTAGGATCTGCCCATGAGGTAGGACTTAAACCACCTGAGCGCAGTCCCAGTAATGTGAAGATCAGAATGGGTGGCCAGGAAGGTCTGATAGTTGACGGCATAGAAGGCAGAGAAGAGATGAGGAAAGATTAAAGATTGAACCTTATCATTCATTTACTCCTTGAATTGAAAGACAGCAATTTAAAATAAAATATTGCCATATATTTTGTTTGTTTTGACCAAGTATGGTTGTACTCATGAGCCTACAATGTGATGGGTGGCATTGATTCTTGCCTTGTGTTCAGGATCAAGACTCCCACCACCTTCATTTGTAATAAAACATAACATTCTCAAATCCACTGAATTGGTTTTAGAGTAATGGGGGTCAGAGTCTATCCTGGTTGAACTGGGTTCAAGACAGAGAATGGCCCTGGACAAGAATTGAGACCAACAAAGTCCTGTCCTCTATTCTTATCATTTAACACTGTCTTCATTAATAATACATGGGGTCTCTTTCTAACAATTTAGTTTGGTAGTAATGTATGGTTGTGTGATGTGTTATTTAATTGTGTGGATGTTAGCCTGAATAAATGCTTTCTGGATTTGCTGTACTGGCGCTTAAACCTTGAATGGAAATGTCATACTAGTTGTCAGGTCACTGTGCGGCTCGAAGATATTGCTTTATACATTGTCATTATACAGCCTCAAGTAACCGAGTATCAGATTCAGACAATTTAAGCACACTGAAACAACCTCTGTAACAATTTGTCTACAGTATTTCATTTTCAAAGAGCTGGCAAAGCCGGGCACTGCATGTAAAGGAAATGACTTCTGGTTGCTTTTGATGACTTACTTATTTACTTCAGTGGGAAGGTGTGAGATTGCCTACTGCAGCATGATGGTGGGTGTGTTGATTGAAAAAATATCTTAATCATAAACAGCAGAATGTCTGTATTTTTCTTTGCTTTTGGTTTGCTTTTTTCATGGGTATGTGTTTACTGCAATACAAATGGACAGGTAATTCAGATTTTGTTTTCTTGTTTGCTTAGTAAAGTGCCATTATGGTGAGCTCCATGAAGACTGATAGTGCAGTGTAATTAGTGCTGTGCAATGTGTGGCCCCTGAGCAGTTATCAGCTTCTACTTCTTGAAGATATATCATCAACTGACCAATTTTTATTAACAAATACATTGCTTTCATGATTTGGAAAGTATTTATGCAGTAATTAGAAGTAAAGCAAAATGATACCTTTTATTGGCTAACTAGAAATATTAAAATATGTAAGCTTTCGAGGCAACTGAGGCCTCTTCTTCAGGCAAGATGTGTTACAGAAACTGGAATTCTCCGTGGTAATCTCTGTTTCAACAGCCATGAACACTTTAAGAAGGACTTTAAAGTCACAGTGCCTATGGGTAACTTCAGAACACAGCAAGAGAGAAAAGAATGGGAAGTTAAACTCGAGTTAAAATGTAATACATTATAACATGGTGTAAACAGAGACAAGAGTTTTATGGCCAGACATGAGGATTGTTTGCATCTCATGGACTGTCCCAGACAACCTGACTACAGACCCACATTGTATGGAAAAAACTCATCAAAAACTTCGAAAGACTTTCTTGGACAGTTATCTTATCCAAAGATCTTGACCATACATTGTTCTCCTCTCTTGCTAATTGAATCTTAGCCTGGAGAGGTCTATTAAATTTTTACATCTAAGATATCTCACCTAAAGGTTTTCCAATGCTGTATGTGTCCTGGTGTCTATATAAGTACGGAGAATTTCAGTTTCAGTATTACATCTGTCTGAAGAAAAGCCTGAGTTGCCTCGAAAGCTTTCATATTGTAATCTTTCTAGTTAGCCAATAAAAGGTGTTATTTTGATTAACTTCTCACCACATCCATAATGGCAAAACACGGTACAACACCCTAGTACTACTGTAATTAGAAACACTATTAGTAATGATAATAATAATTCTTTACATTGATATAGTGCTTTTCTCACTACTCAAAGTGCTTTACACACGAGGTGAGACACAAAAAAAAACGGACTGGGCTTGGGGCTTTCCTGGAAAACCGTCTGGAGGTCAGCTGGACATGAATCATAGAGCTATATCCCCTCCTACATGCCCTCTCAAACCGCCAACCAGCTAGGTATATCCTGTGAATAGCCCAGTCAACATTTGCACAACAATCGCTACACAAATTGCTGCGATAATGTTGGGTGAAAAAAATCGAACAGCGAATCAGCATCAAATTTCTCGCAAAATTGAACAAAACGGCCACGAATCTTATGAACTGATTAAAACAGTGTACAGTGATAACAGTTTGTCTCGCACACAAGTTTTTGAGTGGCACAAACAAGAAAATGTGGAGAGGGGGTGGATGCTTCACCAAGACAAAGCTCCCGCACACAATGCTTTTTCCATGAAGCAGTTTTTGACTGACAAAAACATTCCTGTCCTCGATCATCCTCCCTATTTGCCCGATTTCTCTCCCTGTGATTTTTACTTGTTCCTGAAAATCAAAAGTGACCTAAAGGGAACACATTTTTCTTCAATGGATGAAGTGAAGACAAAAACGGCAAGCCTGTTGAAGAACCTCAAGCAAGAAGACTTCCAGCACTGTTTCAATCAATGGAAGATACATATGGACTGGTGTAGAGATTAAGAGGGGGAGTATATAGAAGGTGACAGTGTTTAGAAGGCTGTAATTCATCAATGAATCATTTTTTTACCAATCTGGTTATTTTTGTGTCTCATCTCATAGAGAGTGGGGAGCAACTTCCACCACCTCCAATGCACAGCATCCACCTGGATAATGCCACGGCAGCCAATATTGCACTAGTACGCTCACCACACATTAGCTGCTAGGTGGTTAAGTGGCGAGATAGAGCTAGGTAGTTAGAGACGGGATGTTTACGGTTTAAGAACCACAAGGCCGATTTAGCCTGAACATTTTCTATCTGCATTGAATTAATGCAATGTGCCAGCATCATTATGCAATCGAACCCACTAGATTCAATACAAGTTCATTTCGCATTTTTCCATATTCCTATTGATACAGTCAATCTGAAAAAACAGGGCGACAGCTCCCTACTTTTAGGAGGACGTGCAGCTGGACTGTCTCCCTAACTAAGAAGGACCAAGGGAGAAATAGAAGAATTCAGTCTTAAGCTTATCTCAAATAGACTTTGTGTTTTTAAACCTGGATTGTGTTGGTTTGCTTATAATACAGCCTATTGTTATGAATTTTCAAACAGATTGATCCTCAGTGCCACTCCCAGAACTAAGAAAAGGAAATGAAATGAGCTCAAAATATATTTGTCAAAATTATTAATTCTTCAAATAATAAAAGAAGGGATGATACATGGGAGCCAACATAAAGGACACATAAAGAAAGAAGCAAAGTTAAAAAAAAAAAGTTCTCTCCTCTTTTAACTACAAATTACTACAAACCAGCATGCTTTGTCACCTTTTTTTTCTCCAAAATTCTCCTTACCAGGGATTTTTCATCCTAGATGAAGCTCTAGCCTTTCTCTCAGGTCTGGGTTCTCTCATCCCATCAGCAATCAAGTATTTGTACCAACACACCTACCAGCTGTTCACTCGCTGCTCCTATAGTGCCCCAATACTGAGCTACTTCTGAAGCAATCAATGAGATGTCTTTTTTAAATCCTGAGGCCATCGCCCCGTAGTGCTCTTTAGCTGCCACTGTTATACCTACATACTTTAGTTGCAATACCGATTAAATGAGCCACACACCCTTGCTGTCCCATTTCCTTGTACCAGGGCACTGAGCTGTAAATGTTTTGTGTGGTTTTAGGGAATTCTCCCCCCTCCCCCTTCTTGTGGGCATCTGTGTCATCCAATGGGTCACCTAAATGCTAGCACAATGGAGAACATCACATTATTACACCCAGGCTGCCCTTCCAGGCATCTTGCTCATCCACAGGGCATAGTCTCCAGTTAACACTGAAGACACTGATGTGGCTTCTTCTCAAGCCAGGGTCACCAGGTCTGCCTCCTTTCCTGCATTTGTTTTAAACCCCATTTCTCCCTGGCACCTCCTTGCCAGGCACACATTACAAAGTATTATATATAGACAGTACATAATTACCACATACAGTAGATTAAAATTGCCACTTTATGAATGTGTCAAACTCTTTAGTTTTCAGCTGAATATACAGTATGAGGAACAGTTCTCCCTGCTGTTTCCACAGCTTATATGGACCTTTAAAAGCTATCAGGGATGAAAACAGTGGGTGTTTTGTGAGACCTCAAGTCCATTTGATGAGCATTAACTTCAGCTTAGATAAAAGTTTCTATAGTAACACATTTTAGCTTGCACTTAAGAAAATCCATATAGATTTAAAGTGCTAAAATGTACCAAGTATAAAAATTACAAAAACTGCAGACAACTTGATAGCATGTGCATTATTATCTAGATTGCCTAATCAAATTTTATAATCTTTTTTACACTAGGACATTGTCATTAAGAACAGAAATACACAATTTTTTCCTCTCGCTGTTTGCATAGTGTTCCACAGTATTCCTTTTACAATGCAGCTGTGGGAAAATGTCATCTTTCAAACAGATAAGCAGTATATGAAAAAAATTGAAATACTATGTACTTCAGTTCATTAATTCTAAAAATGGACAGACACTGAATATTATACTGTAAATGGCCCAGTTAAATTGCTTACACTGAGGAATATTATATACTGGAAAAGTGCACAGTGAGGTTTTTTAAGCTTTAACACTAGAATACCTGAAGCCTACGAAAAAACTCGTAACCCTGGGCCACCTTAATTTCCTTCACACCTCTCCATTTGCGTCTTTGATTTTGCAAATGTGTCGATCAGCACAAGCAACAAGCAGCCTGCTATCCCATTCCGCTCTTTATCTGCGTGTGAGGTACCTGGAGTTGTATAGGGCAAATAATATATCACTATTTGAAACACATGCATTTCACACATGTTCTGTGTCTACAATGATCTGTGTAAATGTAGGATGACAGGAAATGCGAGGCAAGAAATGTACTAACACAGAAGCCTTTTTCACGTTATAGTACTAATGACAAAATTTTGACATGAAATGTATAATGTGTGAAGATATGAAGTCCAAATATCAAATAAACACTTTCACAAAAGGTACACGTATAACAAAACAAGTGCACTTTAACTCAAGAATATAACCGTAGAAAAAGATATTAGGTTAGGGTGCAATGCTGCCACGACCGTTTGGGTGGTCCAGCGGTAAGAACTACTGACTCATAATTAAGAGGTCACGGGTTTGATTCCAGGTGTTTCTTAGAATTACACGGGTGCTCCAAAGACTTACCATTTTGAGTAGAGAGCTGCTCTTATTTGTTACTATTATAGAATAAAATGATACATTCGATTTGAGTCTGTAACAGCTGGTGTAAATTTATGGTACTTGTAAAGGTTAGCGTTTTTTTAATCAGTTTTATTCTCTCAGTCACGTTCATGCTCCCCCTGATCTGACACTGCTGTTTTCAAATAAAGACATGCTATAACAGAGGTGAACTCAGATGAGGATGAGGGTTCTACATTGGAGAAGGAGAACCGAAGCCCTCCCCACGAGAAACGTCCACTCACATATAAGAACAACACAGCTGTACCAGGCATAAAGGTGAAAGATGGCACTGTTTGGATGCAGCAACAGGTTGGGTGTCATCCTGCCAGTCAGTGTGACACACACATGTCCTTCAATGAAATAGCAGGGCATGCCGAGCTCACCAAGGTATCATGCAAAGTTCTGTTTGTGATTATGCTTTGTGATAGTCTTTGTTCTGCCCCACATGTTGTTAGCTGTGCTCACCCTTCATCTTGTCATTTATTAACACACCAGTCAGTCAAGTCCCACACTCACAGTGGTGCCATAAAATGTCTATGAAACTCACGTAAAGCATGTAGGTCCCATAATAAACATTTGAATAAAATACACCCCATGTGTCTCATTTAGGCAGCCCTTTATCTCTTGTTTCTGTCACGTATGAAGCGTATCTTTTTGGGTATATAAACCCCTAGGTCTGGTTAGTTGTGGTATGCAGCAATTTGAACCTCTGTCTACGCGCTTCTCTTTGTCTTGATCCAACCGGGGAAATCACTCGCCTTGTAAGTGTCTTTTAAAGCTTTATTGTTTAATGTACACTGTCTGCTTTGTAAATCATTATTTATTGTCTTTGGTTGTACACCTGTATATATCTGTATGTTTCTTTTGTATATATTTCAGTTTATAACGAGGTACATCCAGTAAAAGCCTTCAAGAAAGCTTGCTCACCCCTTGTCATTTTTTATTTGGATGTGCCGAGTTGTTTAAGCTCTCTGCAGTCGCAGAGTGAGGCAGAAAAGTCTTTATATAAAAACATTTATATGTAGATAGATAGATAGATATGAAAGGTGCTATATAATAGATATAAAGACTGTATATAATGGATGTGAAAAGCACTGTATAGCAGATACTGGAAATAAACAGAGGTAAAAGGCTTTATACAATGGAAAGATATGAAAGTTACTATATAACAGATATCCATAGAGATAAGTGTCTTATATCACAGATAGATATAAAAGATGCCATTTAAATGGTGCAAAGATAAATATATATGAAAGGCTTCATACAATAGAGAGATAGATGTAAAAGTTATTATATGATAGATAGATAGATAGATAGATAGATAGATAGATAGATAGATAGAAATGGCCTATACACTAGACAGATATTAAAAGGCACTATATAATAGATATAACAAAATAAATAGAAGTGAATGTCTGTATATAATACATTGATTTTTAAAAAATACTTTTATTGTATCAAGCAGTTTATAAATTAGAACAAAACCAAAAACCATTTATATTCAATAATCCTGTGCTATATGAGAAAAAAATCACCTTAAGAATTTGGAGGTGTATGGATTTTTTGTGGAGTACAAGTCCAAGGAGGTTCTGCTCAAGCTTTATAACACAGTGGTGAGGCCTTATCTGGAGTACTGGGTACAGTTTTGGTCTCTGAGCAACAAAAAAGACATAGCAGCGCTAGAAAAAGAGAAGAGCCGACTACGCTGATTCTAGGGCTACAGGGGATGAGATATGAAGAAAGATGAAAAGAGCTGAGCCTTACCAGTTTAAGCAAATGAAGATTAAAGGGAGACATGATTGAAGTGTTTAAAATTATGAAGGGAAATTTCTACTATGAACAATCTTCACACAATATACGTTGTGAGAGACGGCCAGCACCTCAGCCGTAGCGGTGCCCCAGATTCCCACAGGGTATCCTGGGACTTGGAGTTCGGTTGCTCAGCCCTGTTGGGTACAGTGGGTGCCACCAGGGGGAGCTGTGTAAGGACAGGAGGAGTCATACTTCATCTATAGCCCGGAAGTACTTCCAGGCTGAAGAAAAGTCAAGTTCTTCACCTGACCCGGAAGTGCTGGCAAGTTACGTGGACGGAAGGACTGAAGCATTTTCCAGGTCAAGAATTATATAAAGGATTGCTGGAGACCCAGCAAGCGAACCAGAGTTGGGGGGAGTAGTACAGAGCTTGCTGGAAGGTGTGGAGGAGAGATTTGAGTGATTATTGTTGTTGTATTGCCTGTTTATTGTGGTGGAGGTGCTTGACGGCAATATAACAGAAAGAAAAGAATTAAAAGATCTTCTTGTTGTTTTTAACCCATGTCCAGTGTGTCTGTCTGTTGGGTTTAAAGGGGCAACAGCGACCCCTAGCATTCACAACATGTAAATCTTTCATTATTAAAGATATCAAAACTCCACTTTCTTTTTTCCCCAACTCTTTCTTAACACTAGAATTATTCACTTTAGGTTCCACCTCCAGGTCAATTAATAAGCCTTCATTCTCTGATTTATTTATAAGAAGATGTTGAATTTAAATGAGTCCCTGTTATTCTTACAAAGTCTTTAGTCATAAAAGATTTAAAACAGCTAGCCTTTCTCACTGATCTTATGCCTAGCACTGAGGCTAACAAAGAAGCATCTTTAAAATCCCAGTTTGTTTTCTTCCAGCAATTATGAAAATACTGTAATACCTCACTTAATCACATTTTTTTTAACAAAACTAGTCCTGAACAGCAAAGGAGACACAAATAAAATTGTATAAATTATTGGCTTGTTCATCGGTCAAGAGGATCCATATGGCACTTTAAAAAAAAGAAATCAATGTCAGTAAAAGTCCTTTAAAGGATTATGGTAGAGGAGAAAATTCTACTTTTCCAACATCCGTTACCAAGAATTGAACTCAAAATCCAAAATTCTAAATTGGATTAAATGAGAAAGCTCATTTTTTACAGAAAAAAATAAGAAGGTGCTGTAAAGTCTGTAATCTGAAGTTTGCATCTTTACTGTAGACACTGATAAGTCCCTGTTCTCCTCCCTTCTCCTGGTCAACAGACAACATGCCCTCTTCAGCCAGTGCAAAAGAAATCAACTAACAGACTTTGAACGGAGCAAAGCAGCCCAGGTGACTCATCAACACACAATGGTTTATCAACAACAACATTTATTTATATAGCACATTTCCATACAAAAGTTGTAGCTCAAAGTGCTTTACAGAATGAAGGGGTAAAAAAAAGAAATAAAAAACAAATATAAAAATAAAATTAGGCAATACTAATTAACATAGAATAAAAGTAAGGTCAGATGGCCAGGGAGGACAGAAAAAACAAAAAAAAGCTCCAGAGGGCAAAATCTACAGGGGATCTGAGGCCACGAGACCACTCAGCCCCCTCTAGGCATTCACTAACACAAATGACCTCAATCAGTCCTCATGGTTTTCAGGCTTCACATGAAAGAACTTGATGATGATGGTCATGTGGACCTCTGGCCTTCAATCCATCAATGTAGGGACTTCACGGTGCTTTGATTAGGTGGTAGAGGTGCAGATCAGCAAAATAGAAAACTGGAAAAGGAACAGCAGAGAAAGTAGGGGTTAGTATGGATTTTGGAGCCACCAAGAATTATAATGATAATTAAATACATATACAGAATATCAGGGTTAAACTAAAATGAAGCTATGAGAAATCCATGTTAAAATAATAAGTTTTCATCAGTTTTTTAAAGTGCTCCACCGTATTAGCCTGGCGAATTTCTATCGTTAACCTATTCTAGATTTTAGGTACATAACAGCAGAAGGCTGCCTCACCACTTCTTTTAACTTCAGCTCTTAAATTTATAAGCAGACACTCATTGGAAGATCTAAGGGTACAATTTAGAGTGTAAAGTGAAAGGCATTCTGAACTATAGGATGGAGAGAGATTATTTCAGGCTTTGTAAACCATAACCAGTATTTTAAAGTCATTTCAAAATGACACAGGTAACCAATGTAGTGACATCAAAACTGAAGAAATGTGCTCAGATTTTCTTTTCCGAGTCAAGATTCTAGCAGCTGCATTCTGCACTCATTGCAATCGATTGATGTCTTTTTTGGTAGTCCTGAGAGGAGTGCGTTACAGTAATTTACTGAAAACAAAAGCGTGAACTAATTTCTCAGTATCTTGCAAAGTTATAAGAGGTCGAACTTTTGCTATATTTCTTAAGCGAAAAAAACAGACCTAGTGATCTGATTAATATGTGAATTAAAATTTAAGACAGAGTCAATAATTACCCCTAAATTATTTACCTCCATCTTGACTTTTATTCCTAATACAAGTTTATTTCTAATACCCTCATTATATCCATTTTTACCAATCATTAAATTTCTGTTTTCTCCTTATTTAGTTTGAGAAAATTACTACTCATCCATTCAGAAACACAAGTAAGACATTGTGTCAGTGAAAAAGGAGAGTCAGGGTCATCAGGTGCTAATGATAAATATAGTTATGTGTCATCAGCATAGCTGTGGTAGCTCACGTTATGCCTTGAGATAATCTGGCCTAATGGAAGCATGGAGATCGAAAAAAGCAGCCGACCCAGGATAGAGCCTTCTGGAACACCATATTGAATATCATGTGTCTCTGAAGTATAATTACCACAACTAACAAAGAATTTTCTACCTGCCAGGTAAGACTCAAACCAATTTAAGACACTGCCAGAGAGGCCAACGCATTGACTAGGGTGATTTCTAAGAATATTGTGATCAGTGGTATCAAATGTGGCATTCATAATCTAAGAGGATTAGAAAAGATATACGGCCTCTGTCTGCACTGACCCGCAAGTCATTTACCACTTTAACGAGTACAGTTTCTGTACTGTGATTTGGTCTGAAACCCGGCTGAAACTTATCAAGAATAGCATGTTTATTGAGGTGGTCATTTAGCTGTATAATCACTGCCTTCTCCAGGATTTTACTTTAGAAAGGCAGGTTAGAAATAGGTCTAAAATTTTCAAAATCAGAGGAGTCAGGATTATTTTTCTTGAGCAGGGATTTAACTACAGCAGTCTTAAGACAGTCTGGGAAGACCCCCATATCTAATAATGAATTTACTACCATATATACACGTGTATAGGTCGGGTCTTGAAACCCGAAAAATCAATCATAAAATCAGACCCCAACTTATACGCCTGTTCAAAAATGCAACACTTAATTGGCAGCACAGTTACCAATTTCTTTCACCACTTCAACGACTTTTAATTTAAAACCAGCTTCATATTTTCTTCTGATCGAACGCTCCATTATAGATAAGGAATGCACTTATGATAAAGGTGTATGAGGGTGTGAGATAAAAAAAACACAAAACTGTGCAAACGTCACTTCGGAATAGTTTGGGTATTACCGTGTGGTCACGTAGGCACAATACATAGAAAAAAAGGCAGTATGCACCATGGTTATTCTCTCAGTTGAGTGTTAGCATATCATAATCTCTTGGACCAATAGCATGTGTTTTCCACATTGGGTTGATATGACTGACATTATAAAATACAGGAAATTATATGTTAAAATCAACCCCCGACTTATCCGCAGGAGAACTTAAACATGAGTATTTATGGTATGTCAAGAATACTACCAATTAGCACGCCGGATAACACAAAATGGATGCTAATAAATTGTTAATGACTGTAACTCTTTCTAAAAAGTAAGTTTAGATACAAGCCATCTCCATTTACTTAGCCTTAATTCTAATTGTTTTAAAGTTTACCAGAAAAAAAAAAACCCGGTAATGAAAAGCTTTTCTATTCCAACGCCTCCCTGAAGGTAAGACTGGCGGTGGACAATCTCCTAACAGGAAAGTATTCCCCTTCTCCTAATTAATTTTAGCTGAAGATGACTTTCAAATAACATTAAGCAATTATATGCACTTTATGGCGTTGTAGATTTAATTTTGAATAGATACCTTTGATATTTTGCCCATCAATCTACACTTAATAGCCCATAATGACAAAGTGACATGTTTTCATAAAGGTTTGCAAATGAATGAAAAATGAAAACTTGACACTTATCATTTGTCTTGCAATGTGTGGGTCACTGACTTACACAAGAGAGGAAGAGATGAGTCCAGGTTTCCAAGAAAGTCAACTTTATTGCAGAAAAAAACAGGAACAGGGTTTTATTCACAAGGGAGCTGTCACTTCGTCCTGCTTCAGTTTGAATATCCTCCTTCATCTGGTACGTTCCGTGGCTGATGATCAGCGGCTGGTGCCAGCTCATTCTAGAGGAGAGAAGACTGAAAAAAGAATGCAAGGCCAGATCAGTAGCCAGTTTTAACTGTCCCCTCCCCCCATCAACCATTGGGCGACGGATGTGTTATGTGAACCTGTGAACTTGCAGTTGCACTGGCGGCAGACAAGCAACCCCTTTTTATCTAGGACACTCGAGAATCCCGATCAGAGCCTCCATTGACTCCAAAGATCACAGCATCGTCAACAAAGTCAAGATAGTGAATATTTCTTCGCCAACAGATGCTCCACAGCTGCTGGACCCAACAATGCTGCTCAAAACCCAGTCCATGCAATCAATAAACAGAATAGGAGCAACAACACACCTCTGATGACCCCCAGAATCAACTGGGAAAAACGCAGCCCACCTTGGATATAAACAAATTGAGTTCAGGCAACGCAGTAGTGCAGCGTTAACTTGGATTAATAACTTTGGGAAACTGGAATCTCTTACACTACTTGTTAATGGGGAAAGTAATAGTATTACGATAACTTGTTACTGAGTAACAAGTTACTGCCCAACACCGTTGGGGACAAAACCCAAGTCATGAAGTCCAATGTACTCTTTGTAGACCACCACAATCAATTTATAGCAAGGGAGATATTAGGGAAAGGGTGTACATACAACCATTTCTAAAGCTTTGAGTTTTCACACAATTATTGTGAAATGGAAGAAGTTTAGAACTGTCATCACACATTCTAGAGCTGGCCATCTGACCAAAACTGAGTAACTGGGCAAGAAGGGCCTTGGTCAGGAAAGTGACCAAGAACCCAATGGTCACTCTAACTGAGCTTTAAAATTCCTCTGCTAAGATGAGAGAATCTGTCAGAAGGACAACCATTTCAGCAGCACTCCATTAATCACTCCAGCAGCACTCCAATAAGGCTCACTAATATGGTTGATGACTTCAGAAATTTAACATCTTTTTAATTTAAAATAAAGGCAGCTATTACACTCTGACCATTTTGGTATATGAATAGTTCTGTCAAAAGTTATTAAATTATTGATTAAAACATTTTCTCAACCTTTAATATACACTTAAACATCAATTTAAGGTTTGCTCTATATTAACAGGGAAAATAGTGTTTTTAAAATTCAATAAAGTTCAAAAATACACATTTATTACCTGCTAGATGTTAGATAATGCATTGTGTCAAAACAATGTGGACAACAATGGACAAAATAATATTTATATAACAGTCATCTGTCTTACAGAAATTCCATATTTCTCACTGTTTTTCTTTTTGTTTCTGAACTTACTTACTAGT
>JANRMT010062806.1:106675412-106754673 GCA_026402145.1 Polypterus bichir lapradei | reverse complement strand
TATATAGATAGAGAGAGAGAGAGAGAGATGACAACAACACTCATATCAATGACAAAACAATTACATTAACAATCATGTTACGTTATTTTTAAAATATTTCCTTTTCTTTTTCATAACTTCTTTAACACACTACTTCTCCGCTGCGAAGCGCGGGTATTCTGCTAGTCTATCTATATATCCCTTCATTTTTTAATCAGGTTTTATTATTACAGGAGTCAGAGCCTAGACTGACACACTTATTCATAATTAGCCCTTTGTCAGTTATGGTGATTGTGCATCAAAAATACATTATATTCTATTTGGTGTACAGCGGGATCAATTTTGGGACCATTATTATTTTCACTCTATATGCTTCCATTAATTAAATATAATTTAATTGCAATAGCAAAGCTGATGACACACAGCTCTATTTTTCTATTGTGTCTGATGACCCAGAGGCTCTTAACCCTTTAATCTGGTGCCTTACTAGTATAACAGAATGGACAAATAAGAATTTCCATATATTAACAAGACAAGAACAGAATTATTAATTATTGGCAGCAATAAACAAAGCAAAAATCTTAAGAATTTAAGTGTTATTATTGACTCTGATTTTAATTTCAGACCGTATATTAATAAAGTTGCCAACACTGCCTTCTTTCATCAAGGGGACATTGCAAGGGTGCGACCCCAGACAGTCTTCGTTGGAAATGCCATCTCCAGTGCCGTCACACTGAGCACTGGTGCTCCCCAGGGCTGTGTACTCAACCCACTTCTGTTTACTCTTCTGACTCACGATATTACGGCTCTGTATAGCTCTAACACCATCATTAAGTATGCAGATGACACAACGGTGGAAGATCTTATCAGCAATGGAGATGAGTCAGCTTACAGGCTGGAGATACAACAATTGGCTGACAGGTACGAGTGCAACAATCTGTCTCATTATGTGGACAAGAAGAAAAAGATGATTCTTTATTTCAAGAAGGTCCATGCTGTCCACATCCCACTGCATTTTGAGGGCTTTGTGGTGGAACCGGTCAACAGCACTAAATTCCTTGGAGTGCACATGACAGAAATTAGCACCACCTCCATAGCCAAGAAGGCACAGCAGCATCTCCACTTCCTGAGGAAGGCAATCCTACCTCCCCCATTTCTCACCACATTCTACAGGGGCATCATCGAGAGTTTGCTAACCAGCTGCATCACTGTCTGCTTTGGCAGCTGTGGTGTCTCCGACTGTAAGGTCCTACAATGAATATTACACACAGCAGAAACGATCACAGGGACCTTTTCTGCCCTCCATTAAAGACATCTTTGTATAGCATTGGATCTGCAAAGCCTGTTATTGTGAAGGACCATTCCTGCAGTCTCTTTGTCCCACTTCCAAATAGCAGAAGGTACTGTAGCATCCGGACAAGCGGCTCTGCAACAGCTTCTACACCTTGGCAATTTGGACTCTGAAATCAATGACAAAGGATCCAGCAGTTCTCCATCTAACTTGTTTATATTTACACATCATGCACAATTTGGTTTAATAAAACAGATCTATTTTCAGCTTCAAATCATTTGGATGATATCCTTAGAAAGGAAAATATCTACACTATAAGAACTTAACATTGCAGACTAACAAGCCATAAAATTAAATAAGGCCTGAGATTGGCAAGGATTGACTTCTAATTAAGCAATCAGGTTGGAACGAAAACCTGCGGCCCTCCAGGACCGCCGTTGCCACACACCTGTTAGAAGAACACAGGAACACAGATGTAAACTTGTTAAGGATAATTTTTGTACAAGTGACAGAACAGAATATTTTTCTTCAGACACAAAAATATGGAATAAATTAACAAATGGTGTGGAAGATAGTCAGAAATTAGAGACTTTCAAAAATCAAGACAGATGAGGTGAATAGGACTGATGAGCTTGTTGAGCTGAAAGGCCTTTTCTCATCAAAACTGTAATGTTCTAATGACGCATATCGTCCTTCCATCTTCTTTATCTCTCTTTGCACTACTAGCTGATTCACATCTCTAGGCCTTGAGATACATCACTTGATAATATATTGTGTTTCTAAACTTCCTTTTATTAATTATTAATTTTAACTTTGTTTTCCCATAGTATATTATACATTGAACCTATTATATATTACTCTCCTGCCTTAAATTAATAAACTCAATTCATTTTCAATCCATATTTCATTTTTACCAAAACTAAAATATCATTCACAGCACAAACGAAAATGTGATTTAGTTATGCTGCCCTCTCACATATAGTCATAAATAATACACACTGATTAATTATTTATCTTTGCTGGGAAGATAAATCAACTACCAAAAAGAAATGATTTGACGAGACAGGCAAAACATCAATACTACATTAAACAACACTAAAAATGCCTCCAAAAGTAAATGTCATTATATTTTAATATAAACAGTACAGAACCATTTGCTCTGTACATGAAAATTGATTTACAATGCAGTCTCTTTCAAACATTCATTGCATTTCATTTTTTATATTTTTCAAACTCTGATATCCTCAGCCAGGTATGTTACATTTTAACTTTTTTTTTTTTTAGCACAACATTTATTTTCTCCAAGATGCATCTTTTTTTTCTACCAAAGACATATCATGTTAGCATTGATTTTTGAATGAAATATGGGGTTTATAGAAAAATCTAAATGAAATAATATTCAATTAACTACACAGTATTCTGTTATTACGGATTTTAAAAGAAAGTATAATCCAGGGGTCTCCAACTCCAGTCCTGGGGCCTCATGCATAACGCAGTGAGTAGAATTCACACTATAACATGACATGCAGACAAAAGCGGAAATGTGCTTACGCACAGAAAAATCCAGATGCATAAATCTGTGCGTTCGGCATCTTCCACGTTCTTCCTATACATAAATCCCGGTCAGTGTGAAAATGTGCACGCACCTGCTGTCCTGCCCCATCTCCACACAGAATTATGCCTCTTTGAATATGCAAATCAATATAAATAGTTCAGCGTAAGCACGGGGGGGTTTGGTTTAATAGAAGAATTTCAGCAAATACCAAGTGGAGGCAAGAAAAAACGTACTATTTGTTGGTTTAAACAATGGTATAAACAAAAAACGGAAGTTGATTGAGTAACATAGCGTGTTGGAAAAACTCGAAAGCTCAAGTTCACAAAGTCGCACAGTGCCCGAAATAAAAAAAGAAGTTGTCACATATCAAAGTTGCCGTGAAAAGGTGAGTCGTAGCCCACCGTCTGAGTATCATATGAAAGCTTATTAGGGAACAGAAAAAAAAAAACAGGCATACAGTGGAAAAAAAGCACGAAATGTCAACTTTAATCTCAAAATTTCCACTTTAATCACATAGTTTATTTTGTCATTAAAGTAGAACATCATAAACTTCATCTTAAAATCGTTTAATTCACTAGTTTTTCAAATCCCATCGTAACTAAAATAGTACGTTGAATGATTTGTTTTTGTATTTGATCTTCTATGTGCTCTATGTGTGTGAATCACTACATGATTCTTAAATGGGCTTTCTCTTCCTCCGACAGGACACAGAATCCATTACATTCATGATATTACAGCTCTCTGAATAATTAAAATACTGAGATGTATACGTGATATCATTTTCATGGTTGTGATTGTTCATGTCTCACACAAGATGCTTGCTGCGCCATGCGCAACCTTCGATGAAATACTTTATTGTAGCAGTACTGTCTCTTTCAAACATACTAACCCCCTTTTCCTGTCCTTCCTTTTCTTTCTCCAAATACCCAATCGCCACACAATCAGCTCTAAAATAGACGTTAAGCCATCTGTAAGCTTAGAATGCAGATTCTTCAAAACTTTTAAGGATCATTGAAATATCTTCAGAGTACATGTTTAATTATTCTGTATATCTATCCTTCCAGTGTCGCACCAGCAAGAATACATGGTGAGGCAGGAACAATCCGTGAACGGAGCGCCAGATCCTTGCTAGTGCAGCGACACCGTGTCCTCACATGTTTAATTATTAACAATATAGATTATTTAAATGAAGTTAAAGTTTTATCTGTATAATATAATAAACATATTTTGCTGCATTTCATCTTAAAAATGATATCGTCATCATATTTAAATATGCGCTTTATAAAGTGGCTCAGGTTGTGCAATATTATAGCTGTAGTGCAACTTTACAGTGAGGTAATTGTACTTATAAGTACAAAGCATTCTACAAGGAGCACTTGATGGACTGATTGAGTGCGTTTATAGTTCTTGGGATGAAACTGTTTCTAAACCACGAGGTCCGTACAGGAAAGGCTTTGAAACGTTTGCCATATGAGAGCAGTTCAAATAGGCAGCATGGCTGAGGCAGCGTGTGCTTGATGCTGTATACAGATAATTCTCTTTCTGACCAGCTGCTTTACAGTTGTGATTCCCCACTCAGATACAGTGATATAAATACTCTGAGTGGTGCAGTGAGAGTAATATGGAAAAAGATGGTCCGCTGTGGCAACCCCTAACGGGAGCAGCTGAAACAAGATGAAGAAGCTGCAGTGAGAGTAAGAACGCTAAAGCAGCTATGGCATTTGGAATAGTTTGACCATTCTGTGGGCCATTATATTGTTACAGGTTAGTTACAATCAGATGCATTAAACTAATAAGCAATATGCGGTTAATTTCAGTGTATTTATAAAGCCGTGTCAGGGATGTTGATCTAAAAAAGAAAGGGTAACCACACAGGAACAGTAGCACTGCTTTGATGCTGGGTGCTGCAGAACTTGAGCACGCCAGGGTATGAGCTACCGTGGAAATGTGCGTGGCTTTACGCCAAGTATAGGTTTTATACGATTTGAACGTGGAGACGTTCTTGCTCAACATTTTTGTGTGTACGCACCGTTTATACATGAGGCCCCTGGAGTGCTACTGTGGCTGCAAGTTTTCATTCTAACTCTTTTCTTAATTAGTGAGCAGTTTTTGCTGCTGATTAACTATTTCCCTTCATTTTAATTGACTTTTCTTAAAGACTCTGACCACTGAATGGATTCTTTTTTCCTTAAATAGCACCTAAACATAAATTTGATGTGAAGTGAGCCAACAGATGACCAACTAAGTTGGGGCCTCAAACTCCAACCAACTTCGCTTCATTCAGTTTCTTAATTTGAAGCCAATTCTCGTTGTTAATTAAACCCGTTATTTAATTCCATGGTGCTCATTCTGTCATGGCAGACATTTCCAAAACTGTTGATTTTCTTTTAGAAGAGTGCTGTCAAAATGTTTTGTGGACCTGAGCAGATCAGCATTACTGAGGCCTTCACCTTTCTTTATTTTCAGTTATTGTGTGATGGATGCAGGTTGTTGTTTATGTGTTGGTTTATTTTGTGTCTTAATATTGTTTGATTGCTAATTAAGGAAAAATAATTAAGGGGCATGAGTATTAAGGTGTGCATCAATTAAAATTAAGGCAAAGAGTTAATTAGCAGCAAAATCTGGTCACTAATTATGAAAAGGGTAAGAATGAAAACCTGCAGCCACAGTAACGCTCCAGGGGCCTCATGCATAAACGGTGCGTACGCACAGAAATGTTGCGTAAGAATGTTTCCATGTTCAAATCACGATGTATAAAACCTACACTTGGCGTAAAGCCATGCACTTTACCACGGTACTTCATACCCTGTCGTACGCAAGTTCTCTGCTCGGTTTTGCAGACTGGCGGCACCCAGCGTAAAAGCAGTGCTACTGTTCCTGTGTGGTTACTCTTTATTTCTTAGAACCACATTCCTGCCGCGGCTTTATAAATACACTGAAACTAACCGCATATTGTTTATTAGTGTAATGCATCTGATTGTAATTAACTTGTAACAATATAATGGTCCAGGGAATAGCCATAGTATTACAAATACCATAACTGCTTTAACGTTGTTACTCTCACTGCACTTTTTTTTTCTTCTTTCAGCTGCTCCCGTTAAGGGTTGCCACAGTGGATCATCTTTTTTCAGATTACTCTCACTGCACCACTCGGAGTATTTTTATTACTGTATCTGAGTGGGGAATCACAGGAGCAGCTGATCGGAAAGAGAATTATTGGTATACAGCATCAAGCATATGCTGCCTCAGCCACGGCAAAACGCTTCAGAGTCTTTCCTGTACGGACCTCGCAGTTCAGAAACAGTTTCATCCCAAGAACTTTAAACAGTCAATCAGTCCATCAAGTGCTCCTTGTAGAACTGTTTGTACTTATAAGTACAATCACCTCACTGTAAACTTGCACTACAGTTATAATATTGCACAACCTGCGCCACTTTATAAAGCTCGTATTTACATATGATGACGATATTTTTAAGATGAAATGCAGCAAAATATGTTGATTATATTATATAGATAAAACGTTAACTTCATTTAAATAATCTGTATTGTTAATAATTAAACTTGTGAGGACACGGTGCCGCAGCGCTAGCTAATTCACGGATTGATCCTACCTTGTGCTGTATTCTTTCTGGGGCTGACGCGACACTGGAAGGATAGATGGATAGAATAATTAAACATGTACTACAAAGATATTTCAATGTTCCTTAAAAGTTTTTAAGAATCGTCATTGTAAGCTTACAGAGCTGATTGTGTGGAGATTGGCTATTTGGAGAAAGAAAAGTAAGCACAGGAATTGGAGGTTAGTACGTTTGAAAGAGACAGTACTGCTACAATAATTTCATCGAAGGTCGCGCACAATCACACACCGTGTTCCCGTTTAATAACGTGCTTTAACTCCTATCATCATGAAAAAGATATCACGTATACATCTCAGTATTTTAATTATTCAGAGAGCTGTAATATCACAAATGTAATGGATTCTGTGTCCTGTCGGAGAAAGAGAAAGCAGAAGCATGTAGTGATTCACAAACATACAGCAAAAGATCAAATACAAAACAAAGCATTTAATGCGCTACTTTAATTACGATGTGATTTGAGAAACTGGTTAATTAAATGATTTTAAGATGAATTTTATTATGTTCTACTTTAATGACAAAATAAACTACGTAATTAAAGTGGAAATTTCGAGTTGACATTTCGTGCTTTTTTCCTACTGTGTGCCTTTTTTTTCTCTGTACCCTAATAAGCATTCATATGACACTCAGACAGTGGGCTACAACTCACCTTTTCATGGCGACTTTGATATGTGACAACTTCTTTTTATTTTGGGCACTGTGTGACTTTGTGAACTTAAGCTTTTGAGTTTCTCCGACACGCTATGTCAGTTGATCTGCTTCCTTTTGTTGTTTATACCACTGTTTAAACCAATAAATAGTACGTTTTTCCTTGCCTCCACTTGGTATTCACTGAAATTCTTCCATTTTCCCTCTTGCTTTTTCCATTGTCTTTTGACAGAACACTGAGCTTAAGGGCAATTTATATTGATTTGCATATTCAAAGAGGCGTAATTCTGGGAGGAGATGGGGCGGGACAGCAAGCACGTGCATGAGCGTTAGTTTTCATGCTGATCGGGATTTATGTAGCGGAAGAACGCGGAAGTGGCGAACGCACCGATTCCTGCATCTGAATTTTTCTGTGCGTAAGCACATTTCAGCTTTTGTGCTTATGTCATGTTATTGTGCAAATTCTACGCACGGCGTTATGCATGAGGCCCCAGGGCTGGAGTTGGAGACTCCAGGTATAATCCTTCCTTCCTGGTTTCTTTGGAATTTTTGAAATTATTGTACTCTTATACTGAAAGTATTAAAGCAAATACGTGTTGTTTTATTATTTTTTATAAAAACACTCAGGAATATACTTATAAATTATAAATTACTGCTTTTCAAAAAATTGTTATTCTCTTAAACCTCACAATGCCAAAACACTGGCTTTGAATCCCAGCCAAGGGAACATCTCTATGGAGTTTGCACATTCTCCTTGTGTTTAACAGATTTTATCTCCTCTAGGGGCCTCATTTATAAAACTTTGTGTGATTTTGAACATGAAAATACGTGCATGCCAAAAACAGGAAGTTGCATATTGCAAAAATGATCATATTTATAAAACCTGGTGTATGCACATTTCTATGCAATTTACCCTTTATAAATCACAATCATCGTTCGTGCATGTACCTCAGACCCTACCTGGCTCCACCCTAAAACAACCATATATGAACTACACTCATACATATGCAATCACGGTGTTACTGACCTTCATTGGCTGGTTGTGCTGCCATTTTACTCATCCAGTAACACGAGAAAGAAGTTCTCGTCTCTAAATTAGAGGCATGCAAAAAACCTTTATTTAGTAGTCTAAGTGCGGGTGTTAGCAATCAGCACAAAAAAGTGGAATGGCAACAGGATACTGCTGCTGTAAATACCGTGAGCTCCAGCCACACCTTACCTGAAAAAAAATAAAGGTCCAATCTCAGGCAATGAAGCAGATTGCAAGTCATTGGCAGAGTGTTTTAATGTAATGGGAAGAGGTAAACAACACATCTACAGTACGTTCTCTGATTTCCATCTGAGAATGGCATCTATAATTGGAGAAGTCTTTTAATGCGGTGCAGTCCTGACTATTGTTAGTCTTATCTTGGTATCACAGATGACTTGCATGTTAATAGAATGTAGCTCCTTGCCGTTAACAAAAGCAGCTTTTTTGCTAGGTGCCCTTGCTGCAATATGAGTACCTTGTTGTGCTCTGATTACGTTAGGAAAATGGACACTGGTGCAAATTGAATTTTTACGTTAAAGAACATAAAAACATGTTATGTTATATGCATGTTCACCCATGTCATACGAAAAGTGGATGTGGCCACTTCATCAGTTGGGTAAAGGCTTCCAGTACAGTTGTCATGACAGAGTGAAGCTTGGCTGAGATATTTCTGACCTGTCGGCAAGTTCCTCAAGAAGTGACAACAGGTAGTCTAAACTGATTGAAAAAAAAATCAAAAAAAGTTCTTCAGTGCAAGTATGTAGCATTGGCTCTCTTAAAAGGGAACACAGATACAGTCAGTGCATCATATCCCTCACATCCAAGCTTTAATATGTTAGTCACATCAATGCTTGCTATAATAACAGCTCGGGAGAATATGATTTTTGATTTATCTGATTTGGCTGTATTTCCCTACTTGATTGGTGTCGTCATTTCCCAGTTTCTCTGAAAATTCCCTCTACCCATGGGACAGAGTTGCCGTAAATATATATATTTTTTTATAAATCCAGACGTTTGCATGGGAAGTTGCGTACACACGTTTCAAGCCTCTTTTTGTGCTTATGCATGCTTTATAAATGAGGCACCAGTTATTCCAACTTTACTCCTACTCAAAATTGGCTTTGAATGATTGTGTGATGAGGCAAAAATGCCCTTGGATGGACCAGACAGTGTTGACAAATGCTGCTACACCTAACAGCTTCAAACTGAATTAAGTGGGTTTGAAAACAAATGACCAGACAAAACTGTCTGTACTCAACAATATAATTTAATTGTGTGGACTTTATAATGGACCAATAGTGAAAATTTAAAATATTTTACCAATAGGCATTTTTTTAAAGTATAATGTAGTTTTACCCTGGGAGGCTTGAGGCCATGACAAACGCAGTGCAGAAAATGCTTTATTAAAGGATGGTTAATACATACTTTCTTAAAATGGGTTGCAGGTGGCCTGATTTTTGTCACACAGTCATGTCTCACCATTGTATTCAGTGAAAAAGGGTGGAGTATGGTTTGTGAAAACTCTTACGATGGGTTGCTAAGGCTAGAATTACTAAAGCATACGAAAATACTCGCAATCTCGGCCCCCCTTAAATCCCTTTGCACCTCTCCGTCAGAGTCTTTTGTGTTGTAAATGTGTCAATCAGCACAAGCAGCCTGCTGTCCCATCCCCACCACCGCTGCAGAAACGACAAAAAACTCTCCCAGCTCAAGCCTTGTTTATCTGGGAGTGAGATACCAGGAGCTGTATAGTGTAAATAATATATCGTTATTTGGAACACATGCATTTCATGTGTGTTTCGTGTCAACAAAGATCTGGTAAGTGTAGGATGACAGGAAATGCAAGAAATGTTGAACACATACCTAAAAGACAAACTTTTTTTATGTTTTAGTACTAACGACAAAAGTTTGACATGAAGTGTATAATGTGTGAAGACTGAAGTCCAAATATCAAATAAGCACTTTCACAAAAGGTAGAAATATAACAGAACAAGTGCGCTTTTACTGAAGACTATAACCGAAGAAAAAGAAATTGGGTTAGTGTACTTTGTTGTTATGACTGCTTTGGTAGTACAGCGGTAAGAACTGCTGATTCATAATCAAGAGGTTGCGGGTTTGAGCCTTCCTGCGTCTCAAAATAAACGTTTTGAGTAGTGAGCTGCTCTTATTGTTACTGTTATACAATAACAACATACATTTGATTTGAGTCTGTTACAGCTGGTGTAAACTTATGGCACTTGTAAACGTTAGCATTTTTTTTTAAATTCAGTTTTATTCTCTCAGTCGCGTTCACGCTCCCCCTGATCTGACACTGCTGTTTTCAAATAAAGATGTGCTATAACAGAGGTGAACTTGGATGAGGGTTATATATCGGAAAAAGAGAACAGAAGCTCTCCCCAAAAGAAGCGTCCACTCACTTATAAGAACAATGCAGCTGTACCAGGCATAAAGGCGAAAGATGGCACCGTTTGTATGCAGCAAGAGGTCCGGCTTCATCCTGCCAGTCAGTCTGCTCCACAACTGTCCTTCAACAAAGCAGCACAGCTTACAGAGCTCACCAACGTATCGTGCAAAGTCCTGTTTGTGATTATGTTTTGTGATGGTCTTTATATAAAAACATTTATATGTTACTTATATAAAAGCCAGATTGAATGTTATTTGCCTTGATTTATTTACTTATCTTACTGCAGCATAAAGTCACAAGTAGCCTGCAGAGCTTCCTCTGTTTGATCGACATGGACATGCTGACACAGTACATGTGTACTGAAGTGACTTTAGCTGCAGGTGGAATCTCCTGTCGCAATCTACGCAACTGTTGTTACGGTTCTGCCTTTGTTAAGAAACGGTTTCATAAGCTTTATGACTTTACTCTCGGAACGTCATTCTCCCATGGGGCGACTGGGATCTTTTCCTGAATAAGATCAAACATAGTTGCGTAGGGTGTGACAGGAGCTTCCGAGCAATCGACATTGTTCCGCTATGACTGTCAGTGTTGAATTCCCCCCCCCCCCCATGGGATTACCATTGGTGGCAACCCTGGGTCTCGAAGACACTGAGAAGGGCAAGATTGGGTTGTGAAAAAAAATGTAAGAAACACTAGTTTAATATATTTCACAGGAATCAGGATAGAATTTTTTAGTTGAAAGAAAAGCTGTTAACCATCATACCGCCACCATAACCACGTGCATGGTGCTTTTTCTCTGTCAGTAGATGACATTGTAGTATTTCCAGTCACTTGCTCCATCCCCAAGTTGTTCCCTGTACCAAAAGTTATGTCAGAAACCTAAGTTATGGCTACAAGTTGTGACGTTATCCCGACACCTGACTGCTACGTAAAATGATTCCAAATGTTTAATGAGTAAGAAAAGATAAGGAGTTGACTTTAAATCGTAAAAATGTGGCACTGGTTATCTGAAACAATGTACTTTGGTACAACTATGTTACATTCCTTGAGATGTTTTAAATGAACAGGACATGGATGCATTCAAAATTACAAACAGCACACAAATAATACAAAACACTTTTCTAAATTTTTACTTTCCTGTATACTGCAATAAACTTGTTAAAGGTATGAATATAATTGGAAGCTCATATTTTGAATGAAATAAAAGCAGTCCTGGTATTGCCACGATTTCACCGCAGAGCATTATTCTGTGTTCACAGTCACACAGAAAAATGCTCTTCAGAATCCACCTTATGTGGTCTATGTCCTTTGAACCTTTGGATTATTTCTCCAAATGAAAGAAAATGTGGATTGCCACTCTACCAGGTAAACCTTATTTAAACAAACAATGGTGCCTCTGCTTTAAAAACTGCTCCCAGTGTTGTCTTTCTCATGGCACCTCAAAAGTCAAAGTTCACTGGTCTACCATTGCATTAATTCTTCATTTACATTAAACAAAAAAATAAATAAATAAATAAAACATGACATCACAAGTACAAACATACACATCTACAGTACATATACATACAAAATACTCTGTTTAATGCGTATATATTTTACCACTCTATGTAGTTTTCGTTACAAAGTACTTGTGTGTCAAATTTCAAAATAATGATTTGAACAATAAAGCTGTACATGAAGAATAAAAGATTTGGTTTAATACATATAGAGATAAATATTTCCTTCTTTCAGTGGGAGTATTATTGCAATAATTTGATACGATTGTGTGTCCTCAAAGGTCCGCTTCCAGTGTTGTTGGGGGTGTGGTTTCTGAGGTCGTGACCCACGTGTAATCAACGCAACAGGACAAAGGGATGGCTATGGGTGCTAAACCTTATTAAATCTGGAAATACCAAATCGCTGAAATATTCAAACATTATCTTTGTACTTGTTTCTTGTGTGTACATTTGGTTTTGATCTTCTTGTTCTCTCAGCCCTGATTATTGTCTTTTGTATTGGGCTTCGGATTTTGATTCTCTCTCTATTTTTTTTTGTCTTGTTTTGCTTTTTTATGCGCATCTCCTGGTTTTTGCTCAAAAGGTGATCTGACCTTTCTCTGACAGAACAACTATCACATAAATCAACATTCCATCAAATTAAGTACTGAAAACTTTTTCAGGGTCAAAATAATAAAAAAATCTAACCAAATTTTTCTAAAACAATTTGCCTTTTTAAATTGAAGACAGTACTCTTGACCAGTGAAAGTAGGGAGAGGCGGGTCTTTAATCAAAAAATGACTCTCATGAAGATTTGGTTTTCTTGTTTCCAATGTGTAAGGATTATTTCAGGGATAACTATTTAACAAAATTTTAGCAACAAAACATGGAATTTGCACGTTTTTAGCATACAACTGGATAACTGACATGTGGGATATGTTACATGAGTATTGTGTTTTTGTGTTTTTTTCTTTTAATGTGGACATTTTTCATATTGTTTGCTGTATTTCAGCATTGTTCACCACTGGCTTCTATTATGTCATAAACATTTTTCTCTCCATTCTACATGAAAACATGCGATTAAATGTTTTTTTATTTGGCCACCACTACAAAGTAAATGGGATAAGTCTTCTTCTTCTTCATCTTTTCCCATTTGTATGTAGGGTTGATGTGTTTAATCAACCTTTTCCATATGGCTCGCTCCTGCACCTCTTTTGCCAGTCAAGCCCTTTTCTTTCAAATCTTCTTTTACTTTATCCATCCATCTCCGCTTCAGCCTCTCTCATTTTCCTCTTCCCCTGTACTTTCATTCCCATCACTCTTTTGCCCACATATTCATGTCCCTTCTCATCACATGTCCATACCACTTCAAACTATGTTCCTGTACTTAGGTATCTTTCCCACTTTTTTTGTAGTTCTCGTAACTCCACACCTCAATCTCAACATTCTCATTTCTACCACATCTCACTTCATTTCTTGTGCTCCCGTTACTGCCCATGTCTCAGCTACATACATTTTTGCTGTTCTTTCCACTGTCTTAAAAACCTGACCTTTAACCATTACCTTAATTTTTCCAAAGCGGATTGGTTTGATTCCAAGATTAGGGTTTTGCCTAAGTTTTATAGACAGATGCCCTTTCTCATACTAACCCTTCCTGGGACCAGCACCAACTTGAGCTGATTTACCGCCCTGATGGCTAGATTCATAGTAACATATAAAAACATATAATAAAAGCATATAATTTCTTTTTTATTCAATTTAATTGATTTTATTTGAAGAAAGCAACATTTCATATAATCTTATCAAACTTAACAACTTTCAAAAGAAATATAATTTTTGAGTGGAGTTTAATGTTAAACTTATAAAATAAAAAGTATAATTGTAAAAGAGGCATACTGTCATACCAGATGTCATCTCTAACTCACAGCTCCTGACTTCTGGAGTTGAATCCCCCAATCAGTTGCAGTTTGTTTTGAGTTTTGTGAAGGATGGCCAGCATCTTTACCTGGCAGGGATGCCTCCTTAAAGGAAGGACAGGGGGAGATGGCTACCCCGAACTGCCCCTCCCTGGGTTGCAACATTGCCTCGGATCCCACAGGGTTGTATGGGAATTGCTGTTTTTCGGCTCAGCCCTGTTGGGTTCCGTGGATGCCACGAGAGGGAGCTGCAGAGACCTACTTTGGGCTTCCAGACCTCCCTAATGAGCCACCTGGAATACTCCTGGGTGTGGCTTACAAAGGAGCCCGCTACCTCATAGAGACGAGCCAGAGTCGGAAAGAAGAAGAAGATGATGATGATGATGCTTGCCACAGGAGGAGTGAAGGTGGAAAGAGAGAGAAAGAGAGAGAGAGTGTGCCAAGGAACGAGAGAAAAGAAGAGAAAGTCCTGTTGCTCTACATTGTAATGTGCTGCTTGTGGGAACAGGTTGGGAAACGTTCCCACTGTAAATAAAATGTGTGCTGTGCAACACTTGTGCCTGTGACTGGTGTTTTTGGGTGTTTGGGGTGACCAGAACGCACTGGTTACCACAGTTTGAATGTTCTTCCTATGCATGTGTATTTTATTCTAGGTAAAATAATAATTATTAATAATTATAATAATAAATCTGAGGTGAGCTGGCACCTTGCCTGGGGTTTGTTTCCTGCTTTGCACCCTGTGTTGGCTGGGATTGGCTCCAGCAGACCCCCGTGACCCTGTAGTTAGGATATAGCAGGTTGGATAATGGATGGATGGATGGATATAATAATAAATAATTACATTTATATGTGCTTTTCTCACTACTCACAGTGCTTTACATGCACAGAGGGGAACCATTTCAGCCATCATCAATGTATGGCACCTCTGGAAGGGGGTGGTTGCCAATTCTTTCTTCTATGCTTTGGTGTTCTGGGGGTGGGGGGGGATAGCTTGAAGAAGAGGGATGCTGATTGCATTGACAAGCCAATCAGGAAAGCAGGATCTGTGGTTGACATGGAAATGGACTCTCTGGTGACAGTGACAGAGAGGAGGACATTTTGCAAGCTGCAGTCTATTATGGACAGTGAGCATTGCCCACTATACACCACCATAATTAAGCAGAGGAGTTTGTTTAGTGGCAGGCTGCTATCACAGAACTGCAATACTAACAGATACAAAAGATCTTTTGTCCCGGGAGCCATTAGACTCTTTAACTCTACCCAACATTTGCATTCTGGGCCTGATACTTCTTCTGTGCTCATAAGCTATATTACCTGTATTAGCTATGCACTACATACATCTGATATCTAATTTCTTGCTCACTACTTTATAACATTTTTTTCATAATGTGTCATGTTAAATGTTACCCTATCAGCATAAGCCATGTCAGTTTATTTTATTTTACTTTAATCTTTCGTGTCGCCTGTCACTTTGGTAGTAGCATTATTTGCACAATTCCCATTGCACTGGCATTATTGTATGCATCATCTACATCACTTGTATTGGACTGTAAGATTCCACCCACAATGTACAATGATTGCATTTGACAGCCTCTACTTACTTAATGTTATTTGTATAGTGTGTTCTTAATTGTTTGTATCTAACTCTTGGCTACTGGTACTTAAATTTCCCTCGGGATCAATAAAGTATCTATCTATCAACCACCTGGATGATATTGCGCTAGTATGCTCACCACACATTATTTATTCGGTGGTGAAGGGATGAGGGACATAGTTAGTCAATTAAAGACATTAGATGATTAAGGGGCCAGATTAACCACTCCAAGGTGGGCAATTTAGCCAGGATTTTGGGGTCAGCCCTACCTTTTTCAAACAATGCCCAGGGATCTTTTATGACCACAAATAGTCAGGGCCTCAGTTTTATGCCTCATCCAAATAATAGCGCCATTTTTACAGCACGGTATCCCCATTACTGCACTGGGGAATTGGGATCCACACACACGCACACACACACACCACTTGTTAACCAGCCTCTGATGGCCTTACCAATACCTCTTCCAGCAGCAATGCAGGCTTTTCCTAGATGGTCTCCTATTCCAGTACTAGCCCTGCCCGAACATGCTTAGCTTCAGGTAGATGACCAGTTCTGAAGTGCATTAATCCTGGTATGAGTGTTAGGACCATTGTTGATTTCAAATTGTGGGGATGTGAGTGACTCCAGTGATTGACTGGCATCCTGTCCAGGGTTCTCTTTCTCTTTACACCAAGGATGGGCTCCTTCAAACTGTGACCCCAAATTAGATTAAGAAGGTTTAATTAAATTATGTTATACTACTCTGGTTATCCTCTCCCATCCCTGAACATATCATTATTATTATTTTAATTTGCAACTCCAAATTAGTTGCATATGAGAGACTGTGCTCTGTGATGGACTGGCAATGCTTTCTTCCAGTATAGGTTCCAGCCTCCACAATCTGGGGGGACGGACACCTTTCTTCAAAGACTTGATGTTCACAAACATTCTGAAGAGAGTATTTCATCTATCCTTAAGTTATGTGACTGAAGCTTACAGCGCTCCTTCATTTATTTAAAACATAAACCTTAGAAAGGTCATGGAAAGCAAATGACACACTTACTTTAGTACCCAATTAAAGCAGCACTTTAAAAGCCATAAAACTAAATGAGACTCTCATTTGAGCAGTGTACCATCAGCAGGCCAGAAGTCTTTTACTCCTGCACTTGGCTTGCAATTCACCATTGACCTTTGTTAACCTTTGCCTTCCCTCATATTTACAATGTTCATTTAATATATATCTCTAATTACTTAATTACCACAGTGAAACGGTTCTTTATTAGTTTTCAAGCTTTTATTAAACTTTACTACACTTATACCTCTAATCAGACTGGACAGAAATAAAGCACCTTGATTAGGCACTCATATTTTGGTAAAATAATTTACCACTGCATAAAATAAGATATTGTTCAGTTTTGAAATAGCCTCATGTTAACACAATTCTGGCTATTTTGTTTTTCGTACTATAAAAGGTGCAGTGATCAAAACTGCTGCCTCACAGGTCCCAGAAAATTGTGAGTGCATGGTTCATGATATGCTCTGCTTCTGTTGATACCACATAGAAACAGATGTGTGTCACAAAATTAAATGTGATTATCTGATGTTATGATCTGTGTTCAATAGCTATAAATATGATTTGATTGATTATGATTTGATTGGTTTACTTGGATCATTTAAGAGCTCTCAATTTTGCATTGGATTCTGCGATTGTAGCCTCTAAAACCAGCTGATCTCTTTTGGCTTTTAGCCATGCCTTTAACTGTGCTTCTTTAAAATCTAGAACCTGCTGCCATTTTAAGGCTGAAGCGTGGGCAAGTAGTGCTGCCTGCTCTGCCTCTTGCACCTTGAGGACACTAACTGAGGTAGCTGCTGCACTTGCTTGACTTTTCATTTTTTACAGAAACCTGAGAGACACTGTTGGCCGCAGTGACATCGTCATTAAGTCTGTACTCATTGAATTGATCTAAGGGTGTTTGATTTGTAGAATTTGTATTGGTCTGTTTCTCATGTTGTTTTACTTAGTTTTATTTGATTTGTGCTTGTATAGTGCAGCTCTGTTTACACATCCATCTCAAAATGTGTTTTAATACTAAAAAGGTAGTAGACAACTTGGGTGATATTTTTGTCCTCCTTACTTTTCAGTTACACTATGCGACTTCTAGTCATATGTTATGCCAGACTTCCTGACTGCAGTTGCTAATCTTGTCACTGGACCATGTCAGATTTTGTGACTGCAAATCGCTGGTCATGTCTAATTTAGCAACTGTGTACTGATGTTCTAGTACAGTTGTGTCTTTATCCTCTTTTTTTGAAATCAAACAGAATATTGCCTGATGTAGCCAGTGCTACTTCAAAGAGTTATCAGGTACTGTGAATACAGCCACGATTTTGGCCCTTTCTTTTCTTTTTCCCATTGAGTCGTATTATGTAAAATATGAGACAGACAAGCTTCTTTCCTGTTTGGGAGGTCCAAAACACCAGTGTCCTTTATTCCTTCTTGCTGCATTATATGCATTGTACTTACAGATTAGTTTTCACCTCACATTCGTGCAGAGTCACCCCATGACTCAAGAGAAAAATCAAACCTTTTTGTCTAGGCCTAGCTGGAGTGAGTCACTGGGTATGTTACATTATGTGGATGAATAACTGCCTCTGACTAGCTAAGATTATAGAAATCTAGGTTATGATTGAAAATCACTGCAAAATGTGACTGTGACGGTCTAGGTCGGCTCCAAGCTCCCTGTTGCATTCAGGAGCCTCTTGAACCTTAATCATTGATAGTCATAGATCAAGATGAGCCAGGCAAATGCTTGCTTACAGCAAGGGGCTGGTACAAAAGTGTTAAATGCTTTTATTAAAATCAACAAAACCAAACAGTGTTCAAATAAATAGTGCTATGCATAATAATCTTCAATAAAAAAATAATCAATGAAATCTGTGAAAATGTGGAGGTTAAAATCAAACCATAAATATGCTACAAATAATCCATAAAACTGAGGTTAAAATCTGGGCAGTTCCTTTCAAAAAATTGTGAGTCCCAATGTTTTCTCCTAAATGCCTATGTCTCCCCGGCCTACCATCTATGAATTCTGCAGCATGAGGAAACATCCCACTGATAGCTGCAGTCAAACTTCGATTCCCGGCTCGCGTCCTCAATGCCAGGCCTTAGGCATCCCTGGGGTGCCATGTCGAGCCGCACAATCGTCTCCTGCCTCCAGTGCTTCAGCGTCCATGGGAGACACCGCAAAGTATCTCCTGATCAATAGGAGTGCTCCTCTACAGCCATAGGCTTCTCATTCTGAGGCTCCCTGACCACCTGCCTTTTGTTCCTCTGCACCGGCTCTCTTCTTCCGCTCCTGCTTTTCACTCTCATTTTCTTTCATTTCAACCTCTGTTCTCTGCTTGCTGTATTCATTTCTTTCCTTTGTCTTTCTGTTTCTCTCCCTCTGCTGTTCATGCTCCTCTTATATGGGCTTGCTTAATTTGTGTGATATGCTGCTCCCTCTGAGGTAAAAATGAGGAACCTGACTGACACTAACATTAGGAGAGATGACTTTAGGTTAGGTTAGCTTAGGGTAGGTTACATGAGGTCAAATGTATTCTTTATGCATCATTGCAGTGAAAATGACACAAAATTACATCCCTGCATGCTGCTGTCGCGCACTGGGTTTTTGTCATGCACTACACACAGAATGAAGTGACAGAATTGCAGCACCTTGTATCCAAAGTCAATGTGGTGAAAATTACATCAGATACAGAGGCTCCCTTAGTAAACATCAGCTAACGATGCTGTTATTAAGCAAGATATTACTTTAGATAGTCAAATATCTTTATATATAATACTCTACCATGGCTGTTCTTTTGTCTGTCCAGGATTTTAAATTACTTGTAGCTTGCAAACCATTTCACCTATTGACCTGAAATTTGGTAGACAAATACTACGTGACCTCTACTGTCCGCTGTTTGGGTGATGATTGACCTCCAACGTTATTCCTCTTTTTATTTTTATTTTATTGTAGAATCCTCTCTCTGCAGTGGCCAGCAGGGCGGCCGTGCGGCACATGTGTACGGGTGCCATTCTCATCCCTACCACCTTCGCTGTCACTTCCCCTACCTCTTCATATCTTAAATCATTCTTGAGACAGATTGAAGACTTAAGTGCCAGATTATGTGAAAAATTAAAGAAAACTTACTAAGTAATTGCAACACAAACACTGACTTAATCAGTTTTAACATGAAAAGATGCTGATGAAAAGAAGAGAAGAAGCGGGCCGCTAGGGTGGAGAAAAGAAGAGTTGCTCAGGAAGCAGCAAGCGCATCAACCTCTGAGCAAATGAATGCTAAACATATAGAGAAAGAAAATGAAAACTATGAATGCTGAAGTCAAGTGTATTCACTACGTTACACTACCATGCAGTGCTGGTATATATATATATATATATATATATATATATATATATATATATATATATATACACATATATATACAGTATATACAGTACAGGCCAAAAGTTTGGACACACCTCCTCATTCAATGTGTTTTCTTTATTTTCATGACCATTTACAGCACTCCATCACTCTCCTTCTTGGTCAAATAGCCCTTACACAGCCTGGAGGTGTGTTTGGGGTCATTGTCCTGTTGAAAAATAAATGATCGTCCAACTAACCTGACTTCTGCACAACACAACTGCTGGTCCCAACCCCATTGATCAAGCAATAAATTCCACTAAATAACCCTGATAAGACACACCTGTGAAGTGAAAACCATTTCAGGTGACTACCTGTTGAAGCTCATCGAGAGAATGCCAAGAGTGTGCAAAGCAGTAATCAGAGCAAAGGGTGGCTATTTTGAAGAAACTAGAATATAAAACATGTTTTCAGTTATTTCACCTTTTTTTGTTAAGTACATAACTCCACATGTGTTCATTCATAGTTTTGATGCCTTCAGTCATGAAAATAAAGAAAACACATTGAATGAGGAGGTGTGTCCAAACTTTTGGCCTGTACTGTATATATACATCAAATAATGATGCTGCTATTAATCAAGATATTACTGTAGATTTGCAAATATATTTGTGAATAGGTCTGATCACAGTCTGATATTTTGTATGGTTACCTACCAGGTGGTACTTGTGGTTGGTTGGCCAGTCGGCAGACATCTGCCTCATCCTCTCAGTTGCGAGAAGCAGATCATAAACATGATATATAGTACCTGCCAAATAATACAAATATAATACTGGCAGGTACTATATATCATAGTATAGTATATCATAGTATCATCCCAGTTTGACGAGAGAATGACTTCTTGCCTGGCCGGAGGAATATAAAGGAAGGACCGCAGAAACCAGATGCCAGGAGCAGTTCCAACCTTCATATGATAGGTGGCAGTGGTCGTCTTGAGGCGTCCCAGTTTGGACACCCACAGGGTTATTAATCAGAATAACCATAAAAATAATTAGCCCAGTGTTGGTGAATGTTGATATATGTATGGATGTTCCAATGATAAACTAGCATCCCATGCATGAATTTTTGCTTTTTTGCTTACAATGCTTTGAGCATTGGGACCATCTCCCCAACATTCTTTACTGGGCTAAGCATTTTCCAAAAATGGACTGTAGGACAAATAGATGACATGATGATTCTGTTGGCTTTGTAATCTGCTTGAGCCGTGGCCCAAACCACTAGCCTTAAAATTACTTTCTCCCCCAAAAAGTCCTCTAGTCTGCTTTTTCTTCTATTTTTCTTAGCTTATTGTCGAAAACGTATTTGTGAAATTTTGTTACATAATGCATCACATATCAAAACAGCAATTCGGTAGAGCTCACACTTTCATGAATTATTGCAGCGATAAGGCTTTGATAACTTTGGTCTTAGCTACAAAGTGACATTAGTATGATAGATTTTAAATAGCACACATTATATTCTGCTGGGAGCTGTTTGTATCAGAGACTTTTGAACCTGGTATCAAATCCAATTTAAAAATGCCACCATCCTGTGACCAATGCCTGACATAAACCTAAAAAAAGAAAGCAAGGCATTGAGGTTATATTAGGCAGAAGTAGACAGGTTGGAAGAAAAATAAAATCATGGCAGGTGCATTAAAAGAAAGCCTAGAGACAAGACTTGCAGATAAGGTGTACCTTGGTAATGAACAGAGAGAAGGCAAAAAGAAAGTAGAATAGTAAATAAACAGTGTGATATTTAAAGGAGGATTGTGGGAGTAAATTCTAAAGGTTTGCTTGTCATTACTGTTAGAAAGAGAAACTACAGGAAGATCCAATTGTATTAAAATAATGCTTATTCTCTAATCATAATTTTAATTTTAAATGTCATCACACTACAAACTGTTCATAAAGTTTACCAATAGCAACTATGAAAAGGAAAGAATACGAGATTGTTAGATATTAACCATTACTTGATTACTTTTTATAATTATCAATGCAAGGTTACTAATTAAACACTTAATTGAAGGTGATTACTACATACCAAATTACGAAAGAAGTGAATACTGGACATCACAATTTTAGATATGAATCGCAGCAATAGGAAGAGGAAGTGCATTTAAAACTGAAGCCAGGAAGAACTTCTTTACGTAAAGAGTTGTGAGACTCTGGAACAACATGGAGTTGAAGGAGAAACCTTGACAACCTTTAAGAAGAACCTGGATGAGATAGTGGGAGAGCTTAACTATTAGCCAAACAAACAGGCTTGATAGATTGAATTGTCTCCTCTTTGTCAGATTTTTTATGTTATATTTCTAAGTTAGACAATGTACGCATGGTGTAACATTCTGGCGAATAAGTTAACTGATACGAAAGTTGCAGCATTTCACATTTGTTTATTAGAACAATCTAAACGAGAACAGATCATTGAGCCCAACAAAGCTTGCCATTTCTATCCGCTTCATTCTTCCAAAATAACATCAAGTTGAGTTTTGAAAATCCCTAAAGTCCCTACTGTATACCACACTACTTGGTCACTTTTTCTATATGTCTATGGTTCTCAGTGTGAAGAAAAACTTCATAATGTTTGTGCAAAATTTACCCTTAACAAGTTTCCAAAAGTGTCCCCATGTTCTTGGTCAACTCATTTTAAAGTCACCATCTCAATCCACTTTGCTAATTCCCTTCATAATTTAAACACTTCAATCATGTCTCTTCTTAATCTTTTTTTGCTTAAACTGATAAGGTTCAGATCTTTATTTCTTTCCTCATACCTCATCTCCTGTGGCCCTGATATCATCCTTATCTCTTTTCTCTGGACTGTTTCCAGTTTTTCAGTTTATTTCACGTACTATGGTTTATGGATCTGCTTGATAAGATTATAATTTTAAAGTCACTCTCACCATAGTCTGCCAGTTAGGATGACAGATCAAGTACAGATTCACTTTTATAAGTAGCAACATATAGGCTTGGCTTGTGGAGGAATATTTCAAGTAAAATTAACTAAATTAATAAATAAATACGCAAATAGATAAATATATTATAAAATGTGACAATAAATAAAAAACAATGATCTGTGAGCATAAATGATTAAATGTGTCATGAAATATGTTTTTTGTTGCTTATTTCTTTATGTGCAAATTTTTCTTTACAGTCTATTTAAAGTTATTGATTGGCACTCAGTTTTTTTTTGGATGTTAAGTAAAAATTAAGACTTTTTTTTCTTAGGAGATTTCGTTCCTTTAATGTAGAAAGTGACATCCTTCACATCTTCTGCAACTCTGTGATGGTCAGTGCGATCTTCTATGCTGTGGTGTGCTGGGCTGGTAACTTCACTTCAAGAGAGGACGACTGAATCAACAAGGTGATTAAAAGGGCAGGCTCAGTTATGGAACACACTCTGGACCCCGTGGAGTTCATAGCAATGGAGAGAAATAAAACAAATCTGAGTGCCATTATAAACAATGCTGCACATCCTTTCTCTGACACAGTAATAGTGAGGACTTTCAGCCAACATATTATTCAGAAGAAGTGTGTCAAGAAACACTACTGGGCCTCCTTCATACCAACGGCAAAATGCCAATATACCACTGCGACTGTGACTGCATGATTTTAGCTTTAGCAAAGTCAGACATTTTCTTTCTTTTATGGAATTCTTGTGTATATCTGTTTGTTATGATATTTATTGAGCAAGGAAACAGAGCTATATAAAAATGTATTATTGTTGCTATTATTATTATGTATGTTGTAAAATTATAAGACACAAAGCAGAGGAAGATTCTCTGTATATTAAATATATAATATATAAAATAAATTGCTCAAATGAAAAATTGCAAGAAAAAATAGATATTTGTCTTTTCAGACAAAAATCCATGTATCAGGAAGTGGTGGCCTTTATATGACTTTTACCCCAGAAGGGAAGGTGCCTGGTGCAGAAGTGGTCATGTCTTTAGTTGTTCTTGATTCTTGTATCCCCTGGTCTGCAGATAAATGAGGGGGATGTGTAAATGACAGTACACTTTCATGTCCCAGGGTGATATTACAATCAATGTACAAGCCCCTAATCACACATGTGTGGCAATGGATTTGTTTATTTATTGAGCTTCTGTAAAAAGATAGATAGATAGATAGATAGATAGATAGATAGATAGATAGATAGATAGATCACCTTCTTAATCCATTTACACTTCTAGTTTTTCATCTTTTTTAGTTCAAACATCTGTGGTTACTCTGTAATTCTGTGCTGAAAATGACTGAATTAATTTCAGCTCCGGTTGATCATTGTGGTGTGTAAACGGATTATTTGTACTGATCATATCCAGCATCTTGAATTTGAATCCCAAGCCTGGCCATTGTCTATGTGGACTTTGTATGTAGGTTAGGTTAACTGGTGTCTCTAAAGGTGGTAAAATGAAATTGAGTTTTGATGTGCACTGTCACACATGTGTGCATGGGAGGCAGCTAAAGGGCTTGAAAGAAGTTAATTCCCAGTCAGACCAGGGGGTGGCAGAGTGCACTAACCCTGTCTCTTTTTTCCCAGCAGACCAAATGCAGGAAATTCTGCCTGGGCCCTTTAATGTCAGTTCCAGTTCCACCCCTGAAGACGTCACTTCCTCCCTCCATCTTTAAAACCCACCATGTCTGTACCAAACCACAATTCTGTTTTGGACTCTTGTCTGTAAAGACCTTTTTTCTTGAAAAATGGCTGCTAAAGTAAAAGGGTTGCAAGTATACAGGAGGCTGCCCCAAACCTCTTTTTGTGTCAAGGCTCATTTTTTGTGCTTATTTTTCACAGCACATATAGTGGATTCAAAAAGTATTTAGACTCCTTCATTGTCTTCAGACCAGTTGGGGAGCATGCACTAGTACAGCGCATTGCCGCATCCACCACACAACTAAACAGCTTGGGATTCCAGTTGGCAACCCCCTAGGCAGACACGTGGTCCAGTCCCACCCTCCGGAAATGGTCCTCTATTTGCCGCAGCCAGGTGTTACGTGGGGTGACCCCTTGGCCTGGTCCAGCCACTCGGGTCCCCAACAATGCAGATCCTACGAGCTGGATCACCCTCAGGGAAACGCGCCACATAACCGTAGTGCCGTAACTGACGCTCCGTCACAATGCAGGTAATGTGCCTCTTTCAGGACTCCATGAGCAACACAAAGTCAAACCAGTGGTACCCAAGGATTTTCCAGAGAGATACAGTACCAAAGGAGTCCAGTCTTCATCTCAGGTCACTGGATAGCATCCATGACTCGCAACCACATAGTATAACAGGAAGCACCAGGACTCTAAAGACTTGGACCTTAGTCCTTTTACATAGATATCGGGAGCTCACACAGCCCTTTCCAGTGACCTCATGACTTTATTATATTGTAGATTTAATTTTATAAAGATAATTTTTCCATTTTTTGCCCATAAATCTACATTCAATAACCCATAATGACAAAATGAAAACATGTTTTCAGAAAAGACCTCAAATCTAGTAAAGATTAAAAACTGCATTCTCTCATTCATGTAAGTATTTAAACTCTTAATTCACTACTTTGTAGAGCACCTTTAGTAGCAATTGCAGTCTCAAGCCTTCTCGGGTAAAAGTCAATCTTTGCACACCAGAATTTGGACAGTTTATCCCATTGTTCCTGGCAGACCTCTAAGCACTCATTAGCTGTCTGTAAACTGTGATCTGCAGGTCTCTCCACAGATGTTCTATAGAGTTTAAATCTGGGTTTGGCTGGGCCACTTAAGGACAGTCAGAGTCTTGTTCTGAAGCTACACCAGTGTTGTTTTGGCTGTATGCTTTGGTCATTGTTGTCCAGACAGGTGACCTGTCACTCCAGTGTGAGGTAGTGTGCACTCTGGAGCAGGGTTTCTTTAAGGACCACTCTGTATTGGGTGGCACTCATCCTTCCCTTAATTCTGACCACTGTTCCTGTCCCTGCCTCTGAGAAGCAACCCTGTAGCATGATGCTGCTACCACCATGTTTCACCAATGGGATGGTATTAGGCAGGTGGTGGGCAGTGCCTAAACTTCACCAGACATTGCGTTTGGAGTTCTGAATAATGAGTTCAAATTTGTCTCATCAGACCAGAGAATCTTTTTTCTTTGTACTGTCAGAATAACAATTTAATTTAAACTGTCATGTCCCTTTTAATCAAAAGTGCTTTCTATCAAGTCACTACATCATTAATATCTGATAGAGAAGTGCTGCTGACATGGTCATATTTCCGACAGGTTCTCTCATTTCAGCTGAGGACTTCTGAAGCTCTTTTAGAGCAACCATTGAGTTCTTGGTCACCTTCCTGACCAAAGCTCTTCTTACCCAGGAAACATCCTAGTGATTCCAGACTTCTTCCATTTCACAAGTACTGAGGCTATTGTGCCCCTAAAAACATTCAAACCTATAGAAATAGTTTTCTCCTCATGCCTTAATCTATACCTCTTCACAATTTCATCACAGTTGGCTACAGAGAGTTCCTTGGACTTCTGTGGCTTGGTTTTTGTCCCGACGCGCACTGTAAATTGTAGGACTTTATATACACAGGCACACGTGTGCCTTTCTAAATAATGTCCTGTTGATTCAATTTGCCGCAGGTAGACTCTAATCCAGTTCTAGGCACGTCTTAAGGAGAATTAAAGCAAATAGAATGCTCCTCAGTGCAGTATGGAGCACCACAGTAAAGGGTCTACTTATATAAATGAGATATATTAGTTTTTGAGTTTTAATACAGTACATTTGCAAATCTTTCAGAAAATATGTTTTCAGTTTATTACTTAGGTTATTGAGTGTAGATTGATGGGTAAGAATGGCAAATGTATGAAATTAAAATTAAATCAACAAGACCATAAAGTGTACACTAAGGGGGTCTGAATACGTATTGAATCCAAAAAAACCTAATGGCATCAGGTACAAAGAAGGTACCACTAAGCCAACTCACACACACACAAGCATGCTTCCACAGCTGGTTAAGAACTGTCATCTAACATAACACACACACACACGCACACACACATACATAAAAGTCTTTAGGGATGTAGGAGAGAAACTGCAGTAGCTGGGGAAAAACTCTTAGAAATGTTTGAGACACTAGACCAAGACACTAAATCTGCAAGGCAGCAGCACTAAGCATTACACCACCATACCCAGAAACATCAGGAATAAACACTGAAAATGAAGTTCCTTGCCAGGAGAGATAGACTCAATGTGGGAAGAAGCAGAAGTAGAGCTGATGCTGCTCTGGACTGAAAACAGCCTGTTGAGGATGCTCTGAAGGCTGTTCCCAGGGTGACTCAGGACATACTGAAGGACATACTGTATATGTCACTTTGGTGATCCAGGAATGCCAAGAATATCCCCATGAGTGGAAGGAAACTATTGGATAGAGAAGTCTGGATGGACTTGATCAGCATTTCACTTATTAAGTGAAAAGAAACAGTATAAAGTAATATTCATAATTTTGATATTCTAAGACATTCTAACGGTTGCAATATTTTTTTTTTATTTACTTATACGAAAAGAATAGCATCCTACCTCTGGAATAATTGTAATTATAATATTACATTAGTTCACTATTTTTTATTGTATACCCTTTAACTACTTCAAGATATCAAACTGTTTATATTTTCGTATGACAAATAGCATTGTGTATTCCGCACACTCTTAAAACACTGCCTTCTGCATTTTACTCTGAATTTCAGATGTATACTGCAGTAGAAGGGAAATTCAATCGTAAACCTATATCAAATCAATTTAATAAAATATTGGATCTGACAATTTGAGGTAAATTTTTTTATAGTCTGGTATGATTCAATTCTTGTTTTTTTTCCCATTATATACTTTCCATCTGCAGTATTATTTGGAAATCAGGCAATGATAAATCCCACATATGTGTCCCTGAATGTAATAGCTCTTGTGGTATTTGTTCTTGCAGTTAGAGAAAACTTGAAGAGATTGTCTTCGGCTGAACCATGGTGGATTAAAAAACAAACTTACAGAGATGAAACTCTAACTCTATTTTAAAACTAAACAGTTTGTGAGATATACACTCCTACTCCATGTGTTCAATGGAAGAACTGTGATTTTTATGTGATGAAAGTTCTCCATAGCCCCTTAGGGGCGCTCTTGACAAAATGTGATCAAAAAAGATGGTCCATGTAAACACCAGTACAAAATCTGACTGAAGACTGTGATTGTTTGTATGAGAACTTAGGCCGGGTTTATACTTAACGTGACATGACACATGCTCCACCGGACACTACTGCTACGCAAGCATTGCATTGTTTATACTTGCGCACATACTTTACGTAAATCTGGAAGATTCCACCAGGTGGCAGTGTGAGATATCATCATGGTGAGAAAACATTTGGCTTCGCTGTGTTGTGAATTGCCTGAAACATCCATTAAATTCTGAGGACACCTTGCCACAATATCTCAGATATATCAAAGCCGAAATTTCCACTTTAATCACAAAATAGACATTTTCACTGTTTCCTTAATTGTTTTCTCTGTGGCTCAGATAGGATGCTGTACATTCTGATGCTGTTGTGAAGGTGCAAAAAAGAAAAAAGACGGCACAGAAGATGTTATGTGAAACTTTTAAAATGTATTGTGTCATTACAATAGGGAATATGCAACACTTGACTATAAAAGCACCACGAATGCATTTGTATGTCGGCATTTTGCATTCATCAAACATCAAAGCACATACAGTACATCAATCCTAGAGGATACTTTAAGTGGCTTTCTGCCACATGTAGATAGTAAACAGAGACGACTCTGACATCACATTCTGACTTTTGTCACACTGTGCCCACATGACTTTTTGCTGGTACTGCAACTTGCACATGCTTCGCATTAATTTCTGAGGACATGCTAAGAGGAACCGTCAACTGAACACTGGGAATGCGTGGCAGCTATGATGTGTGTGTGTACGCGTTCTGAGCGTGAAGTATAAACCAATCGCAAGTCTCACCTTAAGGGATAATGGGACCCACTTTTGAAAAAAAGCTGGAGGTGTTCTTCAGCAGTATATATATAAATATATATATATATATACTCTATCTATATAAAATAAAATCCTTAGCCTAAAAGTGTAACAATATTGGGTAATGATTTTATGTGATTTTTATGTCACTTTTTTTGTCACGTTTTAAATCGGGCTTATTTTAAAACCTACATATATATGTTCTTTTCAGAATGTATCAAACTTTACTGTCATGTTGTTAGGCTTTCAGATTCTTATTCCATTTTTAAATTATAAACTAAAAAATATAAAGAACTCATATCCCGTGAGATGAGACTTTGTGCCAAGAGATTTAACCACACCCGGGGAAGGAAATAAAAGACGAAGAGTAGGACAGCTGCTGTACAGGCTTTTAAATGTTCAAAGCAGCTGATCGAGCAAAGAGGGTTTAAAAAAAAAACTGTATTTGTTTCCCATTGTATCACCATTTAAGAGGGGGTTTCAGAGGAGCGATCGCGTCTCCTTGGGGTGCATTCAGCCCCCCCTTCACAACACAAGTAGCAGAAACACGAAGTGGCTGGCACGTAGCGCAGGCAAGGGGGTTGGCGAGTTAGCAAGCAGGGGGTAAGCCCCCTAGTATACATATATATATTATTTTATTGATTTGTTCATCAACATTTGAACACATAAATCACCATGTGAAAAATGTTATAAGAAAGGAAAGGAAATTTAACTGCATCAAAACCATAATATAGTTGATACATTTCAATCTTTATGTGCACACAAGATATTATAGTAAAAAAAGTGTATCTGCTTCTTTATTTTGTGGTAGCAGGGTTCATGCTGTACTATATTAAGTAAATTAATGAGTCACTGACTTACTGCAGAATTATATAATCAATTACATGCTGAGAAATGTTTCATAAATGAAATTGCAGTATTAACTATCATGATGCAATCAGAAAAAATAGCAAATAGAAAGGAATACACCTATTTTATAATTAGCCCAGTTTCCATCCTTACAGTTGTGTGCATGCATATCAAGAGGGAAAAAGGTAATTAAACCAATAAAGCTAGTTAATTAAATAAGATTAATAAAATAATGCAGTTGATTCAAGTGTTCAGCATTTACAATAAGCACCACAGCAACACAATTACACAGTAGAATAATTAGTCCTTAGAATTCTGTGCATTTATTCTGCTTAATTATTTTTGAAAATCTTATTTTTATAAAGGTTTTTGGGCTTTCCACTGTATCCTGTAGATGTTTCTATTCGTGGGTCCCGAGAGTATGGGTTCCTGTTTGTACTTTATGGGTTTAGCTTGATACACGACACTTGTGTTTCTTCATTGCTCTTATTATTTTTGGCAGGTAGTTTTGCCTAGAGAATAAAGCTCTAGAATGTGACCATAAGATTACCTATTTAGTCATTTATATTCTCTTTCTTACTGTTTGACCTTGATCAAGTCACTATACCATGTCTTTCTCACCAGGATACGAGAGTAGACTCTTTGACTGACTGAAATTAATGAGCATAGTTATGTTCCAAAATAATGCAAACATTTATTATTCTGAATGTGATTTTTAGTCTCAGCTGTACCTATAGCTGGGGACAGGAACATCTGGGCTGATCAGCTTGGAATGCTGCCACAACAACCATCATCAGGTAAGATAAGATGAGAATAATCCCCAAGCTCAATATGTGCATATTAGTCCTGCACCACAATCTGATTTCAGAAAAGAAAAACTTCAGTATCCATTCTTACAGTTAGATGCTGGTTTCCTCTGTCATCATATTCTAAGTTATTTTTTCTAGCATGCGGAAAAGATGTGACACTAAAAAATACTGGGTAGGTGTGTAATTACCAAGAAAGGCAAACTTTTGCAGTTATCTGCAGCCGAGGAAGCTCATAGTAGGCATCTCAACAGTTCCAGTTCTCATTGGTTTCAAATTTGCCATTCAAGAAAACTCAGAAAAGAGAAACATTTCGTTCCATAAACAAAAGTTATCACCAGTTACATTCAGCGTAAATTTTTTTCTCACTCTGATAGGCTGATACATTTTAAAAATCAACAATAACATCTGGCACTCAGTTGAGTATCATCTGCATAAAAATGATAACCCAGTCCAAAGGTACAAATGATATGGCCAAGAGAAAGCATATAGATACAGAAGAACAGGACCTTGAGGAACCCCTTGAGTGACCAGCACTCAGGTTGGTCAAGCGAAGCGAGCAGGGGGATAAGCCCCCTAGTAAATACATAAATTGGTAGATAAGTAAGTAAATAAAACACATATACACACATACTTTGGTCTGGACACATACCAGAATGAATATAAAGCTGGAAAATTAAAAAGAAAGAAAATTTCTGACTTGGCTGTTACAGTCCCAGCGAGGCATCATGCAGACGTATCGCTGTTGGTATAAAGTAGCCCCCCACAGTGTTTCTTGACTCACATTTGCTGAATAATTCATTGGCTGAAAGTCCTCAGTATTGGTGTGTCAGAAAGAGGATGTGCAGCATCGGTCATAATGCCACTCAGTTTTGTTTTATTTCTCTCCTTTGCTATGATCTCCTAGGTGTCAAGAGTGTGTCCCATAACAGAGCCTGCTCTTTTAATTAGCTTGTTGATTCAGTGGGACTCTCTTGAAGTGATGTTACCAGCCCAGCACACAGCACACAGTGTAGAAAATCACTCTGGCCATCACAGAGTTGCAGAAGAAGTGAAGGATTTCATTTCCCACATTTAAGGAATGCAGTCTCCTAAGAAAAAAGAACCGGCACTGCCATTTCTTATATAGCTCCTTTGTGTTATGAGACCAGACCAACCTATCAATGTGGACTCCAAGTACTTGTAGGAGTGGACCACCTCCACATCCACTCCCTGAACAGTAACTGAACATAGAGGCTCTTTGGTGCGGTGAAAGTCAATAACCAGCTCCTTGTTTTTGCTCATTTTATGATGCAGACAATTCTCTTTGTACCAAGAAACAAAGTTCTCCCCCTGACTCCTCTCCTCTGTCTCATCCCCTTTATAAATACACCCAATAAGTGCAGAATCATCTGAGAATTTCTACAAGTAACATAACTTGGTGTTATATTTCCAGTCGGAGGTGTACAGAATTAAGAGAAAAGCAGACAGGCCTGTTCCTTGTGTTGCTCCAGTGTTGCTCACATCTGTATCAGAAACACAGTTCTTGAACTTAAAAAACTGTGGTCTGCCCAACAGATAGGACACCTTAGGTAAGGTAGCTAATAGGAAGCTAATCAAGGACTTTGTTAAATGGTGCGACTCAAACCACTTACACCTGAAGACCAGCATGACCAAGGAACTGGTGGTGGATTTTGGGAGGCCCAGGCCCCTCATGGACCCCATGATCATCAGAGGAGACTGTGTGCAGAGGGTACAGACCTATAAATACCTGGGAGTGCAGCTGGATGATAAATTGGACTGGACTGCCAATACTGATGCTCTGTGTAAGAAAGGTCAGAGCCGACTATACTTTCTTAGAAGGCTGGTGTCCTTCAACATCTGCAATAAGATGCTGCAGATGTTCTACCAGACGGTTGTGGCAAGTGCCCTGTTCTACGCGGTGGTGTGCTGGGGAGGCAGCATAAAGAAGAAGGACGTCTCACACCTGGACAAACTTGTGAGGAAGGCAGGCTCTATTGTACGCATGGAGCTGGACAGTTTGACATCCGTGGCAGAGCGACGGGCGCTGAGCAGGCTCCTGTCAATCATGGAGAATCCACTGCATCCACTGAACAGGATCATCTCCAGGCAGAGGAGCAGCTTCAGCGACAGACTGCTGTCACCGTCCTGCTCCACTGACAGACTGAGGAGGTCGTTCCTCTCCCACACTATGCGACTCTTCAATTCCACCAGGGGGGGTAAACGTTAACATTATTCAAAGTTATTGTCTGTTTTTACCTGCATTTTTATCACTCTTTAATTTAATATTGTTTTTTGTATCAGTATGCTGCTGCTGAATTACTGTATATGAATTTCCCTTTGGGATTAATAAAGTATCTATCTATCTATCTATCTATCTATCTATCTATCTACATATCTCTGTACTGTCTAAAGTACTGTCTGAAGTAGCAATAACAGTTTAATTCCATTAAATTCGGTTTATTTTTATATAATGCTGTTTACTGAGTGCAGGCTTGGAGCTCTATGACAAGTTATCAAGTAAAAGACAAGAATACTTTTTATAAATTATTAAATACATATGTGTTTAATTACACAGAAAAGCAAAGAAAAAAATGATTAACATGGAAATGATGGAAATGAACAACATCTGTCTACTAATTAATTGTTGTATTATGACTAGCTGACAATGAAAAAGAGCAAAACAAAAACTCCAGTTAGCAGCATAGCTGGAGAAAATAAACCTCTGAGGGGTCCTTGGTCAATTGTATGAGAGAAAATCAAAGAGAAAGACAGACACAGTCAGAGTCCTGCAGACAACAGAAAACTTGAAGCCCATCTCTCCCAGAACATTCTATAGTGGAGTGTGTGCTGGGCTGTCCATTCTGATATTCAGGAAATCAGCTTGGCAGTACAGCAGTGGCACCAAGTGCCACAATGAGATACCAAGAACTAAAACAGAATAGAGGAGGGTTAGTAATTGTTTTTATTTGATGTAAAAGTTAAGGCTGAAGGAACATTTCTTATATTAGCACACAGATCATCCCACAGGATTAGGGCTCTGTAACTAATCTCTAACTAAACAATTATTTTATTAGTCCTTGATATCTTAAGTAGGCCAGGATCTTGAGATCTTAACGTGTTCTCAGTTTTGTAAGTAATCATAAGTTCAGATAGGCAAGCAGGGCCTTGTCCATTTAACTTTTTATATGTTAAAAGGAGGATTGTGAAATCAGTTCTAAGCTTAACTGGATTTGAGAACTGGAGTTATGTGTGTATACTTTGTAGTTCCGGTAATGATTCTTGCAGCAGCATTTTGAATTAACTGAAAGCTGCGTAAAGTATGATCTGAACAGCTGGTGAAAAGCATATTGCAGTAGTCAATCCTTTTAGAAATAAATGCAAGAACTCATTTTTCAGTATTCTGCATATTTAGAAAACATCTTCATTTTCCAGCATTTTTAACATGGAAAAAGCATATTTGAGACTGCTTGTAAAAGACATGCTAGCATCAAAGATAATGCCTAAAGTACTTGCTGATTCAGTAAGCTAATCCATCCATTATCCAACCTGCTATATCCTAACACAGGGTCACAGGGGTCTGCTGGAGCCAATCCCAGCCAACACAGGGCGCAAGGCAGGAAACAACCCCTGGGCAGGGCGCCAGCCCACCGCAGGGCACACACCCACACACCAAGCACACACTAGGGACAATTGTGGATCGGCAATGCACCTAACCTGCATGTCTTTGGGCTGTGGGAGGAAACCGGAGCACCCGGAGGAAACCCACGCAGACATTGGGAGAACATGCAAACTCCACACAGGGAGGACCTTGGAAGAGAATCCAGGTCTCCTAACTGCGAGGCAGCAGTGCTACCACTGCGCCACCGTGCCGCCCTCAGTAAGCTAATGATGACTACAACTGGGTTAAAAATAGACAGAGTATTGTTGCAGTCAGCATCATTCCCCCAATACATGGCATTTATGTTTCTTCTGCATTCAGAGACAAACAGTTCTCATCCATCCACTCCTTTAACTCACTCATATTCTATAATGCACCTCACACAGCATTTCCATCTGCAAAACTTGTTCCATCTATTAATATTCACTATGTTTCCCATCCATACTTATGAAAATTGATTATTAAGACATAATTGATAATAGACAGTTAACAATTGTTAAAATAATTGAGAATAGACATATTTAATAATTATGAGACATAATTCGTTACTTACAATTGATCATTACTGTCCACACAGCACTTCCCACAACATTTCCATCTACAGCATTATTGATCCATCTATTTATTTTTAGATGTTGATAAATGTGCTAGTTCCCTTGCAGCTCATTGAAAAAGTGCCATCTGCCTCCTGAAAAGTGAAGAAATGAAAAGCAATTGTCCCACGTATACCTGCATGGCTTTGATATGTTATCGAGTTAAACAAAGCAAGTGCGAAACAAGATCAAGTACTGCTTATTCTACAAAGAGATTCTAAAATGGCCTGGACACATTGTTGGTACCCCTAGAATAACTAGATTTGAGTGATTTTTGAAACTAGCTGTTTTCTTCAATTTGTATCACATGTCTCCTATCGTGCACTCAGTCATTCGGATTATTTAAATGGAGAAAAGTCTTCAGTCTGCTGTTTGGTGTCCCACACTGATCATGGACCAGAGTAAGCAAAGAAGAGAGTTGTCTGATGAGATCAGAAAGAAATGATAGATAAGCACATTAAAGGCAAAGGCTAGAAGACCATCTCTAAGCAGCTTGATGTTCCTGAGACAACACTTATAAATATTATTAAAAAGTTTAACATCCATGGGGCCATTGTAAACCCAAGGGTACCACAAAAGTAAAATCGACCCTAGAATGGTAGACTAAAAGCCAAGGACAACTTCCAAAAAATATGAGCTGAACTGCAAGGTCAAATTATATCAGTTTCTGATCGCATCATCTGTTGCTTTTTGAGTGACAGTGGGCTCAATGAAAGAAGACCCAGGAGGACCCCACTGTTGAAAGTAAAACCTAAAAAAGCCACACTGGAATTTGCTAAAATTCATATTGACAAGCCACAGTCCTTCTGGGAGAATGTCCTTTGGACAGATGAGATAAAACTGGAGCTTTTTGGCACATCACATTAGCTCTCTGTCCACGGACAAAAATAAATGAAGCTTTCAAAGAAAATAACACCATACCTTCTGTGAAACATAGAGGTGGTTTGGTTATGTTTTGGGGCTGCTTTGTTTCATCTAGCAGAGGGTTCTGTGCAGGGAGCAAAGAAATCTTAAGCCATTCTGGAGCGAAAGGTCCTGCCCAGTGTCAGAAAGCACTGTCTCAGTCACAAGTCATGGGTCCTCCAACAGGATAATGAGCCAAATCACACAGATAAAAGCACCCAAGAATGGCTCAGAATAAAGCATTGGACTATTCTGAAGTGGCCTTCTATGAGCTCTGATTTGATTCCTATTGAACATCTATGGTGTGGTGGACGGGACACCCTGATTATGGAAGGACCGGGGGAGAGAGTATTTCCACAACAATTTCTCCCCAGACCAACAGAGGGCAGCCCCTTTGGTTTCCAGCAGGGCGACGGGTCATGAGCAAGGGGTGCATGGACGTTTTCTGGGCTCTGTTTGGCAGTTTCCGGATGAAGCTCGTTGGGCACCTGGAGCACAAAATTTACCTGGAGGAATGGAGAAGGAAGGAAGATGAGAAGAAATGTGCCATGTATTTTGTACTGAGGTGCTTATGTACTGTGCTATGGGGAGCAGGGAAATAGAGCTCCCCAGTTGTAAATAAATATGGGTGTTGTGTGCTAAACTTGTGTCTGCCTGTCTGTGTTGGGTTAGGGTGACTGTACACACCCAGGCATCACAATGGAAAAAACTAAAACATACATTCGGGAGAAGACCCCCTTCAAATCTGACTCAACTGGAGCAGTTTGCTCAGGACGAGTGAGTCAAATGACCTGTGGACAGGTGCAGAAGTAACATAGAGAGCTCCAGAAATCACTTGTTTGCTGTGATTGCCTCTAAAGGTTGTGCAACAACATGTTAGGTTAAGGGTCCCATCATTTTTGTCCACTTGTGTTATTGTTTGAAATATTCTGTTAAATCAAAACTCTAAAGCAAAGTCTGATTTTTGTTAAATATGGAATTAGCAATGATGGGTGCCAATTACTTCCATCAGTCTCAAGTTATTTTAGAGATAATTGTGGGTTCCTCTTTTCATGGAGGGGTTCCAACAAATTTGTTGAGGCCTTGAAACATAATTTATAACAGACAATTGATACGATAACTGAAAACTTCCATAATCATGAGACATAATTGATCACATATAAAGACATAACATAACAATTGATAATTGATATGATACTTGAAAACTTAAAATTGATAATAAACATAATTAATAATTATGAAACATAATTGATAATTACAATCCACACTGCCTCATCATTTCTGTCTACAGCATTATTGTTCTATTTATTTATTTCCTCTCACTATGTTTTACATCCATGCTTGTGATACATAATGGGTATAATTACAAAAATAACTGAGTATTTTACTAGCATTAAGTTTAGATAAATTGCTATGATTCATTTTTTAAGAAACTCGTTTCCTGGTTAAGTAAGGAACTAAAGCATTTAGCCAAGTGAAGTAACTGCTTCACCCATCTCGAATTTGTAAAATTCTTAATATTCTTCTTTCTTCTTAAACTTATCTTGAAGTCTTGGATACAGATTAAGAGTGTCAGCTCTGCAAAAGTGCTTTCCCTCAATTTAATAACTTTCTGCCCTGTTACTTGAAACCTAAGGTTAATTTGTTTTTAGAGCCTGGCTTTACAAATGAAATTGCAACAGCCTCTGCCACCTAGCACAGCTGAACACGGCATTTACAAGACACATAAGTCAAATTGTAAAGATTTAATTATTTTAATTACATATATTCTAAAAGATTCTTTATTCTGCTGTCACCTACATTAAATAGAATCTTTGTATTTTATATGTTTTTTTTTTCTTTTTTTTTAATACTCAGGCTTGCAGTATTAGTAAAGCTAACTGTGATCTGCAACAAGTAAGAATGTCTGAACAATAAGAGGGATTTTTCTGAATCTGACAGCTGGAGGATTTGAGCCTCACTGTAAGTTCATTACCTTTAATATGAATCCTGTAGTTTATTATTTTCATGCCAGTATGATGCATTAAAAAGAAGGATAACTTGTACTTTGACATTTTTTCCAAAAAGCCATTCAAGCAAACGGCTGGCGAGCACTGCCATTTACGCTTATTAAATTGCAGTTACAAACAAATGAATTCAACAAGAACAAGAAAATGTAATCAAATATGTGTGAGGCATTTTTTTTTCCTTTCAAAATATTTCTAATTCCACATGTCTGTGAAAGCCATCATTTCCTTTTAGTTACCATTGCGCATATTAACTTGTTCGTCTGGTGAAATGAGACAGTAATGGGAGCCTTCTTTGCATTTAGTGACAATCTTTTTAAGTCAGCTATTATTTTTTTTTTTTCTAGTTTAATATTCATTCGTTCCTGGCATATTGCAGCTTTCACCTGATTAACTGACTTTAGACGCATTGCTTCCCGAATTTAGTTTAAGTTTCAAAACAACAGCATGTAACTGTTATTTTCGAAACTAATGAAACTGTCATTTTCAAAGCTACAAAAAAGAGCAAGATAAAAAAAAACACAAAATAGTAAATTTAGTTCTGTTCATCTTATTTTCAAATTGGATATGCTTCCTCTTCAGAGACTCATTGCAATGTACACATTTATAAATATTGAATGCTTTGAGTAAAACACACAATACCATTCAATAAAACACAGAAAAATTGTCACATGTACATACAAATATACAGTATGTAGCGTATTTGTGTTGTACCAGGAAACTGTGCCTTCTTTAAACTCTACACTCATTTATTCCAATAATAATTGAGATCCCAGCGGCCCTCCCAAAAATATGTGACACTACTATTTTCTGTTGCCTTTAATAATCATCTGTGGTGCCCTGCTAGCACCCAAAACACAGTGCAATATCTACTCAAGCGTTTCCCAAAGATCATTCAACTTTGTTGCAATACAGACACCTTGACACAGAGTGAGAACATCTTTTAATCCCCATATATTAACTTCTTTTTAAGTAAGAATTTACAAAACTAGAAGCAGTTTAATTTTTTTTTCAGACAAACCACTTTGCAGTAATCAACTTATCTTTCTACTCTTTTATGCAAAAGATTTACTGGCAAGGAGCGTCCAGTGGATTCAGAAAGTATTCAGACCCCTTCACTTTCTGTATGCTTTATTGTGTTGCAGATTTCATTTTCAATGGATAATTTTGTTATTTTTGCCCATCAATCTATAGATTAGATTAGATTAGATAAATGTCATTATTCCCAAGGGGAAATTCAGAAACATACAACAATAGAACTATAAAAAACAAGGATACAGATTTAGAGGACAGATAAAACAGACAATCAATCAACCAGTCAATAAATAATTAAATAAATAAAAATAAACTTAACAAGTACATTAAATAGAACCATTGAATTTCCTGATACCAGTGGAAAGACCCCCAGAGGTGCTCCTTAGCACTCCATAGTGGAATGAGCCTGTGGCTAAAAGTGCTCCAAAACAGCGCCTCCTGGAAGGCATGGAGGGGGTTTTTCTTGATGACATCCAATTCTGCCACCATCCCCTTTTCTGCAGCAGCTTCCAGTGTGAGGGTCCGTCTTGCGATGGTGCAGGCCTTCCTGATAAGTTTGCTCGGACATTGTGCTTCAGACTGCAGAGTAGAACACCACCCTGGCTGCTATGGACTGTGTCACACACGTGCACATGGGAGGCAGCTAAAAGGACCAAATGAACGCAATTCCATACCAGGCCAAGGGGTGGCAGTGTGCGCTAACTCTTTCTCTGTTATACCTACAGACGGGAAATTTTGTCTGTTTCCGGTCACCCTGACATTACTTCTGGTTCTGACCACGATGATGACACTTCTGGGTCTGGCTATGAAGACGTCACTTCCGGTTTTAGGCTTTCAGTTCTATGTTGGACTCAGTCCTGTACACATCTGTGCAACCTAGTTTGCCTTTTGCAGCCAGGGCTCAAGTACAGTGGTGTGAAAAACTATTTGCCCCCTTCCTGATTTCTTATTCTTTTGCATGTTTGTCACACAAAATGTTTCTGATCATCAAACACATGTAACCATTAGTCAAATATAACACAAGTAAGCACAAAATGCAGTTTTTAAATGATGTTTTTTATTATTTAGGGAGGAATCCACCAGGTGGCAGTGCGAGATATCACAGTGAGAACATGTTCGGCTTCTCTGTGTTGTGAATTGCTTAGAACATCTATTAAATTCCGATGACACCTTACCGCAATATCTATGAAAAGGATATTTATTGATTAAATCCATCAATCCAGGGATGTGTCTATTCCAGCAAGCATTGGGCACGAGTGAGAAACAATCCCTGGACGAGGTCTCAGCTCATCGCAAGGTGAATACAAGCACACACATACACTAGCGTCATTTTAGCGGCACCAAATCCCCAAATCTGCATATCTTTGGAAGGAAACCGGAGCACAGTGTGGAATACAAGCAGGAAATACCAGCAACATAACTCTCTGCGAGACAGCAGTGCTATCGCTCCACCACCGTGTCACCTCCATGTGTTTAATTATTCCCCCCATGTGTGTAATTATTAACAGTATTCATTATTTAAATGAAATTATATGTAAAATGTAACATAAACACATTAATGCATTTCATCATGAAAGTGATATCAAGTATAAATCTAAAGATTTTAAATGTGCAGAGAGTTGGAATATCATACATTTAACGTGTTCTGTATGGTGATCTATTGCTGCTTCCCGCTGCTGTCATGTTCAAGAAGCTCGTAGCTATTAAAAACTGGAACGACGTTTACGACGGTCTGCTTTAATGACAAAGTAAACTACGAGGTTAAAGTGGACATTTCGAGATTAAAGCCGAAATTTCCACTTTAATCACAAAATACACTATTTCACCGTGTCCTTTATTTTTTTCAGTGGCTCAAATACAGCGCTATACATTATGTTGCTATTGTGAAGTTGCAAAAAAAAAAAAAAAGACGGCACAAAAGATGGTATGTGAAACTTTTAAAATGTATCGTGTCATTACGATCGGCAATATGCGACGCTTGAATATAAAAGCACCACGAATGCATTTGTATGTTGGCATTTTGCTTCACCACATCGAACCATTCATCAAACAGCGAAGCACGCACATCGATCCCCGTAGGATCTGCATAGAGGCTTTCTGTCACATGTAGAAAGTAAACAGAGACTCTGACGTCATGTTCCGACTTTTAGCACACTGCGCCCCCCGACGTTTTGCTGGTACTGCAACTCGCGCACACGTCGCGTTAATTTCTGAGGACCTGCTCAGGGGATGCGTAAAATGAATGCTGGGAACGCGTGGCAGCCATGATGCGGGCGCAAAAGTGTTCTGAGTGTGAAATATAAACTGGCCCTTAGCTGTCTCTCAAGCATGCATGCATGACAGCACAAACCTTTGTCATTATGAATTCTTAAGAGTGTAGACTGATGGGCAACAATGTCAGATTTATGCATATAAACTTAAATGTACAATTCACTGTACTTACATTGACACATCTGGGTGTGCAAAGGCAGCTTTTACATAATTTAGGAAAATCACAGAGTAGTGTACACTTTCAGTTCTGTAGAGTGACACCCCTAGCAGTTCAGTCTCAGTACTTTCCAGCTCACTACAACAAAATGAAACTGGACTGATTTTATAGTAAGGAGTTGTCTGTGTCTGTGACAACCCCAACACTGCAGGTTGATCTAATGTGCTCCTCACTGATTGGCCTCCAAAATGAAGTGACATTGTGGTAATATTGTGAGGCAACAAGATTTGGAACCATGACAAAAAATGTCATTATGGTATTTTGTGTAAATATGATAAAGAGCTTGGGGTAAACCAAAAGGAAAACATGCAATGAATGCGGAGACGCCTTTCCAGACTGAACTGGTAAAGTTGGCGGACTGGTTTTCAGTCCTTCCGGCAGGAAGGGGCGGATCCATGAAGTGACATCAGAGGTGTTCTAGCTGCCAATCATGCAGAAGACAGAAAGGTATCAGGATACACCATCAACCACTGGTGCGACGGTAGAATTACACTCGCTAAAGCCTTTCAGCTGTCACCTATGTGAGATCCTTTTAATTACACACCCTTAGAGGCAAACATCATTAAATTTCATAAGCTGTCTGAGAAGGAGACCTGCATAGATAGTTGCTAGCTCATCCACTTTTAATTATGGGGTGTGGCCACCAGGGGGTTCCCCAAACCCAACACAGACTGATGTGGACACAAGTTCAGCACAACAAATACCTTTTATTTTCAGGGGGGAACGCTTCCCAAGTAGCATTTCCCAGGAAAGCACAGTTTACAAAGCAAAAATCATACTGTCCACAGCACTTTCTTTCTCTTCTTTCTCTCTTTCCTCAGTCGACTACCACCACGCCTGGCAAGCTTCATCTTCTCTGGCTCCCCTAAAGAAATGAGGTGGTCCATTTTATGCTGCCCCCGGGAGTACTCCAGGTGGGCAGTCATGGGTGTGGTGGAAGCCCAACGAAATAGGGCTCACTGATTCCTGCAGCACCCCCTAGCAGCACCTCTGGAACCCAACAGGGCTGAACCCAAAAAGTCCCAGCGTGTCCTGTGGGGTATCTGGTGTGCTGTCCTGTTGCCACCTAGAAGTAATGTCTTGTGCCTGTTGTCCCCCACCATCCTTCCATTACCAAGCTTTCCAGGCCAAGTAAATTTTTATCCACAACAGGGATAAATCTTATTATAAAGTGCTCTTTGGACTTTCTACAACTTCACTAAATGCAAAAAACTTCACTGGAAATGTGTGGCTAGTTGTCCCACGTGTTAATGAATATCTTAAATCTCCTTATAATTTGCATTAGGTTCATAAGGTGTTTGGTTATTTTTATCTTAACATGCATGTTACACCACATTTTTAACTGCTTTTCATATATTAAGAATTCTTCCCTCTGTGAACTTCTCATTTCATTCTGGGGCTTCTAAGCAATTCTTAAATATTTTATTACCACTTGCACTGAAGAAGGCCTTTTGCCCCGAAGAATGTAGAAATAAATATGGATCCACTTATGCTGATGTTCAAAATCAAGTTATTTTTTTAGGCCAAACTTTTAGAAGTAGTACTCTTAACCAAGAACTTAAAACGGATGCATGCATACTATATATACTGATTTTAAATTTAATGTAATGTAATGTTAACGTAAAATATTTCATCATTACTTGTATTAATGCAGATTTGATTTAGCCAGTGGCACACTGGGTAGCGCTACCATCTCACAGATTCAGCATCATAGGTTTAAATCCTTCATCTGTTTGTTGTCCATTAGTATACATGCTCTTCCAGTGTCTGTGTGGGTTTACTGGAATTCCTCTGTCACCCCAAAGACATGCAGGCTAGACTTGCTGGTAATTCTAAATTGGTCATTGTAGGTGTAATAGTATGATAAACCAGTTTGGATATGATATGTCACCATACTTGCCAGAAGGGTGCCTATCAATAAAAAAAAAATCCCCTATTCAGTTCTTTGTGAATCTATGAGTACATATGTATCTCTCTGTTATGCTGTATATATATAATCTTGGGATGAGACAAGACTTTTTCAGAGTGATGAGATGTGACTTTCTCAGAGAGACATCTTCACATCCCAAGAGACAAGACTTTGTGCCAAGAGATTCGACCAGGCCTGGGGCCGGAAATAAAAGACAAAGAGTACATGACAAAGTAAGAATTGTATAGAATTCAAAAACGCTGGCGTGATACAAATGCATAGCAGGTTAGAGATAATGGAAGTATGAAATTTGAAGGTCTCAAAAAAGTGATAGTAAAGATCGTATTAGCGCAGACAAATGGAAATTATTACTTGGTGAAATAACTGAACAGTGAAAAGAGATTGAATTTATTGTTCATATTTAAACTTTAAGTTGGAGACTTGTAGATCGTCTAATTAATGTTGTCATCATGGAAAAGTATTTTTTCTTCACAATGAAGAAGCGTATCTGCGAGAAATAAAAGATTTGTTGTTTGGTGAAAGTGAAATCCACATACGCTGTCCCGCTTGGGTCACAGAGTGGCACAGATACACAGGAGATTTTAGTGACAGAAACGTTATTCAAACACTTCAAACAAACATAAGTCTCTTTCAGGAGTGAATTGAGCTCTGTGTGTAGTCAGAGGGGACCGTTCCGTCTCTCAATTAAATGAATAGAAAATCTTCCTCTTCATAAGGGTGCACCTTGGGAGCGGGACCCCCAACAGGAGCAGAGGATGCCTGGGGGAGAAGAGAGACAAGGCAGTGAGAAAAAAGGACAACTGCTATACAGGCTTTTAAATGTTCGAAGCACTGTGCGAGATGCAGATCACGTAGCACAGCAACAGCAGCAATCCAGCAGATGATCGAGCAAAGAGGAGGTAAAAGAAAACTGCATTTGTTTCCCATTGTATCATTAACAGGAGTGACATCTCCTTGGGGTGTTTTCAGCCCCCCTCTTTACAACGCGAGTGACAGAGACATGAAGTGGTGGTGAGCAAAGCGAGCAGGAGGCAAGGCTCCCTTGTATTTTATATGAAATAGTATTTTTTTTCCTCATTAACAATAGAATCCCTGAAGCCTACAAAAAAAAAAAAACTCGTAATTGGAGGTCAATTTGGGCAAAAAGTTCTCCCAGCTCAAGCCAACACTCCTTATCTGCGTCAGAGGTACCTGGAGTTGCATAGGGTAAATAATACCATATAAAAACAAAAAGAAAAAATACAGCTCTGTCAAGTGTCAGGTGAGATAGCAAAACAAAAGACACTGATGGAGAGGTGCGAAGGAATTAAAAAGTGGGTTGGGATTACAGGTTTTTTAGTAGGCTTCAGGGATTCTAGTGTTAAAAATTAAAAATTGGATGGGCCTAGTGGTATGATTGGGTAGGCATGGATCCTGAGGCCTGCCCACAGTGACGGATCTGCTGACCCGGTTGCCACAGTTCCAAAAAGGGACACAACTCATTCATCCAGCAAAAATGCTAGACTCAAATTAAATCATAGAATGCGGAGACTCCCGTCGAGTTCCATGCTGTTTGTAACAATGTACATAAAATCAAAGATCCAGGTTTGGAGCTCATTGAGCTTTGTAAAAATGTAAATAAAAACGACAAGTAGTGGTGGTGGTGGGTTTAGACACAATACAATACAATACAACTTGTTTTTGTATAGCACTCTTCAGTGAGTGCAGGTACACAGCACTATGAACAATTCAAGTATAGATAGATATACAGTAGATCAAGTACACATATAAATGCAGATTTGGTAAGACACACAAAGAACAAGGTAGAATCTGATTAAACATAAATGGAAATTCTATTAATTAATTGATGAACTTTGAGAAATTGACAGCAGTGGAGATTACAATTGAAAAAGAAAAAATCAAAAATAAAGTCATGGCCCTGGAGACCTCAGCCAACTTGCTGATGAATGGCCATCCAATCTAACGAGAGAATTGTTACATCCAAAGATTTCAATGCTCCTTTATCCGATATGAATTTTCCATATGCAGGAGAGCAGCCTGGCAGTACAGCAGTAGTACCAAGCAGGGTCATCATAATGCATGGACACGCTGGGCAGTTGCCCGGGTGCTCCGTGAGCTTAGGGGTGCCATGCTAATTTATGTATGTTGTGACTTACTGAGTGGTTGTGTAGGCAGGGGCCCCAGTGCACTGCTTTGCCATGGAGCCTATGATGCTGTTAAGATGGCCCTGGCACCAAGGGTCCCTCTCAGTTATGTAGCTGTGAGGGAGAGCTGCTGTTAACTATGCTGTTTTCCTTTTCCCCCACAGTAGAGAGAAACCTCACAGTGAGGGCAAATAACTCCAACCCTGAAGGAGAGATAAAGCTCCTCTATTACCTAAAGCAGAATTACTTTGTCCCAATCTTTAAGAATGCTTTCATTTGTTGTTTTTTTGAAGCCATAGTGCATTTGTTTTGTTTACATTATTATTTGAAGTAAATGGGGACGTCTGGATTGGTGTCCCAACATTTATTTTGTCATTCCCTCGGACAAACTAAATACCGAGAAGAGCAACACAACAGAGGATGGTGAATAATGCTTTAAAAATAGTGTATTATATGGTATTATAATATGTAACATCAAAAGGAGCCAGTGAAGATGGCCTGAACATGGAGTTTGATTGACCTCTGAACACTACTTGAGAAGAGTGAATGAGGACTAGCACATTTGCAGAAGACCAATGGGCAGACCTAGGAAATACCAGAGGGATTATATTGTTTGATTAATTTTGAAGCATCAAAAGTTTCTTTAAGGAAAGGATGTTCTGGTGTATGAAGCTCAGCAGAATAAACATCATGAAGACCTTTGAGAGACTGGTCCTGGACTACATGAGTCCTCGTATGGTAGATCACCTAGACCCACTACAGTTTGCCTATTGAGACAAAGACTGGAGTGGAGGATACAATGACCTCTCCACAAGGCTTATTCTCACTTGGACAAAGATACCAGTACTGGGAGGACTATGAATTTTGACTTCTCTGCTGCCTTCAATACCATCCAGGCATCCCTTTTAAGAGGTTTATTTAGAGAAACACAGAAGGATGAGCATGTGGTGCCCTGGATAATGGACTATCTGTCAGGCAGACCACAGTTTGTGAGACTCAAGGACTCTGTGAGCAACACTGGAGCACCACAAGGAACAGGCCTGCCTCCTTTTCTCTTCATTCTGTACACCTCCAACTACAAATTTAACACCAGGTCATGTCACTTGCAGAAATTCTTAGACGATTATGCAATTATGGGGTGTATTGATAAGGGGAATGTGACAGAGAAGAAGTCAGGTGGTGAACTTTATTTCTTGGTGAAAAGAGAATTGTCTGTATTTTAACATCAGTAAAACCAAAGAACTGCTTATGGACTTTCACCACACCAAGGAGCCTCTATGTCAAGTTACAATACAATACAAAGAAATTTATTTTTGTATAGCCCAAAATCACACAAGAAGTGCCGCAATGGGCACTGTTACTGTTCAGGGAGTGGATGTGGAGATGGTCCACTCCTATAAGTACTTGGAACCCACATTGACAGGTTGGTCTGGTCTCATACAGAAGCTATATAAGAAATGGCAGTGCAGGCTGTTTTTCCTTAGGAGACTGCATTCCTTAAATGTGGGAAATGAAATCCTTCACTTCTTCTGCAACTCTGTGATGGCCAATGTGATTTTCTACGCCGTGGGGTGCTGGGCTGGTAACATTACTTCAAGAGAGTCCCACACCAAAGAGCCTCTATGAATAGTGGATGTTGAGGTGGCACACTTCTACAAGTACTTGGGGGCTCACATCAACGACAAGCTGGACTGGTCTCGGAGCTCAGAGGAACTTTATAAGAAAGAGCAGAGTGGGCAGTTTTCTTCTTAGTTGACTGCATTCCTTTAATGTAGGATGTGACATCCTTCTCATCTTCTACAACTCTGTGATGGCCAGTGTGATTTTCTACCTGTGGTGTGCTGGGCTGGTAACATCACTTCAGAAGAGGCCCTTAAGTTAATTAAAAGGGCAAGCTCAGTTATAAGATGCACTCTGGACCCCCTGGAGGTCGTACAAAAGGGAAGAATGAAAACAAAACTGAGTACCATTATGAATAATCCTGCACATCCTCTCTGTGACACACTAACAATGAGGCCTTTCAGCCAACAAATCATTCAGCAGAATTGCAACAAGAGACGCTATGGGGGCTCCTTCATACCAACAGCAAAATGCTTATATAATGCATCACTGGGACTGGGACAGTTAAGTCTGAAGTTTTCTTTCTTTCTTTCTTTCTTTCTTTCTTTCTTTCTTTCTTTCTTTCTTTCTTTCCAGACCATAGTGTGTGTGTGTTTATGTATAGGGTGGTTCAGATCTAATTATGCAATTTTCATTACGCTATAACTTATTAAGCTTATTACATAGAAAATCACCTGAAAAATCCTGGACCATCAAGAAGTGTGCGAACTGACAAAATGAAGAATTGCCTTCGCATCGAACTGGAATTGTCCCTGCATAAATCAAAGTCATCCAGACGATCTGGATCTGCATAATTAGATCTGGACCAACCTATATTTGTCTACCTATTTATGTGCTTATTAATTTAAAGAGCTTCCGCAAAAAGCCAAATTACCCCCTGGGCACAAATGACTATCTGTCTAAACGGAATGAAAACAAAATAAAGGAACATATTTTCTGGTATTGTCTACTATTTCATGCAAATTAAAATCTGTCTTCTGCTTATAGCATATGGCCTACAAAACAAATAATCATTTCAAACCATTCATTCCTTTCCAGCACTACAGTAATTTCTTCTAACTTTGCCAATTAATTAGCAACCAATTTTACACTAAATTATTCAATCTAAAAGTTAATTTCGGCCACAGTGGCTGATTTAAAAATATTCTAATCTGAATATGTCATTAATTTGTGTGTTCTTTCATTTGCTATTAATTTTTATATTTAGCATCTTTCATTTAACCATTTGAAGGATTCATCATGTTTATTTAATGTGTAGATTCTGCCTCAGTGTGTATGGTGCACTTTACCAGGGTGTAATTTACTCAGTGACCTTTCTTCTCTGCTCATCTTACATTTATCTTGTCCGTGTGTTTTGATTACTTTTCTTAATAATGTGCAAACACTGTCGCTGCTTTGATCACAAGTTTTTAATTATGACATTCTAATCCATAGTATGCTCATAGATATGGTAATGACACTCATAATGTTTGTATGCAGCTCATTTATTCTTCTCTTCATTTTCTATCTCCATATATATTTACAGTTCTGTTTTTTTTGTCTAATTTCCCTTTTAAAGCTTCATACTGAGCTTTAAAGATTATGTATTTTTATAGCTAGAGCCAAGTGCATAAGGTTGCCCTTGAATCCAAAGCTATAATTGAAAAATTAAGGCAGCAATCCTCCACAGAAAGCAAAGACTAAAGGTGGAATTATAATCATAATTATTTTTCATTCCTATTGTTGCCCTGCACTATGCTTCCATTGTCTGGGACTCTATAAAATATATTACTTGGGCCTCTCCTGGCAGCACAAATGAAATCCAAATGATTTCATTCATCACAGCAATATAATTTATTAGAAAATTAAACATTCTATTGATTTTGAATAAGCTTGGTATTCGGTGGACCTTAATGCATACCAGTAAATTAGAGTAGGCAGAAGTTGCCAAACATACCCTTCTCTCTTTTTTTATTTTTGGCTTTAATGTGATCTGAAACCAAGGACACCCAATTCTTACAATGAGAAATGATACTTGCTGTTTGCATTCTGCACAAAGTAACCTGAGGGTGAGACATGAAAGAATTTTTTATTTTTTTATTTTATTGATTTTACTAGGGGGGCAACCCCCAGTTGCAGCCAGTCTGCCGTTCGCGTTGTGAAGAGGGGGGCTGGATGCACCCCAAGGAGATGCGGTCACTCCTCTGAAACCCCCTGTTAACACTAGAATTACCAGAGCCTACGAAAAAACTCGTAGATCCATCCCACCTTAAATCGCTTCTCACCTCTCCGTCAGCGTCTTTTGTCCTTTAAATGTGTTGATAAGCAGCAAGCAGCCTGCTATCACATCCCCCCACTCCGCACAGTTTTCTCAGCTCAAGTCTGTTTACCTGCGTGTCAGTTGTTTGGAATTGTATAGAGTGAGATGTCAAGCAAAATCACACCTTTTATAAATACTATATCGTTATTTGGAACACATGCATTTCATGTGTGTACTGTGTCTACAACAATCTATGTAAACACATCGTTAAAAAAGGAACATTTTTCATGTTTTAGTAATAATTGACAAAATGTAGACATGAAGTTTATAATGCATGAAGCCTGAAGTCCAAATATCAAATAAACACTTTCACAAAAGGTACAAATATAACAGAACAAGTGTGCTTTTATTCAAAAATATAACTGTAGAAAAACAACAACATTAACACACATTTACTATGACTGCTTTGGTGGCGCAACGGTATCAACTGTTGACTGGTAATCAAAACTTCATGGGTTCGATCCCCGATGAGTCTGTTTTGAGAAATGAGCTATTTTTATTCTTACTATTTTAGAATAAAAACAAACATTTGATTTCAGTCTGTAACAGCCGGTGTAAATGTATGATACAGTGGAACCTCGGTTCACGACCATAATTCATTCCAAAACTCTGGTCGTAAACCGATTTGGTCATGAACCGAAGCAATTTCCACCATAGGATTGTATGTCAATACAATTAATTTGTTCCAGACCGTACAAATTGTATGTAAATATATATTTTTTTTAGTTTTTAAGCACAAATATAGTTAATTATACCATAGAATGCACAACGTAATAGTAAACTAAATGTAAAAACATTGAATAACACTGAGAAAACGTTAAACAACAGAGAAAAATAACACTACAATAGTTCGCGCTATAGTGCTAGGAACCGCTTGCTAAAAACACTTTTTTTTTTTTAATGAGTTTTAAGCATAGGAAAAAATGAACATTTGAAAAATCCATAATTTAATAAACCACCAAGAAAAGTAACATTGCCACAATGCACGCTATGAACCGATCGCTGTAAACTGAACTCAAAACAAAAACAAGCCTTTTCTACCTTATGCGTCCAGCCCTCCCTCTCTCGCTCTCTCTCTCTTTCGTGTGTGCGTGTGTCTCTTTCACGAGCCTGAAGCGCCTGTGTGTGTGTGCCTCTGTCTCGCGCACCTGTGTGTGTGTGCCTCTGTCTCGCGTGCCTGTGTGTGTGCTTCTGTCTCGTGTGTGTGTGTGCCTCTGTCTTGCGCGTCTGTGTGTGTGTGCGTGTGACTCTGTCTCACGCGCCTCTGTGTGTGTGTGTGTGTGTGTGCCTCTGTCTCGCGCGCCTGTGTGTGTGCCTCTGTCTCGTATGCCTGTGTGTGTGTGCCTCTGTCTCGCGCGCCTTTGTGTGTGTGCGTGTGCCTCTGTCTCACGCGCCAGTGTGTGTGTGTGCCTCTGTCTCGCGCGCCTGTGTGCATGTGTGCCTCTGTCTCGCGCGCATGTGTGTGTGTGCCTCTGTCTCGTGCACCTGTGTGTGTGTGTCTCTCTTGCGCACCACTGTGTGTGTCTCTCGTGCGCGCCTGTGTGTGTGTGCCTCTGTCTCGCGCACCTGTGTGTGTGTGCCTCTGTCTCGCGTGCCTGTGTGTATGTGTGTGCCTCTGTCTCGCACGCCTCTGTGTGTGTCGCACTCTCTCTCTCTTGCTCGCTGCACAGGAAATGCACAGGGAGAGACTGAACATGTACAAACCGAAAGGGAAACTGGCTTGTTCGTTTACCGAGTCGTAAACCAATTTGTACGTGTACCGAGACATTCGTGAACCGAGGTTCCACCGTACTTGTAAAGGTTAGCTTTGTTTATTTTTTATTATTCAGTTTCATTCTCTCAGTCGCATTCACGATCCTACCCTACCACCTACCTATCTGACACTGATGTTTTCACATAAAGACACGCTATAGCTCTGCACTTTGTTGGAAGTAAGTAAATAAATCCAAATAAAAAACATTCTATTTGGCTTTAAGTAATATATAAATGTTGATATACAAGTATAACAAAACAAGTGCACTTTTATTCAAGACTATAACCGAAGAAAAAAGAAAGTCACAAGTACACTGCAGAACTTCCTGTGTTTGAGTGACACGGGCATGCTCAAATAATACACGTATAATGCTACGAAAAGTGCACACAGACACTGCACTTCGCAAGCATTGGTATGAGAATGCAGTCATACTTTCCAGATGTTTACACCGTCCAGATGTAAACACTAGAGTGGAGAGCCGCTTGCGAATTGAAGATTCGATAGCTGCAGGTGGATCTGCCGTCGCTGTACTTTATATATAAGAGCCAGATTGAATGTTATTTACTTATTTACCTTTATTTATTTAATTACTTCCTACAGAGTGCAGAGCTATAAGACGTGCTATAGCTCTGCACTCTGTAGGAAGTAAGTGAATAAACCAAGGACGGTGTATGTGCCCTAAAAAGAAGTCTGGCTGCATTTTCATACCAATACTTGTGAACTGAAGTGTCTGCATGTTATAGTCTTGAATAAAAGTGCACTTGTTTTGTTATACTTGTACATCAACATTTATATGTTACTTACATAAAAGCCAGATCGAATGTTATTTATTTGGATTTATTTACTTACTTCTTACAGAGTGCAGAGCTATAGTGCATCTTTATGTGAAAACAGCAGTGTCAGATGGAGGGGGGTGGTGGGGTAGGATTGTGAACGCGATTGGGAGAATGAAACTGAATAATAATAAAAAAAAACCAAAGCTAACCTTTACAAGTATTATACATTTACACCGGCTGTTACAGACTGAATTCAAATTATTGTTGATAATAATTAGTGTTATTATTCTAAAATAGTAAGAATAAAAGCAGCTCACTTCTCAAAACGGACTCATAGGGGATTGAGCCCATGAAGTTCTGATTACCAGTCAACAGTTGATACCATTGTGCCACCGAAGCAGTCGTAATAAATGCATGTCAAATTCGTACCCTGACACGTGTTGTTTTTCTGCAGTTATATTTTTGAATAAAAGCGCACTTGTTCTGTTATATTTGTACCTTTTGTGAAAGTGTTTCTTTGCTATTTGGACTTTAGGCTTCACACATTATAAACTTCATGTCTACATTTTGTCAATTATTACTAAAACATGAAAAACATTTTTTTTTAACGATGTGTTTACATAGATCATTGTAGACACGCAACACACATGAAATGCATGTGTTCCAAATAACGATATAGTATTTATAAAAGGTGTGATTTTGCCACTGACACGCAGGTAAATAGACTTGAGCTGAGAAAACTGTGTGCCGGTGGGGGATGTGATAGCAGACTGCTGCTTATCAACACATTTAAAGGACAAACGACGCTGACGGAGAGGTGTGAAGCGATTTAAGGTGGGACGGATCTACGGGTTTTTTTGTAGCCTCTGGTAATTCTATTGTTAAATGGTGATACAGTGGGAAACAAATAGTTTTTTTTTTACATCCTCTTTGCTCGATCAGCTGCTGTGCCGTGTGATCTGCATCTTGTGTGGCGATTTGAACATTTAAAAGCCTGTACAGCAGCTGTCCTACTCTTTGTCTTTTATTTCCGACCCCGGGCATGGTTAAATCTCTTGGCACTCTTGGTTAAGTTTCATCTCGCGGGACGTAAGTTCTTGATATTTTTTAGTTTATAATTTGAAAACGGAATAAGAATCTGAAAATCTAACAACATCACAGTAAAGTTTGATACATTCTGAAAAGAATGATACCAAACATATATATGTAGATTTTACAATATGCCTGATTTAAAGTGTGACAAAAAAGTGACATAAAAACGTAACATAAAATCGTTGCACTTTTAGGCTTAGGATTTTATATATAGAGAGTAGATTGAAATCAAATAACATTCCATACAAATAAGTCAAGTTTTACAAAAATAGGTTTGAAACAAATCAATCCCCACCCCTGAGAAAGAGAGCTAGGCCAGCAAAGTTAAACTTTAAGCTAGTAAAAATAAGTAAATAGATAACTTAATAAATGAATAAAGACAAATGGAGTTAAAGAGGGAGAGAACCTGCTTCCTCAATTTAAATACTTATTCTAAAATGTTATTGATTAGATCCTGCAAGGTTTCAATTTTGGTTTTGTACAGATCCTCTATGTGTGAATTTGATTTTTCCCAGTTTCAGATAGTATATAATATCAGTTACCCACTGACTTAAAAGAGGAGAGTTATGTTAATTTGGTGGATGCCCAAAACATGTGACCCTGTGAGGCCGGAGCTTGACTGCAATGTTCACAGGTTGGATCTTGCCCTGGAAACATTTTGAACCATTTTAAATGAGAGAGATGTGCTTGATATATAATTTTAAGTTGAATAATTGTATGTTTTGCACATATGGAGCTCAAGTGAATTCTGTGCATTGCTACTTTTCACTCCTTTTCTGAGATGTTGAGCGAGAGATCCTTTTTCCACTGTACAGTACTCTTGGATCTTTGAAAGGGAGGGACTGTAAAATGTTTTTATGTATTATGAAAATGCTCAAGACTGATCAATATTTTTTCCGGCATGGAGGTAGGTGGGAGGTGAGGAAAATTGGGCAGGTTCTGTTTACCAAAGTTTCTAATTTGAAGGTAGTGAAAGAAATGATTTGCTGGAAAATGGAAAGAGGAGGTGCCAGGGCATAGAAGCAAATGTAAATCATACATTATACCATGCAGGCATTGGGGTTACAAATGAAATAATGTTTGCCCGTTGTCCAAAATGGACCCACAAACTGAAGTTCATTTTCTTGAATGTCCCAAGTGTTGCTTGTGTGAGAGGGTGGTGTGCTTGTAGAAAAGGATCAAGAGAACTGCTTCATTTAGCTGTGACTCCCCGTCCCTTCCACATACACCACAGGAGCTTTACAATGACTGACCCTACACTCTGATTTCTAAAAGTTCAGGCAAAAAGATAATTTCCCCACAGGGCTTAATAATTTATATGAAACCAGAAAAACAAAACAAAAATACCAGTCCATCAACTTGGGGCATCATGTTGTCGTAATGGGATATACCAGGGTGAGTGAGCAAGACATGGACAAGATGTTACAGTCCATTATTTTAGTTATATGTCAAGCTTTGCGTCAATCACTTAAAAGCCTGTACAGCAGCTGTTCTTCTGTCTCACTGCCTTGTCTTGCGTGAAATTAAAATGTTTTATAATAGACAAATGTTACTCATATCCTTAGCCCGACATCCACATATCATATATGTTTACAAAGTGTGTTTTAATAAGTTTACATGTGTTTAAAGCGTGTGGGATGGGTATTTCAAGGCTTAAACTATAAAAAAAAATGTTTATTTATATGGTCTTTCTAAATGGCGGATTTTCACCTATCGCTGATGTGTCTGGAATGTAACTTCCGTGATAGGCGGGGGATCACTGTATGTCCTCGCTCCTGATAGCAAAACCAAAAATTATATATCAAGAGGCCCTTGGATACGAAAACTATCAATAGAAATTCTTCTAAATACAAATAATATTTAAAAAAAAAATTTTATTGATTTTTAAAGTTTGTCCTGTTTCACTAATACATGGGTGGAGCCACGGGGGACATCTAGTTTAATAATAAATAAGGGGACTGTTGCTTTTCTAAACCTCTGCTAGCCTCAGAGTGTGTTTCTACAACACTCGATTTAAAACAACAGAGTTTCTCACTTTAGACTTGAAATACAGTGGATTCAGGACGTGGGTTTAAGCATCCTCCATGGGCATCTTTTCCTGGCTCCAGAGGAGGAAGGAGAGGAAAATGTCAGCGTCAGTGCCCCCTCTCCTCACTGGTTGGAACTGTGTGATACTCCATAGACAGAGAGAAAAAGACAGAGACGGACAGAGTATTACTGTACATTTACTGTAATGCTGTAAAGATGAAAGAAAGACTCAACTTGTATGATCACCTACAGTTAATTGAATTCAGTAAATATTCAGACCTCTTCACTTTCTGCACTTCTGTTTCATAGGACTTGGTGTTTACACCCCTAATCCCTAATTCTGTGGAATTGTCAAATGAGTGATGACGCCTTTGTGGGTTATCAAGTGGGCACCCCCCTTCCTCAATGTTTTGCTGATAGGCCCACAAAGGGTCTAGCAGTGAATCCCAGCGTCCCAGTGTCACCACCAAGACCCTGTCTACCCAGTTGAGGCCCAGCTGGAGTTCTTCCTCTCGAGCCAGAGCCACTGACTGCCCTTTTCAGCAGCTCTGGAGAGGCTCTTCAAGGCTTGCCAGTGAGCCTGTCCCCACACCTTGATGTTGAGGTGGCAATAAACCCTCTGCAGCCTACCTCGACTGGTCGGACCTTAGCTTTCCAGCCATGTTGTTGCACGTCGGTTGTGAGATCAGTGTATCTCATCTTCTTGCAATCATAGGCCTCCTCCACTGCATCCTCCCATGGTACAGTAGGTTCAATGATGTAGACAAGCTGGAGTGATTCTGACCATAGCACAAGGTCAGGTCTGAGGTTGGTAGATGCAATCTCAGTTGGGAAGCAGAGTTTTTGACCTAGGTCCACTAACAACTTCAAATTGCGCACACCACCCAGCTTTCCAGAGTCTGGTCCTGGAGTGGCACGTCTATCTCGACCCCTCCTTCCCAGACAAATGTTATTGCTTGTCGATGGAATAAAGGGGAAATGAGGGAGTTAACACTTGTCCGTTTTTTCTCCAGCACTCCTGCCAAGCACTGCAGCACCTGGATGTGCCAGCAGGTGTAGCGGCCTTGAGAGAGGCTGGTCTGGCAACCCACCAAGATGTGTTTTAATGTTGCTGGTGACGGGCAGAGTGAGCATGTGGGATCTTCTCCATACCACTAGCTTAGATTTTTTGGAGACGACAGGACATCATAGACAGCCTTGATGGTGAAACTCGCTCTAAATGCCTCTATCTCCCACAGATCTTTCCAGGAGAGCTTCCTCTTCTCTACTCCATTCCATCTCAGACATTGCCCTTGCTTAGCCTGTGCAAAAGCCTTCGCCCGCCTTGCTACAGATTTAATTTTAAATGCATAAAATTTGCCATTGAATCTACACTCAATAAGCCATAACAAAGTGAAAACATGTTTTCTGATAGATGTTGAACATTTACTAAAAATCAAAAACTCGTTCATTTAACTAGCCAGACCCTAAACTGAATACTTTGTAGAAGCCTTTTTGGCAGAAATTACAGCTTTTAGTCTTCTACAAGCTTTTCACACATGGATTTGGGCAGTTCATCCCTTTCTTCCTGGCAGATCCTCTCAAGCTCCATTAGATTTGATGGGAAGTGTCTGTAAACTGCCATCTTCCAATCTCTCCACAGATGTTCTCTGGGGTTTAAGTCTGGGCTTTGGCTGGACCACTCAAGAACAGTCAGAGACTTGTCCTGAAGCCACTCCAGCACTGTCTTGCCTGTATGCTTCAGGTCATTTCTGTGCTGAAAGGTTAACTGTTGTCCCACTCTGGAGCAGGTTTTCTTCAAAGACCTCTCTGGATTTGGCTGCATTTATCCTTCACTCAGTTCTGACCAGTCTCCCTGTCCATGCCACTGAGATGCACCCCTATAGTATGATGCTGCTACCACCATGCTTCACCATAAAGAAGGTTTTAGGCAGGTGATGAGCAGAGTCTAGTCTTCATCAGACATAATGCTTGGAGTTCTGCCCAAAGTGTTACATTTTTTAGCATTAGATCAGAGAAACTTTTTCCTCCTGCTCTCAGTGTACTTTAACTTGTCATATGCCTTTTACTCAAGACGGGTTTCCATTTAGCCACTCTACCATAAATCTCTAATTAACAAAGTGCTGCAGGGATGGCTGTCCTTCCAACAGGTTCTCCCATCTCAGCAGAGGATGTCTAAAAGTTATGTTAGAGTGACCATTGACTAACTGAAAGCTTCCAAAATGGTTGTGCTAATCTATGAAATTGTGGAGGCCTACACAGAATACCTTGGACTTCATGTCTTGGTTTTTGTCCTGACATGCAGTGCGAATTGTAGGACCTTCTATGCACAGGTATGTGTCTTTCTACGTCGACCTCTATGTGACATCAAGTCTCAATACCGACTCTTTTGCTGTGTAGTTCTGAACTGCCTTCCTCCATCCGTACTGCTGACTTCTTCTATGTATTTAAGAATCGATTGAAGACCCATCTGTTTTGTGAATATCTGTCAAACTGAAAAGAAGAAGAAAAAAAAACTTTGCTCTGTGATACTTTATATTCCTAGTTATTTGTTTAAGTGTAATTGCTTTATTGATTGTAAATGTAGGAGTTTTTACATGTTTTCACTTGCGTCAATCAACTTTTGTTACTACCTGACCTATTACATTTGCTGAACAAACAGGCTCCAGCCTAATGTTATTTGATTGTTCACCTCTTTTGTAAGTCGCTTTGGATAAAAGCATCTGCTAAGCAAATAAATATAAATGTAAATGATTTCCAATCAGTTCACGTTGCCACAGATGGACCCCAATGACGTCCAAGATACTTCTCAAGAATAATTAAAGCAAATAGGGTGCACACAAGTGCAATTTGGAGTGCCACAGCAAAGGGGCTGAATATTTACATAAATTAGAGTAGTGGAAGCTTGGTTAAGATGGGAGGTGATGATTAGTGAGCAGCAGTATGGTTTCATGCCAAGTACGAGCACCATAGATGCGATGTTTGCTCTGAGGATGTTGATGGAGAAGTACAGAGCAGGCCACAAGGAGTTGCAATTCGTCTTTGTGGACCTGGAGAAAGCATATGACAGGGTGCCTCAAGAGGAGCTGTGGTATTGTATGAGGAAGTTGGGAGTGGCAGAGAAGTACATAATTGTTGTACAGGATATGTATGAGGGAAGTGTGACAGTGGTGAGTACTGCGGTAAAAGTGAAGTATGCATTCAATGTGGAGGTGGGATTACATCAGGGATCGGCTCTGAGCCCTTTCTTATTTGCAATGGTGATGTACAGGTTGACAGACGAGATTAGACAGGAGATTAGACAGAGCTGGAGGTGGCAGAGTTAAAGATGTTAAGGTTTGCATTGGGTGTGATGAAGATGGATATAATTAGAAATGAGGACATTAGAGGGCCAGCTCAAGTTGGACAGTTGGGAGAAAAAGTCAGAGAGGCGAGATTGCATTGGTTTGGACATATGCAGAGGTGAGATGCTGAGTATATTGGGAGAAGGATATTAAGGATAGAGCTTCCAGGCAAGTGGAAAAGAGGAAGGCCTAAGAGAAGGTTTATGGATGTGGTGAGAGTGGACCTGCAGGTGATGGGTATAACAGAACAAGATGACAAGGACAGGAAGATATGGAAGAAGATGATCCACTGTGGATACCCCTAATGGAAGCAGCCAAAAGAAGAAGAAGAAGAGAGATCTTAGTTTTTGATTTTTAGTAAATTTGCAAACATTTCTGAAAAACATGCCTACACTTTGTCATTATGGGTTATTGAGTTTAGATTAATGGGCAACAATGGCAAATGTATCCATTTAAAATTAAATTTACAACACAATAAAGTGTGAAGAAAGTGAAGGGGTCCAAATACTTTCTGAATCCACTGTGTATAGATAGATATAAAAAAAACAAAACAAAACAAACAGGCTTGATGGACTGAACGTTGTCCTCTTGTTTGTCAAAGTTCTTGTGTTCTAAGGGAAAGGCACTGTGCATTAGAGATAATGATATATAATGCACTTTAACATCAAACTGAACTGTCATTAATCATGAATGAAATGACAAAGGTTGAGCAGTAGTCATACAACACAGAACACTGGCAACAAAATAATAATAATAAGCAGGCATTTATTCTTTTCTCTTATTTGGAAACAGCAGTTTTAGATTTGGATTTACAGAAAAGGTCAATCAGTCACAGTTTTAATAATTTAATAATTGTAATAATTAAAAGTTTCTTCTTGTTCTTTTTGATTCACTTTTTCTGAATTTCTCTCCTTAATTACTGATAATTAAGAAATAGTGCAGTGCACACAGGTGCAACCAATAATGAATGCTAAAGGTGAGAAGTGCCATTATTGTCATATCCATCTGTGTGTTAATTAGTGAAGAACAGCTTAAATATCAAAAACCTTAAAAAATATGAGAGTAAATCTTTTAAAAAAATCAAAAAAAGACAAATTCCTCTATGTCAGAGGACACTCAAATGCTTGCTGCAGTAAAGATAAGAAAGTAACCAAAACAATTTCCTATGATAGACAGAAAGCTGGAGAAATACTAGCGTGATCTTTGAGGTTGGAGCCTTGTTAGAGCGAGACATTGGCTGGACAGAAAATCTGTTTCCACCAAGGTCCCTCAGGACTTAGTAGGACTTTCACTGATCTTTGGGCGATGAAGGTGCATATTACCTTGGTGCAGTTTTTAAAAGCTCTAACATGAGCTTGGCAGACACAAAAATGTCTTCCCACCGAATCAACAAGCTAATTAAAAGGGCAGGCGCTTTAGCTGGTCCCAACTGTTACAAAACCTGGAGTAGAAGATCCTGTCTTTTTTAGCTTTTTATAGAACATATTGTATTAGCATAATATAAAAAGCAGAGTGAACTATGTGATGCTTTTATCCCCGTGGTCCATCTTTTATTTCATTTGTTGAAAGTTGTCTATGTGGTCCTAAACAAATTAGCTTTTCCTTAGTAATTACATTCCCGTGTTGCAGCAATGTCCCCATCATAACAAAGCTTCATTTGAGTAAAAATGAATCGTAAACTTCCATTTTAAACTTCAAGTTCTCCAGCCAGAGGTAACATTGACCTTTATCACTTATTGATCCATTTAGCATATTTCAAAAGAATTATTAAGGATTTTGCTTCATATTGTCTTTTACACATCCACCGGGGGCTCTGAGTGGTAAAAATGAGACATACAGAGTGGTGAAAAGTATGGGAATTACATCTCTCAATTATAAAAGAAAATCTTGAGACGAGACGAGACAAATGCCAAGAGATTTTTTCAAGTCCTGCCCTCCTCTCAACCATTTAAGGTTAACGCCCTGCGCCCACGGTCCTCTCATCTCTCGTTCGTGTGAATGCTTTTGTCAGTTCCTGCGCTCTCAGCTCTTAAAATTTTTACATTTTTTTACTTTAAGTTCCCAATAAAAGCAGATTTATTATGTCCAAATCTTATTGAAGAATTTCATCCGTATGGGTTATCAACAGAAGAAATGAGTACACAATCAATCCTAGCACCGAGGAATGATGAAGTCAAACGAATTAATGCAAAAATTGTCGATTGTTTACACGACAAATTGCTTAAATGCGTATCAATAGACTATGCTGAAGCAGTTGGTGGTAATTGTGTGGAAGATGAAAACATCAGCTTACAATATCCTGTAGAATATCTACAACTGTTAACACCGTCCGGTCTTCCACCGGCCAAATTACTGTTGAAAGAAGGCTGTTTCGTAATGTTATTGCGTAATTTATGTCTGAGTGATGGGCTATGCAGTAGGACAAGATTAGTTGTATTCAAAATTGGTCGAACAATTCTGACATGTAAAATTTTAACAGGCGACAAGAAAGGTAATGTATTACATCTTCCGTGGATAACATTAGACACAAAGGAGATCATGATATGCCATTCATATTAAACGTTTACAGATTCCTGTTACACTAGCTTTTGCTATGACAATTAACAAATCACAGGGACAAATATTTGAAAAAGTCGATTTATTTATTAGAGAGAAAGAAATGATATTCACTCATGGGCAGTTATACACTGCGTTGTCATGATGTAACTCCAAACACAGAATTAAAATTTAAAGCAATATTAATGAAAAGTATTTGCGTGTTAATTTCAAGGCCAAACAGAAGAAAAACGTATAATGCAGCGAATTTCTCTAATGCAACATGAAACATAATTTTCTTTCAATTTATTGCATTTTACTATTTACCAAATGGTTAATTATTTGCTGTAATGTAAAATAGTTAGGTCTACAATGCATATGAAAATAACAATCTCTTTAAATTGTACATCCGCTTCCCCATATGAGAGCGGCAGAGCCGCAAAGTGGCCACCGTGTAGTGCCCACCCGGGGGTTGCCGAGCGAAACGACCAGGGTGCAGAGCCCCCTACTGTTTAAAAAAGAAATTCTTTATGCATAAGATAAACATCTTTAGAATAATATTGTATGCCCAGGTGGTGGTACAGGAAGATGTTTTTAAAATGGGAACAAGACTAAGCCAGGAAATAAATTGTGACTTCATCACTAAAGCTATGTTATTGACTTTGGCTGCAGCAAAGAGCTTCTATGTCCAATCATTATTCAAGGAGTGGGTGTAGAGGTGGTCCTCTCCACAAAGCACTTGGGGGTCCACAATAATGACAGGTTGAACTGATCTTGGAACACAGAGGAATTATATAAGAAGGGGTCGGACAGGGTCTTTTTCCTTAGGAGAATGAGTTTCTTTAATGTGAGTAGTGACATCCTTTATATCTTCTACAACTCTGTGTTGGCCAGTGCAGTTTTTTACACTGTGGTTTGCTGGGCTTGTAACATCACTTCAAGGGAGGCCCACTGAATCAAAAAGCTAATTAAAAAGGCAGGCTCAGTTATGGGACACACTTTGGACCCCCTGGAGGTCATAGCAAAGAAGAGAATTAAAGTAAAACTATGTGCCATTATGGACAATGCTGCACAACCTCTCCCTGACATGCCAACACTGAGGACTTTCAGTTATTTAGCAGAAGTGTGTCAAGAAACATGACTGGGGGACCAACATTATACACCAACAGCAATATGCCTGCATAACACCTCACTATGACTGTGACAACCAAATTCTTTTGAATTTTCTTGCTTTATAATCATTCTGGCATGTGTGTTCAGACCAATGTGTGTGTGTATATTTATTTATTTGTCACCTATTTACATATTTATTTATTTAAAGAGCTTCTCTAAAAAGCCAAATTTCTGCCTGGGACTTAATAAATTGTTTCTACCTATCCATCTACTGTATCTACTAAAGGCTTGGCTTTCCTTCAAGCAGTCAACGCAAGTACTAAATATGAAGACTTTAATAGACTTGCCATTGCTGTGTCCTAAACATTATGGTGCCCTGAAATGGGGGGACCAGGTAGAAAAGTGTTGTCATTTCTACATGGTGTGACCAAAATGTATGCAAATACAATTAAATAAAAGTCTGCAAACTGAATTTTAATTTTAAACTGTGGAGCAGAAGGTTAAATCAGTGAAAAATGTGTCTTTGTTCCAAACATTATGGAGGGCACTGTAGATAAGCCAAACAGCAGTAAATCATAAGGTTTGCAATACTCACTCCTTGGTGGTCTTCAGTAAGAGACTTAAAATAGCCAGTCCTTCAGCTGATGTAATATGTAAAGAATGAAGGTGGGAAAATGTTCACTATTAGCATATGCCAAATAAAGTTTGTTTCTATTTAATTGAAAAAGCTTCACGCTGCATTAAAATTTTATGCATTTACATAAATATCAGCAATTACTAATTGATGCGCATAGTAATTTTAACACGTGTTGGTGTATGTGAATGTAATATTAAAGAGTAGGAAAATCCACCAGCTATGAAGCTAAATGCAATCAGAATACCTTTTCTGCATTTTGCTTCACTTGGAAATTATGGCAAAAAGATCATCATTTATATTAACAGCCAACATAATAATTAATTATAAAGTCATTTCCAGTGCTTTGATGTAAGTCACTCCAAATGACTCAGAAGATAATATTCACAATCACCAAGTAGAGAGTGATGATCATCATTCAAAAATCATAATCAGGGAGCAGAAAAACTATAATCATCAAAAAGATAAATACGTTTTGAAGAACCTTTTTGCAACACTGATTACTTTACATGCATTATGGAGAGGCATGTGAATAAAGAGATTGTGCTAAAAATACTTGGGATTCATGAAACCATCAGCAACACGTTCAGATTGGAACTGCTTGTGGCTTTCTGCATTGGCTTTCTCTATATGTTTTAAATGTTCATTTATAATAAATAACATAACTGTATTAAATTCCCTGGGGTACCTAATCCAAGTCTTTAAAATTCTCAAAGGATCTGATTAAACCAATCCTTCATAGTTCTCTAAGTTAAACAGTGATTCACATAATCCAGGACACCAGATGCCAGGAAGCTCATCATCATGTATGCAGCTAAAGCAGAAACCTTGACAACTTGTAAAAAGTATCTCAAAGAGAAATTGGGGCAATTTAGCAATAACCTAATCAGAAGAGCATGATGGACTGAACAGTCGTCTCTCTTTAATTAAAATTGGTTTCTTTTGTTCTAGTTACGAGCCTAAATATGTTGGTCAAAAAACTCCCATTGCACCAGATTCCAATTTTTGCCTTAAAGAGAGTGAGTGAGTCCACAAGGTAGCTATGCACAACTTCTCAGAATTGAGGCTGATGACGTTCCATGGGTCATCTAGCCAACATATGTGTGTTAGAGAACATTACTCCCAAACCTATCTGCTGGAATAAATCTGGTTTTCTTCTAGACTGAGAGGAACCAATTGAGGCACTCAGGGCAGAAAGTGAGGATACCCCATAGGTGCCCTCACAGAAGGATGACAAAGCCACACTCTACTGGATGAAGACACAGAATACAATGGAAAAAACTATACCCCCCCCCCCACTTGGCCTGGGAGGGTTATGGAATATTTAGTTTATTTCTAAGACCTTCACTATTGCCGTTTTGCCAACAACTAAGATTTCTGTTTTTTCTTTATTTATCTATTCATCCACTTAGAAGTGGTTCAGAGGGCTCAGAGCATCAGGACCATCAGGTAATACATATAAGTAAAGCTGCATGTCTGCTGCATAACAGTGCTAGTTTACCATGTGTTTCGATATAATGTAGCTTAATGGGAAAATTTTGAATGAAAATACAAGCAGGCCTTTGTGGTATAGTGTATACCAGGGGTGCCCAATGCGTCGATCGCGATCGACCGGTAGATCGGAAAGGGAGTGCAGGTAGATCATATTGGATTCAAAAAAATTTTTTTTAAATGTCAGTCTATCATATATCCTCCCTATGGCATTTGCCACTTGATTGACATACAGGGCAGCCAGTCTTAGATCGATTTTCTTCTAACACAATGGTCATCCTGCACACACGATCAAACGCGCGAGCTGCTGCAAAACTCCGGCTATCTAAGTGATCTAGTTAGCCTTCCAATTTATATTGACTAAAGAAGGGATTTTACAAAAAAAATTGTTGTTTATGGGCTGGATGTGGAATTGGAAGCGCATTTGTTTGATCTGTCAATCTATCATTGCTATTCCAAAGAAGGAAAATGTGGAAAGGCACTTTCAAACTGTTCATAAAAACTACGAAACTGACTTCCTTCCAAAAAGCGATCTGAGAAAGAGAAAGGAGAGGGAACTAAAATCGCAGGTAATTGGACAGCCGTCATTTTTCACTCAGCTGCATTCAAAAGCAAAGGCAGACACACCGAAGCATCATTCCAGGTTAGTCACTCAATCATTAAGCATAAGAAGTCCTTCCAAAGTGGAGAGATGATAAGATGTCTTCGTTGAGGCAGATGGCTAGGGAGAAATTCCTGCTGAGATTTCAAGACCCCTGGCCAGAGAAAAAGGAGTTTCTCCTTATCATTAAACATGCAGAATACATGCAACTTAATAACGATCAATGGCCGCTAGACTTGGCATTTTTTTCGATCTGACCAACATGTTGAATGAGCTTAATTTACAGCTGCAAGGAAAAGAGAAAACCATGGTCAATATGATTAGCTCATTTAATGCTTTCAAACGAAAAATGGAACATCTGTCCTCAAAGCTGCAGCGCCTTGATTTGGGGAACATCAAAAACCTCACGTCAGAGCTGGAGACGCAATGGAAGGCGTGTGCGCAACTTGACAGCATACACTACAGAGCAGATTGAAAATTTTCTGGCAAACACATTTTCAAAACAAACCGTATTTTATGACTCTAATCAGAGTCGGAGTAATAATTATGTTGGCGTGGTCATTTTAGATCTGAGATCGGCTAAAATTTAAACAATGACCGTTGTTAATACCCAGCCGTCATTACTCAGTTTGCCAATAGATGTCAAACTGCCCAAAGATAGATTTCGACGTACCAAGCAAGTGGCGATATGTTTTAAATTACTTATGGTTCCGGAGCTGTCGAAGGGTTTAAGTGATATTAGTCCTGGAAAGTACGCCCCACCAAACCAACGTTCCAAAAACCAACAGAACTTACTGTTATCTGCTCGAACCAACACCGACTTACTATACTCGGCCGTCCAGCGGCGTCACTGAAGCATTCAAACATTCTTAGCCAATCATGCAATACTGTGTCCGCGTTTGCCATGTTATGTTCTAACTACAGAGGCAGAGTCCCATTGCATGGTGCTAACTTGTATTGAGTCGAGGTATTGACGTGAACACCATACATACGGGATTTTGACGCAAACACCATACATACGGATAGTATCAAATTATATACAAGGATATATATATATATATATATATATATATATATATATATATATACACATAGCATTTTTAATGTAGGCAGATCTTTTTGACCTTGTCATTTTAAAAGTAGCTTGCAAGCCGAAAAAGTGTGGGCACCCCTGCTGTATACAATATCATGGATCCCCAAACTTCAATCACCACAACTAACAAAGACTTTTCTGCCTGTTAAATAAGACTGACACCAATTTAAGACATCACAAGAGTGAGTCATCCATTCATTAATATGATTTAACACTAGAATCCCAGAAGCCTACGAAAAAACTCGTAATCCCGTCCCACCTTAAAATCCCTTGCACCTCTCCATCAGTGTCCATTGTTTTGTAAATGCATCGATCATCACAAGCAGCAAGCAGCCTGCTGTCCCATCCACCGCCTTCAGTTCAAGCTCAGTTTGAGGGCAAAAAGTTCTTCCAGCTCAAGCCAAGGCTTCTTATCTGTGTGTGAGGTTCCCGGAGTTGTGTAGAGTAAATAATACCGTATATCGTTATTTGGAATACATGCATTCCATGTGTGTTCCGTGTCTACAAAGATCTGGGTAAATGTAGGATGAAAGGAAATGCAAGGCAAGAAATGCTGAACACATACCTAAAGCAGAAACTTTTTCCATGTTATACTAATAATGACATGAAGTGTATAATGTCTGAAGACTTTAGTCCAAATATCAAATAAATATGTGTGCTTTTATTCAAGAATATAACCAAAGAAAAAAAAGCATTTGATTTACAAGTTGCTATCAATGAGTTAAAAAACCAAGCTCAAATGTCAATCGACAGGGAGTTATATGTGTTCTTGAATGGTATAGAGGTAAGAACCGCTACCTTTTAACCCAAGAGTCCCGGGTTCGAGACTGAGTGCTCCACGTTTTGAGTAGCGAGCTGCTATTATTATTATTATTGTTATTATATAATAAAAACATATATTTGAGTTGAGTCTGTAACACCCGGTGTAAATTTTGGCTACTTGTAAAGGTTAACACTTGTTTTTTCATTATTCAGTTTTATTCTGTCAGCGACGTTCACGTTGTACAACGAATTTGCCACTCCCTCTCTGAGGTGATGGCATTTATTTCCATTCTTTTCACAAGAGCAGCGCTGTGGCTGATGCATGCTCAGAACTATTTATTGTACCGGCAATTAAAGATATCAGACTGGACAAAGGCAGGACTGTAACAAATGATAGCTGCAGGTGGAATTCCCATTTTACTTTATGGTGCTAAGCAGAGAGTAGCAGTCTATTAGCCGGTGAAAACGCTGTGAAAAAGCTGTCTGTTGCTATGGTCCTCCCTTTGTCCAGTCTGATAGCAGTCATGGGACATTGTATCTTTGATTGCCGGTACAACAAACGAGTTCTGAGCAGGCATCAGCCACAGCGCTGCTCTTGTGAAAAGAATGGAGATAAATGTCATCAACTCAGAGAGGGAGAGGCAATTTTGTTGTACCACGTGAACATCACTGAAAGAATAAAACTGAATAATTAAAAAAACAAGTGCTAAGTTTTACAAGTAGCCAAAATTTACACAGATTTTTACAGACTCAAATCAAATGTATGTTTTTATCATATTATAGTAATAATAATAATAATTCTTTGTAATAATAATAATTATTATAGCAGCTCACTACTCAAAACGTGTAGCTCCTGGTCTCAAACCTGGGACCTTCAGGTTTTAAGGCAGCAGTTCTTACCCTCTACACCATTCAAGAACACATATAAACTCCCTGTTGATTGACATTTGAACTTGGGTTTTTAACTCATTGACATCAACATGTAAATCAAATGTTTTTTTTTTCTTTGATTACATTCTTGAATAAAAGCGCACGTGTTTATTTGATATTTGGTTTAATGTCTTCAACACTTTATACACTTCACATCATTATTAGTATAACATGGAAGAAGTTTCTGCTTTAGGCATGTGTTCAGCATTTCTTGCATTTCTCACATTTATTTCCTTTCATCCTTCACTTACCCAAACAGTTGAAAACACAGAGCACACATGAAATGCATGTATTCCAAATAATGATATACTGTATTATTTGTCCCATGCAACTCCAGGAACCTCACATGTGGATAAGGAGCATTGGCTTGAACTGAGAGAAACGTTTTACCTGAGCTGAGCTCCGTAAAGATGGGATAGCAGGCTGCTTGCTGCTTGTGCTGATCGATGCATTTATAAAACAAAAGACGCTGATGGAGTGGTGCGAAGGAATTTAAGGTGTGCTGGGATTACAAGTTTTTTTGTAGGCTTCAGGGATTCTAGTGTTAAGAGAATACAGTTGTCAGTGGTGTCATATGGTCTTAGACTCAGGTCTAACAGAACAAGAACAGATATATGGCCCGTGTTTGTATTAGCATGCAAGTCATTCACAACATTAAAACAGGAAAAATGACAACTTCCTTAATTAATGAAGAAATCCAGTTAAAAAGAAGAAATTGGGTTTTGAATTAAAACCCGTAGCAACAAAACTTGAAAGCCTCTGTTCTAGAGCACAGGTCTGCAAAGTCAGTCCTGGAGGGCCTTAGTGGCTACAGGGTTTTGTTCCAACCCAATTGTTTAATTAGAAACCAATCCCTGCCAATAACAGATCTAATTTAATTTTATGGCTTATTAGTGTTTTTATTCTGCCTCATTAGGTCATTCTTATATTGTAGATTTTTTCCTTTCAAAAGATATCCTCCAAATGAATTGTAGTCTGAAGTGAATGAATAATTCTCAGTCCTTTACATTGTCCTCTTCACCTTCATTTTGAATATTTTATCAAACAAGTTAGTTCATGATAAACACAAACGGGTGCACTGCTGGTTCGCTTGTTACTTGTGTCTTATTGCTAATAAGAAGGCATTAAAAGAGTGAATGCAGCTGTTTAGGAGTAAAATAAGCAATTAACATTAAAATGCCTGATGTTTCTGAAAAAAGATTACGAGATTACGGGATTACAAATTTTTTTCGTAGGATTTGGGGATTCTGGTGTTAAGGGTGGGGAATCTGAACAAGTGAGACAACTACAATGAAACTTAATAATTGACTTCTCATTAAGAAATTGGACTGAAACAAAAAACTAACCACTAATTCCCTCCAGGAATGAATTTCCTGACCCCCATCACACACCAACGCAGAAATAGTTCACTCTTTTTTCCTTTAGGTGATATTATGGAAGGAAAAAATTTTGTGTCATAGCATATTAGCATAAATAGCCATAAAGGTAATTAAAAGCTTTTGAAGCATTAAATTAAGCATAAATTAGAATGATAAGCAAATAAAATAGGTCAAGCAAATAGTTAACTAAAAAATCAGTTATATTGCATTATTTTTTAAAAGCTGAAAGCAGAATTGCTAGTGTGGGAAAGGAAAACAGGATGACGTGTAGAAACTATCAGGACAGAAGAAGTGTCATGTACACTTGTTGTTTTAAGTCAGCTGAGAAACGATATCAGTAAAAAATAGGCCCTAGTAGGCACGCAAGAATCCAGCTGCAATAATCAGCAAAGATGGCAAAAAGGCATTGCTGCCAAGGCCAGAGATGATGTAATGTATGGAAAATAACAAAATACATTCTAGCATAAATAAGTTTAGAAAATTATACTAGCATTTAACCTTAGTGCAGAAATTAAATGTAAATCAAGCATGCCAAGCAAATGATTAAATAAAGGCATATGCCATATTTCTGTTTAATTAAAGTTTAGCTTTGGGCATCAGACAAACCAGCTTAATAGTCCGAGAAAGAGGAAGTGACGAGAGGAAAGCCCATAAAAGGAAGAGAGAGAATGTCTGTACTGGCCTTGGCCAGTGAAAGAAATAAGCAAAAACAGAAACTAAAAATGGACAATAGACAGTGGAATAACAGAGGCCAGCTGCAGGGAAAGTTAGGAGATAATGATGTTTCCCATGAGAACCCGAGGTATTAGCCGGACAGGTGCAGAGGGGAGTCAGAGAAAAACAGCAAATGAGCTAACTGAGCGAGGTCGGGGTGATAAGAAATTACTATATAAGTTTCGAGTTTTGAACTGTTCTGGGCTCAGCTCAATTTGGCCGTATTGGGTTGAGTCTGTGTTATTATTGTTGTTTTATTGCAATAAAGCTTTAAAACTCTGCATGCCTATCCTAATTCCTAATAGCCTTCATTTTCAGGTAAAAAGCCTTCTTGTGACAATTTTTCACCACGACAATATCAGTTGATTTCTTCTGATAAAGCAAGTTTTAATTTATTCTAGCTAACATTACTTATACACAGGATGTAGTTACATGCTTCTGAAGCAAACCGCTAACATACATAGAACTATGATATAGTGTTTTAACTTATTATTTTTTAACTTGTTGCTTCGTAAAACCTCCTGTGATGACGTTCTCTCAAAGTTTAACTATATAAAGTAAGGGTTTTGTAATTAACATATGAACTTAAAGTAATTTAAGATCCAAGACAACCATATTACAGTTTCCTAAATGAGGAAACTGACAAAATGCTTCACTTCAAAAGTGCAATATGGTGCCACCTTTGTAATTCTTACAAATCCTGGCCTTCAAAATAATATACTGTAATTAATCCTACCCTTGGATGCACTCCACTCTACTGCAAACCATTCTTTATATATTTATTTATAAAACCTGAAAAAGAAAATTCTTATTTTCTTACATTCTGAAACAAAGTACTGCAAGTGTTATAATGGGCCTAATTATGAATTTTGCTCAGGCTGATGTAGGTGGCCTCATCATCACATATGTATTTTTCCTGTAACAATAAAATTCACACTAATAAGAACATCCATTTAGCAAGATGACACAGAAATCTTTACTTGGGAGGTTTTAATTACATTTTCTTTGAAATCTGTATCAAAGAAAATAGCCTTTTATCAACTTATCTCTGTTATCTGTTTAAATAAATCTTATCCATGAGGTTCTGGGGTGATTTCCAACCAAATTTACAGTCCAACCAAAGACTACACTGACAACTGCTAAGTGCCCGGATGTGACCAGGTGGTTGGACCCTCATCATCTTCAGGATGGTGGGGAACAATAGGTTTTAGAAGTAAAGCCCTCCAATATATTAGCTAGCTGTAGGCAGACAGGATGTATTATAAGTGGATCACTGCTACCAGGCGTAATGGGCGGGTGACCTGGAAGACGCCTGGGCTTTAAAGTAATAGATGGAGCTTAAAGTGCTGGGGCACATTGATATAACACATTGACTTCCAACTACAAGTTGGGAGAATTACAGTACAAGACAACTCGAATTGCAGAGAAAATACATTTTTATTGTTAGTTTTGCTCATTAACAAATTGTGTGTAATTAGTATTGTAACACTGACTGGGCTTCCTCACTCTGCGTGCCCTACAGCAGTACACTAAGAGAAGCATCTGAACTGTAGCCTGTCAAAGAGAAGACAGAATAAGCAGCAAAGCAGAAGGGGGAGAGCCCAGGGGAACAAAACGAACAAATAGCTGAGGAGCGCAGGCAATTCAGGAGGATAGTGATGACAAAAAAGTGAGAGATAAGAGGAGAACAGTGCTAGCTAAAGCAGTGAGCAAGACTGTCGGCACTTGTGATTTTCTTGTTTTGATGGTGTGCCCAGGAACTTAACATTGGGCTAATATGAACATTAACATTAGAACATTAACATTAGAACACTCTAGACGAGAACAGGCCATTTAGCCCAACAAAGCTCGCCAGTCCTATCCCCTTATTTCCTGCAAGGGAGGGAAGCTGCAATAGGAACTGCATTGCATTAATAAAGTTGTTCTGGCATCCACGAAAAGTTTACCTGAAGTCCTGTGCAGTTCCTTCAAGGCTGGGCAGTCTTAACAGCTTTATAGGCCTCCGGGCAAAGCAGTGCACTGAGGCCCCTACCTATACAACCACTCAGCAAGTCACAACATACATAGATTAGCATGGGGCCCCCTCAACTGCCCAGCGTGCCCATGCGTTAAGACGGCCCTGCTTCAGGGGTCATTACAGTATATTAAAATAACACCCTGATTTTACACTAATGTCAGGAACAAATTTAGCTATTGTCACTGTGGCAGGTCAACGTGTTAAGTGTTCTCAGATTAAGGATTATAAACTACTGAACTTGTCATTGAACTGGAGATGAGGAAGCTGAAGGAAAGGTGGACTGAGAGTATGTTTTAATAGTAACAATAATAATTCTTTACATTTATATAGCACTTTTCTCACTGCTCAAAGTGCTTTGCATCGTGAGTGGGGAGCCACTCCAACTACTACCAAAGTGTAGCATACACATGGATGATGTAATGACAGCCATTTTTGCACCAATATGCTCACCACACATGAGGATCTAGGTGGTGATGTGGTGAGCCAATTAGAGACAGGGTATGGTTAGGTGGCTAGAATGACTAAGCCATAGAGAGCAATTTAGGGAAACACCATATTCTTTACAGAGGATGCCCACAGAGAGTCAGGACCTCAGTTTTAACATCTCTTCCAGCCAGCAACCCAAACCTTTTCTTCGGTGGTCTCTCATCCAAGAACATACTGTGCTGAAACATGCCTGTCATCAACCAATTTGATATTTTTTTTTAAAAAAAGGGAGAAGGTTAATTCATTTTATATTTAAGTAAGGTGTGAAATTAATTAGGACTTAGAAAAAAGAGAAGTTAAGACTGTGGAGAGTTCATACACTGTGAAAGATGGCTGGCAGCTCAGCACGGCCAGGACAACCCTGGAACGGAAGGATGGAGGACAGCAGCTATTTGTGGACACTGCCTCCCCCAAAACACTAGATGGCAGCTCCCCTGGAATGTAGTGGTGTCCTGCGGGAATCCTGGGACTTGGAGTTCGGTTTCTCAGCCTGGGTGGGTGCCGTGGGTGCTGCCAGGGGGAGCTGTGAAAGGACCTGGGGAGCCATGCTTCCGTTGCAGCCTGGAAGTACTAGGAAGTCATGAAGACGGAAGCCCCGAAGTACTTCCGGGCTGATTATAGAACTTCAATTTTCCAGCTGACCCAGAAGTGCATGCAAGTCACATGGGAGAAAGAGCAGAAGTTCTTCCGGGTCAAAGACTATTTAAAGGACTGCTGGAAACCCAGCAGGCAAGCCAGAGTCGGAAGGAGTAGGACAGAGCTTGCTGGGAGGTGTGGAGGAAAGAGAAATGTGTGCTGTATTATATTTACTTATGTTTATGGTGGATGTGTTGCTTACTGTCATTGAGAAGAAAATAATTAAATATCTTCTTAGTGCTTTTACTTTGTGCCCTGAGTGTCTGTCTGTTGGGGTTAAAGGGCGACCCTTAAGGTCTTACAACACACAAATGGCAAAGACTGGCAGTGAAAAGGGCTGAAAAAATAATGATGAAGGTCAGAAGCAAGTAAAAGTAAAAACCAAAGTAAAAAATAATCTTTCAGGACCAAGTTGTTTTCTTTGTCTTTGATTGTGTGGCTCTACCTTAAGGGAGTACTCCACACAAAAATTATATTTTTTCATATTTTACTTACCTAGTACAGTCTGTAATGATGGCCCAGATAAATCTTTAATCTCATGTTCTTGTGGAGAAGGGAGATATCAAACTTTATGATAGAAAGGGAGGCAATGGTGTTTGACACTGGAAATCAGCAAACAATACCAACACCTCCATGAAAAAGCTCATGGTACTCATGCCACACAATCCAAATGCAAAGTCATCCAGTTGTATGCTCACAGTGTGTAAAATGCGTGTATTGTTTGCTAAAATATTGTTAAAAAATGGCAGCAGTCGACAAAAAGAAAGCCCCTTCACATGGGATTGCACTTTTGAATTCTCAGTCAGGGTCACTTGGGTCTGCTGGAGTCAATCCCAGCCAACAGTGGGTGCTCCTCCTCATTAATTGATCAAGATTCTTCCTTGCCAGTCAACAGCAGCATACAGTATAATTTTAAATCAGATACTGACGTTTGCCACTATAATCATTAGAGAATATTTTTTGTTTCTGTTGTATTTTGTCTTTTGTTATTTGTGAATCACTTTGAGCTACAATTCTGCACAAGAATGTGCTATATAAAAATTGCAGCTATTGCACTGGTTACAGTCAATGCAGATAAAAGTGACGCAAACAGTTATTAGGTGTAAGAGGGAAATTACTATCAAACACAGTACCAGCTGGTGTGGGATAACTAGTGGCTTCATGGAATATTTTACATTACACCCTTGGAGTAATTTTTGGCAGGCCTGCCACTCCCGAGGAAATCCACTGCTGTTCCAGTTGCTTTCCAATTTGGAGATTACAGCTCTCACTCTAATTCTGTGGAATCCCAGAGCCTTATTTACTTATTTTTTATTTTTTTAATTATTTTTATTGAATTTATTAAAAGCAAGTATAATTCCATAAAAAACATATAAAACTTAACAAAACTAAAAGTCCCAGAGCCATAGAAATGGCTTTGTAGTCCTTTCCAGACTAATAAATATCAGTAGCTTTTTTCGTTTCTCTTCAGAAATGCCTTTTGTGGCATTATGTGCTTTTTGACTCTTTGTGTGGGCAATTTGAGGAAGAAAATTTTCCAGGGTTGGCTGTAATCAAGCCTTTCTAATCTCAGGCGACTAACTTTAACTGTCTCTTATTTTAATTAGTGAAGATAGTTTTTCATCATTTGCCTTTTGTTGTTGGATAACTTATCTAGTCTTATCTAATCTCAAATTTTGGATTTCGAAAATTTGCAATAATAGAAGAAATCAGGAATGGGATAAATATTTTTTCATGGCCTCTTTTTTTTCTTAATTATAACTTGACATTTACATTCTTTATCTACTGTTGTAGACAAGAGAGATGGTTTGGGGACCCAAAGGTGATCTCTGTATAATTGAGACGGAAATGAAAACACAGAAATACAGTATACAAAAATGTGGAGTCTCTTTTGACTGACTGCAAAATGGGGCCAGTTTTCAATATGGTGAAGTGGAACAAGCAGGGGGCGACACGGTGGCGCTGCTGCCTCGCAGTTAGGAGACCCAGGTTCACTTCCCGGGTCCTCCCTGCGTGGAGTTTGCATGTTCTCCCTGTGTCTGCATGGGTTTCCTCCGGGTGCTCCGGTTTCCTCCCACTGTCCAAAGACATGCAGGTTAGGTGCATTGGCGATTCTAAATTGTCAATAGTGTATGCTTGGTGTGTGTGTGTGTGTGTGTGTGTGTGTGCACCCTGTGTTGGGCTGGCACCCTGCCTGGGGTTTGTTTCCTGCCTTGCGCCCTGTGTTGGCTGGGATGGCTCCAGTAGACCCCCATGACCCTGTAGTTAGGATATAGCGGGTTGGATAATGGATGGATGGAACAAGCAGGTTCAGGAAGTCGGAACAGACATGAAATGTTTGTCATTCATCTGTTCTGTGAAGGGAGGAAAAGGCATTAAGCGACAGTGCCACCCTCTGGTTTGAAGAAGAGGAGCCTTGAAGTTGACTTCCATGATGTAAATGAATAAAGAATGTGTAAGTCAAGAAGAACTCAACCGGTTTAGATGAATGTATATTCATCTTAGTCATTGTCAGAGTGTAGTTTTCATTTTGCTCGAGGGCAGCTTCTTTGAGAAATCTTGCTAAGCAACATTATTTTTTTACATATACAGTCCCAAATCACGAATGTATAAAAACAAACAGTCGTGGAAGTTTAATGATAAAGTAAAGGTAGACCAACTTCAAAAGCAGTGTACACATCACCACAGTCAAAATGAACTCATGGACTTTGACAGTTAAACAAATTCATTGAGGGTACATCCTGCCGCATCTAGCCATTCACATTCTAGGGAATAAAGTCAGTATGTTTTACCACGTGTTTCCTTTTTAATTAATTTTCAAATAATATGCCCTCTAGAAAGAGAACTAATTTAAGTCCAAGATCTGCTAATGCCAGAAGAAAGCATCTGATGTGGGATTCTGAAAGCCAAGACCAACAAAATAATCATTTAGCTGCAAACTGCCAAAACAATGCTCAATAAAAGCCAAAGCCAAGAGGAGCAATTACAACACCAAGCAGCAGACAGGGAAGGTCACCGAGAAGAAAACTTTAAATTTACGAGGTACGGTCACAGTGGCTGGAAGCTGATCTGAAGAGGCACACTTGGGCAAGGGAAGCAGACAGTCTTGAGGAAACTGACTGGGTGAGACACACTCAAATCAAGGAAGAAAAGAGTGTTGACGAATGGGATGGCATCTGACGTTTATTCACCTCATATGACTTTTATATAAATAACAGTATATTTATTATTTCAATTGAATTTATATTTTATTAATAAATATATCAATATGTATTTTAAAGTGGAATATGTATTTATTTAATCAAGAAATGAAATCAAATGCTGTTTATTGTTCAGTTTTGAAGTTGTAATCTACCCATCCTAGACAGGCTAAATATTTTTAAATATTTCACACTATCCTTTATTGTGTTTATTTACGTCTGTTTGCGTATAATATGAAAAGCACCTATTGTGGTCGCCATGTCCGTCTGTCCGCATGAAAATGTCTGGCACAGTGGATTGATATTTTTTTTTTAAATTTGGCACATTTATTGTTCAAGAAAATATGTCAGCACAGTTTAATGTTGGAACAGATTATACTGTGCGACATTTTGAAGTTTCAAAATCTCCCATTGGATACTATTGGGAGTATAATTTGTGAATTAGTCTATCTTAAAACAGAGAATCATTTTGTAAAGACTTGAATTACAGATTTGTTTACGATTTCAAATTTAAGTTTGGGAGAAGTCACTTCAACTTGTATATTTTGTATATATTCCAGGACCTCATTTAACATACTCCACAGCAGCCAGTTATGTGTCATTCTATAAGCATAGAGTGAACAAACACGAGTGGGGATGCAGATAACGAGAATTATTATTAATTTATTTAAAAATTGCATATTTCTCTGAACATTTCTAAACTTTAATCACCCTCAAAATACTCGCCCTGAGACGCAATACACTTTTCCATTGTTCAAAACTGTTCTGAAACTCTTGCAGTAATAGCCTTCAGTGCCTCTGTCATTTGCTTCTTGGAAATGAAGAAAAATCTCAAGATCTATTTACCTTTGTCATCCCGTTTTTCGTGAGAAACTGCCACACACTCAGTGCTGTGTGGGTGGGAGTGCCGTAGTGATGCAGAAGCCACTCACCTGATCTGCGCAATTCGGGTCATTTTTTCCGCACTGCATCATGCAATTGCTTGAGCACTTTAAGGTAAAAACGCATGCCTGGCTCAAAGCTTCTTCCTTGACAGCCTCTCTTTGCATTGGGACAGTTTCTGTTGCTGCTTTCCCCAAAAGGAAACAGAACTTGATGCAAACACGTTATTCTTTCAAGTCTGCCATCACAAAATTGACAAAGACAGTAAACAGAGGCTCAAGAAAAAAATTACACTGACCTTACAGACCTTTTCCCCAGGGGCACTGCTTGGCCAAATGATGCAGAGGGCAGTCTAGTACACAAACCTGTCGTAACCAACGCGCCTCCAGCCTGCAGAAAATAATTCTCATTATTTTTAAGTCCCCCTTCATACAGTATATCTTCAGTATTCATGTTACACTAAAAACAACCTCATGGCTTCATTATCTCCGTATTATAATAATTCAGCATTTCTTTGATCCTATAATTTATTGACAAAGCTCCAGTACTTCTCTTCATCATTGTCCAAAGCAGCCAACAATTCTACCTTGAGACTGAAACAGATATTTTAACTGTTCAGGTACATCTTTCAAAAATATCAAAAATATTATGTTTAATAACTTTTAACTACATTTAGTCACAGACACTCCATAGCCAAAGACTAATAACAGCACATCAATTGATGCCATTTTAACACCACTGGAATTGGAATCTGCTATGAAAATTAAATGTTCTTAACTACATTAATACTAGCACATGCAGTATTAATGCAGTACACAAACTCTATTATTAATGTTAATTTTTGTATATGACTCATTTTATCATCTCATTATCTAACCCACTTAATCCAGACCAGTGTTGTGGGGGAGCTGGAGCCTATCCCAGCTAGCATATGGTGCAGAGCAGGAGAAAACCCTGGACAGGGTGTCCATAAATCATAGGTTGAACACACACAGCAGTGCCATTTTAGCAATGCCAATCTCCGTAACCTTCATGTCTTTGGGGAGTGGGAGGCAAGTCACACGGATATGGGAAGAACATGCAAACTCCACATAGGGAGGACCTGGGAAGCAAACCGTGGTCTTCTTTCTCCAAGGCAGCGGCACTGTGCCACCCTGATGAGACTTACGGTTATAAAAATATTTAATAAGCAAATACTATACTAACTGACTCATTGAAGAATATTTTAATACATTTGATAATATATTTTTGTCTATGCAATTTTTTAACACAATTGCCCTGATTCAGCAATTTTCTTTTCCATGTAAACTACTTTATTGATTTAAACCATCTAGAGTACGTTTGTGCATGAATATGTGGGAAGAATTAAAACTAAGTAGGTATTAAAAATACATATTTTTGCAGAGTTTAAATTCATAAGCAACTTTGATTTACAGTGTACTGGAAATTTTCTGTGACCTTTCAATGGAGCACCTTATTTGCGTTAAGATCACTTCTGGAATAATAATTGTCTAAGCTAATTGACTTCTCAGAAGTTAATGTAATTTGAACCTCAATTAAAAATTAATGTCGTAAAAGTTTTGACTTTCAGTCTCTTGATCACGTTTACCAAATTATTCATTAGTTTCATTACGGCTTTCTCGTTACCGCTCTAATCAGTGTGCTGTTAATCTCGGTATGTTTCTTTTTTTTCTCTTGTACAGGATGAAAGGTCATTAAACACTACAGGTTTTAACTTTTAATTAAACTGACACATCATTTTATGAAGCGACTTAAATTGTTTAGGAGCACTGTTTTGGATATTCAAGCAGAATTTTAATAAAAAGAGTTGGGGTACTGAGTGCATTGAGTGGCTTTTAAAGGCAGAGAAACCTGTAGGTGACAATAAGTTACAGAGAGTGACTACAAATCTGCCATTTCTAAGTCTGCTACTCTGTTTTCAGCACCTTGCTATTTTAGATTTAAACGATCATTTTATAATAAATAACTGACTGAATAGCAGCTTTGACTAATTACAGTAAAATTCATCAGTGTGTCATATTAAAGCCAATCTTGAAAGGTGGTGTTCTTCATCATAATATTTTATGAATGTTGAAAAATCTTAATTAATATGAAAAACTTTTCCCTTTACTGATATTTTCCCATATAACTCAGCATTGAAGAATTACACAATCAATCTAAAGTTTTAGAACACCTCAGTTTTTCTATTTTTTCTTCAAATTTAATCAGTTGAAATACAATGAATGACCTTAAATGGTGAAAAGGAACGCAGTAAACTGCTAGAGGTTTAAATTTAAAGTTAAGGTTCACAAAAACTGAAAAAAGGAGATTTCAGAATACAGTAATCCCTCGCTATATCGCGCTTCGACTTTCGCGGCTTCACTCTATCGCGGATTTTATATGAAAGCATAACTAAATATATAACGCGGATTTTTCGCTGCTTTGCGGGTTCTGCGGACAATGTGTCTTTTTACTTCCTGTATATGCTTCCTCAGTTGGTTTGCCCAGTTGATTTCATACAAGGGACGCT